>ML780706.1:50843-103319 GCA_009831015.1 Picea engelmannii | reverse complement strand
CTTTGAATTATAATACACTCATCACTTCACTTTATTATTTACCTTTTAAAATCTCTTAAACCACTTTGATTACTTTGACCTTTTGGGGCTTCTAGATGACATATGAGGGTCCTCCAATTTCATAAGGCCATAACTCTCAAACCATGAGGAGTTATGTGACGTTCTACATACCACCAAAAATGTCATGACATGTAATATCCATATAGAATAGTATTATCTAAAAATATATCATAACTCATACCGTTACCCATCAAACAAACTTGGTTCCATTACCCAAACCTGGGATCTTCAACTTCTCATGGCCATAACTCTCTAACCATGAGGAATTATGCGGTGTTCCACATACCACCGGAAATGAAATGAAAAACACTATCCATCTAGGATATTTTCCCTTACAAATTCACTTTCCTTCATCTCATTATTCCACAATTAAGCATGGGTTCTCTTACTCCACAAAGCGTCTTCCCGTGAGGGCTTTCACCATAAGGGGACCACTTTGGAGTTCATCCATATTTACTTATTATCAACAATGAAAAAACAATAATGATTCATATTTACATAAAACAATATTGGGTCCCTTACCCAAACCTTTGTGTTGCGGGTATTTCTTCAAGGGTTGACATCAATGACAACCAACCTTCAAAATGCATGCTAGGGCATTGAGTTGTCCTCCATGTCTGCTTTGATGACAATGCTCCTGCATCATACTCCTCTAGACAAAAATTCATGGACTCTTGTCCATGAGCTCCTGCACTGACCTTCCATGCTTCTAAATATCTGCTTCATTTACCCAACTGGCATCTTCCTTTGGGTGTCCTTTCCACTTCACCAAATACTCAAAATATGTTTTTCTCCTTGTCTTCTTACCAATTCTTTGATCTATGATCTTCTCCATCTTTGGATTTTCTGTTATAGGAATCTTCTCTTTCCACTGAATCTCTTTTTTATCTTTTGATCCTTTGGCATCATCTTCCCTGTAAGGATACAAGTCTAAAATGTTGAATATGGGCGATATACCCACATCCTCTAGTAACTCTATCTCATAAGCATTTTCATCAAATTTCCTTAGGATATTGCATGGTCCTATCTTCTTCAACTTCAGTTTGTTGTATGTTTCCCTTGGGAACCTTTCCTTCCTGAGATGTGCCATAACTTGATCTCCCACTTCAAATTGAATTTTTCTCCTATGTTGATCAACTATGAGATTGTATTCTTTATTGTTGCTCTGCAACTATCCCTTGATTTTATTATGAAACTTCTTCATTTTTGTAGTGAAGTATTATGCTCCAGCGCTTCTGAATTCATTCTTCTCTATATTTCTTAACTCTGATACTCCTCGTGTATTTATTCCATACACTATCTGAAACAAACTCTTTCATGTACTTATATTTATTGATTCAATGTATGTAAATTCTGCTTGTGCTAGAATTTGATCCCACTAGCTATGATGTTCGGTGACCAAAATCCCAGGAAATATCCTAAACTACGATTTACCACCTCAGTTTGCCCATCCGTTTGAGGGTGATATGCAGAACTAAAATATAGATCCATTCCCAGTTTCTTCCACAATGTCCTCCAAAAATGACCAACAAATTGTGTCTCTCTGTCTGAGACAATACTCTTAGGAAGCCCATGAAGTCTCACAACTTCTTTGAAAAACAAATTTTCAATGTGTGTTGCATCATTAGTTTTCTGGCATGGGATAAAGTGTGCCATATTTGAAAATCTATCAACTACAACAAATATGGAATAGCTTCATCTTTGTGTTCTCGGCAATCCCAACACAAAACCCATGATTATTGCATCCCAAGACCTCTTTGGAATAGGAAATGGTTGATACAATCCATTGCTTTGTTTCTTTCCCTTTGCATATTGATATATCTTACATCTGTTCACAAACTTCTTCATGTATTCTCTCATAACTGGCCAATAGTATGAACTTCTTAACTATGCAAATGTTTTGTCATGGCTGAAATATCTAGCTAGACCTCCATTATGTTTTTCTTTCAGCAGATTATCCCTCATTGAGAATTTCGATATGAACAACTAGAAACCTTTAAACAACAATCCATTTTGAATCAGATACTTTTTCCACTGGATTTTTTCTCTGGGCACAGGATTTGCACATGCTTCTTTAAAATCTGGATCATCACAATACATGTCCTTAAAGTGTTCGAAGCTTAAGGTTTTCACTTGAAATTCCTACAGAATCAGACATATCCTGCTCAATGCATCAACAACTTTGTTATCATTACCAAAAATATGTTTAATGACAAAAATGAAATTTTTCATAAATTCTATCCACTTATCATGTCTTTGATTTAACTTCTCTTGTCTGGTTATGAATTGTAAATCTTGATTATCGCTATACAAAACAAATTCTTTTGGAACAAGATAGTGTCTCCATTTCTTCAAGGTTTGGATTACTACATAAAATTATTTGTCATATGTGGAGTACTTCCTCTTGGTATCATTCATATTCTCATTGAAATATGCAACATTCCTATTATCTTGGCTCAAGACTGCTCCAATTGCAACTCCACTAGCATCACATCTTACTTGAAACGTCTTCTTGAAATCTAGCAAGACCAGAATCGGTCGTTCTGTTATCTTCTCATTCAATATATTGAAGCTTTTCTCTGCTTCTTCTATCCATTTGAAAGACATGTGTCTCTTCTTCACCATATCCATCATTGGTGCACAAATTCCACTAAAAATTCTAATGAATTTCCTATAGAAATTTGTTAATCCATGGAAGCTTCTCACCTCAAATGTGCTCCTTGGTGATGGTCATTCTTTGATTTCTTTCACCTTATCTGGGTCCATATTCAACTCATTTGCAGAGATCACAAAACCCAAATAAATGAGTTATGTTTTCATAAAAGAGGACTTCTTCAAATTTATCAGTAGCTTCTATTTATGCAATATTCTCATTACTAATGTTAAGTGCCTCAAATTCTCTTCTTCAGTTTTACTGAAGACTAATATATCATCCATATATACAATCACAAACTTACCAATGAAATCTTTCAATACCTCATTCATCAATCTCATAAAAGTACTTGGGGAATTTTTTAAGCCAAACGGCATAACAAGTCATTCATACAACCCTTTGTTTGTCTTGAAGGTTGTTTTCCACTCATCACCTTCTCTCATTATTATCTGGTGATATCCACTCTTCAAGTCTATCTTTGAAAAAAAAATTGCTCCAATCAAACAATCCATTAAGTCATCCATCCTTGGAAAAGGAAATCTATATCTGATGGTGATATTGTTTATGGCTCTTGAGTCTGTACACATTCTCCATCCTCCATCTTTTTTTGGACTTAACACAGTTGGTATTGTGCATGGACTCAAGCTTTCTCTAACCAAACCCTTGTCTAGTAAATCCTGAACTTGTCTCTTTACCTCCTCGTTATCTTGAGGTGTCAAACTATATGCTTCTTTGTTTGACATAATTTCTCCTGGTATTAGATCAATGTGATGGCCAATACTCCTGATGGGTGGCAATGAGCTAGGTAACTCATCCACTACTATGTCAGCAAAATTCTCCAACAACTCCTAAACTTATTCAAGCTTATCATCCATAGAAGTACTTGTAAGAACAACTCTGGGTTCCCTCACCACAACAAATTGCATCTCTTGTTCCTTCTTTATTTCACTTAGGAGTTCTTTCCTACTCATGAGAAGTATACTTGTGTTGGCTTCTTCCTTAACTTTCTTTTCCTCAATTGGCAACAACATGTGTGTCCTACCATTTTTTTCCAAGGTATACATATTTTTCCTCCCATCATGAATGAAATTCCTGTCATAATGCCATGGTCTCCTCAACAAAACATGACATACATCCATGGGAATTACATCACAAAAAATCTTGTCTCTATATCCTCCTATCTTAAATTCAACTAGACATTGTTTAGTTACTGTTACCTGATGTCCTTTTTGCAACCATGAGACTTTATACGGACTTGGGTGTGCAGTTGTCTCCAGCTCCAAATTCTCCACCACTTATGTGGATACTAAATTATCAATGTTTCCACTGTTAATTATTACCTTCCATACTCTATCCTTAGTCTTGCAAGAAACTCTGAGCAAATTGTTCCTCTACACTGGTTTTTCAACCTCTGGCTCTGGTTTTAAGAGAACCTTCTTCATCATCAAATATTTTCCATCTTCTGCACCTTCTGCCTCAACATTCCGCTTTTGTGCTTCCAAAATGTGATCTTCACATGGTTCTTTCTTTCTCTCGAGGCATTCCCAAGACATGTGTCCTGTCTTTCCATGGGAATAACACCTCACTTCTCCTCCTCTGCCTCTTCCTCTTCCTCGAGGAAAAAAAAAATCTTCCACCACTCTGTATTCCTTGGGAAATTCCTCCTCTTTCTGAGTGACTGTGTGGTTTTCCAACCTCACCCTTGGGTTTATGTTCCTTGTCATGGGAAACTCATTTACCTCTTTTTAGGCTTCTACCTCTACTTCCTGGCCAATATTTCCTCTGCTTTCAATGCAACTTGATAAGAATCCTCCATTGTCCTCACTGTCGTCATGTTGATTTCATCCTAGATTTCATATCTCAGACCATTGATATACCTAGGAAATTTTTCATCATATTTCTCTCTCTGTCCAACCCTGATGTTTAGCTTGTAAAAATATTATGTGTATTATTTCACTGTCATTCCCTTCTATCTCAGGTTCTACAATCTCCTGAACAGATTTATCTGATAATCCTTCGGTATGAATTTAGCTTTCAACTTGGCTACCATTATGTCCCAATTTTTTATTTTTTGTTTGCCTTTGCTCCTTTTGTAAGCTTTCGTTTCATCCCACCACAGCGTTGCATGTCCTTTTAATATGGTGACAACATGTTTCACCTTTTTCTCCTCATTGACGTCTTCATAGTAGAAGTACTTTTCCATTGATCTTATCCAATCCAACAATTTTTCAATGTACAAGTTTCCCTCATACATTGGGATGTGTATTTTGGATCTAGCTCCCAATTTGGCAACCGCTTTCAGTAAGTGTTCCTCTACAGCTTCCACTACTACAACTTCTTCAACTTCCCTTTATTCTCTTTCTGCATCACTGAATTCTCAAGCATCAGGTGCTCTCCTTTGGGTTGTCTCCATAGCATCCAACCTTGCTTGGAGTTCTCTCATTTCCATTTCTACTACTTGATTTTCTATAGGTGGTTATGCACGTCTTCTAGGCGTCATTGTGATAACCTTTATCCACACACAGAGCACGAATTGAGGCTCTGATACCACTTAATGCATCCCTCCCCCTTCTCTCTTTGGGGGTGTGTGACCTCCCGGTCAAGGATCTTTAAATTCCTAAGTTGAATTATCTCTTAGGGGCCTTAATGTCCCCAAATTTGTTTTAACACATTCCCTTAGCACTTTAGGCACAGGTCATATGGAACCCGTAGGCCCTCTCCTTAGCACATTTTTTAAAATCTTAACATTGGCAGGCACTAGCTCCTTCCACTAGCCCCTCTCCACATGTGACCTCGGTCTGTGACCTGGGTCTAAACCTCCTAAGTGCTTTGCGACTTCATATTATGACTTCCTTGGATGCAGCAAAACTCTTTTTACATGAACTTAGAACCATCAAAGCTACCCAACACTAGATCTATGGTTCATGTCCCCTCCGACAACCAACGGTGTTGATCTTCTTCAGATCTTTAGTTTTGGGGATTTCCTCTGGAGTACTCTTCTCCCGAACTCCACGAATATTCATTGCGTGTTCTCCTAGATCTAATGGTCCAGATCGATTTCGCTCTTCGCGACTTGATGAAGATTAACCTTTGCTCTATGCAAGTTCCTTCGAGGTTTTTTTTTCCGTGAACTCTTGGATCTCCTGCCACATACCCTTCCTGGTACCGAAAACTAGGATTCACTTCGTGGCTTCACCCCTTCGGTGATCCTACCTCTCAATTCTTCAAAACACTCTGAACCATGAAGTTCCAAAATGATTCATGGCTAACTTTCGTGCAGCTCTCCCAGATCTGATGGTCTGGAATGATCTCGATTCCTCCTTAACGGATCTCCAACATTAACTTGGGGAATCTAAGATGATTCCTCCAAAACAAAGAATTATTTCCCATTATCTCTTCTAAGCTTGTTCTTCTTTGAGACCTATGACTCCTCAGAGCGCCTTTTCTACACTTAGTCAAAATTTGAATTCTATGTGCAAATTGCAATAAGTCTTCTCCTCATCTCAACTTCTTTGTGAGAAATTGTTCACGCCTTGCAACGGTTCATTACTCAACCCAGTTTCTCCTCTTGAACAAAAATAACTTAAGTATGCTTCACCTACCCACACCTTGCGAGGTCTCCTGCAATTCTTCTCAAACAAAGCTTAAAGCTACTCCTCCTGAGCTTCAGAGTCAAAATACTTTGTCAACGCACTCCTTGCAGACAATGTGCACTCCTTGCAAATAAAATTTCAAGTTATCTCTTCTAAACTTCTGAGTCGAAATTGACTCTGTCAATGCACTCCTTGCGGAAAATATGCACTCCTTGCATAAGCTCGTGAAGAGAAACAATTGAAACTTTTCTAATTTCTCAGAGATTCATACATTCAACAATGTAAATGCATTCATAAACACAAGAATGAGTAAATAACAGAGAATGGCACTTAAACAGAAAACCTACCATTCATTCATTCAGAAAAAAACAGCCATAGAAACACCAGTCATTTGGAACGATGCTTCTCTGCTATATTCATTCAACTAAAAATATACATCTATTCATACACTCTGATAAGATTCAACAACTTATACCACATATACACTACAACAACTAAAACAATAACTTCAACAGCATCTTCTGGGAAACAATACAAATCTTTATACAAGAGGGGCACTTCAAGCCTTTCCCTCCAACTACTATAGATCTATCCTATCAAATTAAAATATATCAACTACTAAGTCTTTATTACAATAATATTCGAGACAGACAAATAAGAGAAAAATCTCTAGATTTATACTACAATCTACAACATTAAAGGAAAATACATTCCCCATCGATCTCATGCAATTGATCAACCTCCAAACATTTAAGATCGTCTTTAATTATAATCTTTTTTAGATATTAAATTGATCTGCCAACTTTGAAATTAAAAAATTCTTCAAAATGCGTGATAGGGCGATGAGTTGTCCTCCATGTGCACTTTTATGATGATGCTCCTGCATCACCATAGTTGTGGAATTTGTAACATTCAATATTTTGTGAGGTCACATAAGCATTTCTTGCTTGATTATTTCTTTCATAAGCCCTGCAATATACAACCTTATGTCCAAAGTTAGTACAATAAAAATAGTGAACATAAAATAAATTTTCATACCTGGGAGTGAATGATTTTCCTTATGGTGTAGTCCTTATGTAATTCTGCCTTGGCTTATCAAGATATTCTCTTTGATTGTTTCTTTCACAACGATTGAAGCTTACTTGTTGCTTGAATGTAGAGGGTCTTATGTATTCATTTCTTTATAATTCTTATTGACCATGATTCCTTCCTTTGAGAACTTCTGCATAACTCTTTTTTACTATTGCTTTTGTCATGGAGCTTGAACCTTTCTCAGCTTGCATTCTGTTGTATCCTAAATTCTTGGTGTTATCTTGCTACATTTCTATCTTCTGGAGATATTTTCTTAGAGTGATTGATTTTGCTTCCAACCTCTCAGTCATATTCCTCTTCTCTTCTAGCTAACTTCTGAGTATTTCTTCAATCCTTTTGTCCTCTTCTACTTGAAATTTCAACTTCATAATTATCTGGTTGACTTCCTCTGAGTTGACATTCTGAGTTTCATTTAGTTATTTCTTGAGTAACTTGTTTTTCTTTCTTTATTTCCTTATTTCTTCTAAGGCACTAATTAGTTATGCTCTGAGATCGACTTATCCTTCTTCTTATGAACTATCATATTTTCTTATTTGATTTCCCTTAGCCATAAATAGTACCCTTTCTGAATTACTGTCAGTTTCATCATCTTCACTAGATGAGGAAATGTCTTTTATTGAGTACAGATTTTTTCTTGAAGACTTTATTTTTGTTATTTCATTTTCCCTTTTGATATCTCTTTTCTTTCTTGGGATCTTCCTCTTCATCACTATCTTAATTTCTAGCATAAGGACACTTATTTTCAAAATGACCAACTTTACCGCAATTAAAACATTTCAACGGAAGCTTACCTTTATATTTAACGATTTCCCTTTTGCAACTTTCTTACGAAGTTTTCCATTTCTTAATCTTCTTTTGAATCATTGTTGCAGCTACATTCTAACTTTGGCTTTTTCTTGTGAACTTACTTTGATTGTTGCTTGTTACTTTTATTTTTCTTCTTAGATGCTTTAAATGCGGCTTCCTTTGTAACCAGATTGTCTTGTTATGTCCTTGTCTCATAAGTTGTGAGTATCCCATGTAGCTCATCCATGGTCATTGTATCTAGATCCACTCTTTCTTCTAGGGATGAGATCTTTGAGTAAAATCTCATTGGTAGAGATATTAATGCCTTTTTAACAACAGTTGGTTCCTTTATCTCATCTCTCAATCCTTTGATGTCATTTACTACCTCACCGGTGCATAGAAAGTAGGTTGTTATGTTTTCATCTTCATTCATCTTTAACTGTTCGAACTTTTATCTGAAAATTTGAAGTTTGGCTTCCTTAAATTTTTCATCTCCTTCATAGATAGTATTTAGTTTGTCCGACATCTCCTTAGAGGATTCATAGTGCATGATTTAGTAAATATTGATTCATCTACACCATTTTGAATAGCGTTATTTTCTCTTGAATTATTTTCTATGAGTTTTTTTCCATCCTTGTCTATTGGAGGAGTAGTTGGTGCTTTGTATCCATCCACCATTGATTTCCAAACATCAAATCCTTGTGATTGTATGTTTGTTTGTATTTTCTTGCTCCATAGTGCATATTTCTCACCATTAAACTATGGTATCCCAACTCTAGTGTGATCCATGATCTCCTTCCAGTGGTTAAATTGTTTCTTGAAGGACCTACTCTGATACCAATTCTTGGATTACTGATAGGGGGAGTGAATCAGTAATGAGAAATTTATACCACAATTTATATTCCTTTAACTTATTCAACAATTTTCATCAGTTCATCATTAATATCTTATTGCATCATATAATATTAACATCCATCAGTGCATAATAACAAATAATAGACACACCCACACAATGCACAATACACCAATATTTTACGTGGAAACCCAATCCGAGAGAAAATCACAAAAAAAAATTCTTATGTCTTTAATAATTACATTCAAGGAAACGCCAATTTCCAATTCTTCGGATCCAATTGGAAGGAGGCTCCAACCCCCTATTTTCTCAAGCTACAACATGAGGGAAGCTCCAACTCCCCAATTCTCTAGCTACAAACAAAAGGAAGCTACAACCCCCTATTTTCTCCAGCTACAACCTGAAGATGGCTACAACCACCTATTTCTCGGGCTCCAACTCCCCGATTCTCCGGTACCAACCGGAAGGAGGCTACAACTCCCTTTCCTTGCCCCGTCATGTCACCCTAAAATATAAGTGCCAAATAGATGATAAAACCAATGACACACTGTCACTGTGAGATATAACATTGTAAACTTATACCAATCTATGCCAACAACCTCAAACCAACCTATATCAACAACCAGTGATCAATGTGTACCTATAATTAGCCTGTACCAACAACAACCAACAGGTATGTGACCTGTATATGTTGCATCTCATGTATGTACGCGGCCTATCTATACTATAGCGTGTGTATGTACGTGGCCTGTATATACTATAGCCTGCGTACACCTTCAAAAATCTAGGGTTTTCACTTTTTATGAAACTCAGACACTTTGATGCCTCTGTCAAATAACCCTGCAACCTGTCACTCTGTCCAGTCTGTAGGTGTGCCCTATGCATACATCATCATACATATCCCTTAACTAAGTGCATCTATATATCTCTATTCATGTTCCATACATGTGTATACAACCATGATCAAGTGTAGTAACCCTCACATGAACTAGACATCAAACCCTCACTAATATGCATCCTCAAAATTCACAAACAACTTCACAACCACTTCACAACCAAAATCCCTCGACCATGTACCAAACAATTCATCGACACTAACAAGATGTACCAATGATAAATATCAGATATACCAGCACTATATTTTTGTAGATATGACATATACAGTAAGTTTCATATAAATAATATCCTCTCTAGGGAAAATCCTCAAACCCCCATAACCATATCTCATGTAGACAAAAATATCCAACTACTCATAAAAATAAGACATACCTTTTGAACCTCTAGATAGGTCTATTGTATCTGATCATTGTAGACCTTCATGGGAGATTTCTTTCAGACTCTGAGAACCTGACACCCTCGGAAACTCAAGATTTCATAGCTTTTCCAATTGTATGTGCCCTTTTATACTGCTAGCCCGCGTATGTATGCGACCTCTTCCACTGCAACCCACATACACCTCAAAAACTAGGGTTTTTTCAGTATTTTTGCAACTCTAAAAATTTTGTCATCAACACTTCTTACTACCTCAAACTTGTGTAACTTAAGATGTATCAATGAGTACACGCAATAAACCTTACACAATAATAGATATTGAATGTGCTCAATAGGTGCTACTAGGAGACCTTTGCTCTCTTATTTATACTCTCCAAGTAGCTTCCTCAAGGGGTTTCCTTCTAACTCAGTTTACCCAACTTCCTTCTTTTAGGGCTAACCCACTTCTAACCACGTTTCCACTTACAACCACTTTATCCACAAATAGTAAACTCACCACTTTGAGTTGCAACTAATTTATTTTTAATTATTTTCTTTTTGCAACAACTTAACTTATGATTAACTCCTAGTTACAACCACTTTAACTAGTAAACTTATCCTAGGAACTTCTAGAATAAATTGACTTCTTCAACATTCTAGAGGCTTCTAGATAACTCATGATGGTTCTCCGACTTCACAAGGCTATAAATCTCTAACTGTGAGGAGTTATGTGATGTTCCACATATCACCAGAAATGGCACAACATGTATTATCCATATAGAATAGTATTGCATGCATATTCATTGATATTCATGCCTTTATACCTCAAACAAACTTGGGTCCCTTTCCCATACCTTGTGCTACCGAAATTCACTATCGGACTTCTCCAAGGGTTGTAATCAATCTACAATATCACTCTCCAAGGGTTGACATCAATGACAACTAACAATCCAAACCAACTATCCATCAATCTAAGCCAATTTTCCAACAGCAGAAGCAGAGTATATCACAATCGATGTCGCAAGTCGTGAAGTAGTATGGCTTCATAAGCTTATTGCAGTATTATTTGATCAGGATCTAAAGACAACCTTGATATAATGTGATAATAAAAGTTGTATCAATATTTCATACAATCTAGTATTTCATGACAGGTCGAAGCACATTGAGATAAAATATCACTTCATCCGAGACATGGTACAGAAGGGAGCAGTAAAGATCCAGTACATATCCACAGATGAGCAGATTGCAGACATTCTCACCAAGCCTTTGTCTAGGGAAATTTTGTATAGTTCAGAGACAAGATTAGCATGATGCAAAATATCTCCCTTGCTGAGAGGGAGTGTTGATGTTTCAGCATCGATCATACATTTTCCTAGATTGGTTATGTTGATTTGACCAAGGGAGAATAATTCATTTACTCACAGGGCCATGCTGATTTGGCTAGAGGTGACTGGTCCAAGATTTTGATGTTTATCAAGTTAATAGCATCAGGAAGACAATCGCCCAGGATTTTGATGTTTCTCCAGTTAGCAACATCAAGCAAACATTCTCCCATATTGGTCATACTGATTTGACCAAGGGAGAATGATACATCCATTCATGGGGCCATTTTGATTTGGCTAGTGGTGAATGGAACAGGTGTATTCTTTCTCATATTATTCATGCTAATTTGACAAGGAGTGATAAAGACTCGAGATGCTCTCACATTTCCTGATCCAAGGAGTGATCTATTTTTTATAGGGCAGGTTTGACTTGTTTAAAAGTCTAGTCTAATGTTGAATATGTAGGCTCAAGAGACCCCTTGTGATGAGGGGATTCTTAATGAATATAATCAAACTTAAAGCCCTATATTAATTGTATGTGCATGTAAGGATATGAAACATCAACAAGGCTCATAAAAAACTTTTCTAGTAAAGATTAAATTCCAAGAAGACAAGACAAACCATTGAAGAAACCCTAGAAATAAATTAAAGAAGATATTGAAGACAAAAGAAGAAGTCGTCCCCACTAGGAAATTAAGGATGAATCAAAGTGTATAAATAAAGGCTTTATCATTTCATTTATACATATCTCATAGTTCTCCTCTTCAAGTGTGCATTTCCCAGTTGCTTCGTGCCAGTTGCAGTGTCTAGTTTCCAGATGCAATATCCTTTGAAGTGTGCTATATTTTAGTGATACTTTGGCGGTGTGTTATCTATGTCCAGGGTTCACTGCCTTTGATGGATATTCCTCATACAAGGGTGAACTTATTTATGTGTTGAGTTTCTTCATTTTATGGTGATGTGTGTTCTGGATTGAATTCTTCTTAAGAAAAGTTGTTAGGTTTTCTCCCAAGGTTAGGTTTCCCACAATAAAATATTGTGTCTACTAAACATGGATATCTTTCTATGATTCTGTTTTTTCCGTTGTAGTTTTTATTTTGGTTGAGTTTTTTAGTGTGTAATTATTCCATGATAATAGTGGCATAAAATTATGTTTGAAATCATAAGGAAATAATTATCATATCTGAAAATTGAAAATTCAACAGTATTTGATCTTTCCAACATTTCCTAAATAATGTGTAGGTCAGCACCTACGTCGTGAACCTAATTGAATCATCATTAATAATTGCAATGTCCAAACCACATTCTCTTCTGAATGTGTCATACTTATCATTCATTCTTCTTGTCAGTTCCTTCTCCTTCAACTTGTCTGTGAATAATGGTAGTGGGTCTTCTCCTACTGATGGTAACCCAATGATCCACATGATGAGTTCGATTTCTATTGACACCAGCCTATTCAGCCTTAAAAATCCTCCATGGATGCAATTGAGCAACACCTTGACACAGATTTGTATCTCTACGCTCCTTCTAAAATGTAGAATGTCTGACATATTCAAAATGTTTGTTTTCTCCAACCGTATTTCTCATTCTTGTGGATCTATTATTACTACCTGTGAATCTTAGGTTAGATTTACGGTCCTGTACTTATCTGGTGCTAACTCTAGAAACTTCTTTATATTTGTCAAATCATGGGATGCATACTTTAGATTCCCTATTGCACCTAACATATCCTCTTCAACTATTACCCCCGGTGGGATCTTTGGTTCAACAATTTCACACATTGATTCCTTTGGTAGCCTAACCTGCTTCATTGTCGGCTTCCTTGGTGGCACATAATCCTTCGGAAATTTTATTGGGCTTGGCCTAACGATGATGCTCCTGAAGTTTCCTTGAATGTGGGTATAGATGTCTTCCTATTGCATTGTTTCTTTTGTTTCGATGAAGCTTCTATTGTCTTCAATGGTTCCATTGACCTCTGCAACTTTCTTGCACGACTTTGTTAAATTCACTTGGCTAGTTCTATCTCTCTGAAATGCTCGAACAAAAATAACCTTTCCCTGTCAACCCTTCTTCTGATTTTATATCCTATCACCAGTTGTTTTTATTCTTCTTCGCGCCCAAAACTATAGTCTAATCCACTTTCATTCACATTCAATCTTTTCCCTAACTCTTCATTAACTTGGTATCCTCCGACAGATTATACACTAGATTTTCAATTCTATCAAAATCATCTTGTTGTTTTTAATTTATGATTACGTAGCTCCACTACCTCACCGTCATGTTTACTCTTAAATGCTTGTCCCGTCATGTATGTTCTTTAATGTGTTTCCCTCCTTTTGCATAGATTTATACCATGAATCCATCCTCCTTCCTATGCACTATTTCTTCCTCTTTTCTACATCTTTCCGACATTTTTCTAGTCTTTCTCCTTACTTAGTTTGAATAATACATTATGCATAACTTCAACATTTTGTCTCTTAATTCAAACTCTTTTATTTTTTTTATTCTTTTCTTTTTCTTTTTATTATGTAATACACTATAGTATAGATACTATGGTACACATACTGTGCACTCATACTAGTGCACGCAAGCATGGTTGTCCCTATACAGTTTTAGTCCACTACCATTAACCAGTCCATCCACAACTTTCCCATTCATTTATTCCAGTTGGAAAACACCTTCTTCTATTACAAATCTGATTACATATGGACCCAGCCAATGCATCTCAAACTTTCCCGGGTGTTGCAAAAACTTGTTGTCATAAAGAAAAATTAAGTCTCTTATCTGGAACTTCTTATTTTTAATGTGTCAGTCATGCCAAGATTTCTCACACGCTTTCTAAACTTGTTGATGAAATCCTGTGACAAAGTGGTCTTCTTCCATCTCTACTAGCTCTGGTAGCCTTTTCTCTACTTCGCCAGAATCTGTAAGTTATGTCGACGCAATAATGCGCAGACTTGGCACAATGAATTCCATAGGCATAATTGCTTCATGTCCATACACTAATTTGAATGGTTTATTTCCTGTCATCTTCTTACTTTCATTCTTATATTCCCATAACATTGTTGGGATCCTCAATTCCCAGTCGTCTTGACTCACATTACACACCTTCATCAGTTCATGCTCTAGGATCTTATTGAATGCTTCCATTATTAGATTTTCGTGAGGATGATACAATGTGATCTTTTGATGATGAATCTGAAACTCCTATGTCAAATATGTAATCATCTTATTCATTAAATGAGTTATGTGATCACTCATAAGTATTCTAGAGCATCCAAACCTTGTAACTACAGTTTCAAACAAATATCATGCAGTTGTCTATGCATTCCAATATCTGGTTGGTTCTGCTTCAGCCCATCTAGTCAAGTAATTTATCACAGTAATGATGTATCTGGCTCCTGACCTCTTTGTTGGTGGATTAATCAATCCAACAAAATCAATGACCCATTTATCAAAAGCATGTAATGTCAGTTGTGATACTAACAACATCTCATCTCTCTTGGAAGGCTTTCCAAGTCTTTGACAGACATCGCAGGTTTGACATAATTATTTTGCATCTGTATGAAGGGTGGACCACCATAGTCCTGCACACAAAATCTTCTAAGTTGTCACTTTTCCTGCATAATGACCTCCTGCAACTCCTTCGTGTGCCTCTAATAATATCATATGTATTTCATGCTCCAATATGCATCTTTGCAAAATACCATATGTGCCTAACTTGTACAAATTTCCTTCCATAAAATGATAGTCTTCTTCATTCACTACTAATTTATTCTTCTATGTAACTATAAATTATGGTGGGGCTGCCCCTGTACTCAAGAACTAGACTATGTCTACAAAATAATCATCAACCATCTGTACAATAAATAAGTTTGCGTGTGGTAGACTATCTTCTAAGTTTCCTGCATCTTCCCCTGATATTATGCATGATAAGTGATCAGGTACTGAATTAAATTTCCCTAGTTTCACAATTACCTCAAATTCATATTCCTTAAACAATAATAGCCCTCTGCATATTATCCCCTGTTGTTGGGAAATAATACCCTACGGACTAGCAAGCTAGGGTTAGACTTGCATGCAGATCATGACCTTAAAGAAATCACTTTTGACCTACCACCCCAAAACTTAAAACCCTTTTTTCACATACAAGCATGGAAAGGACCTACTAACCTTTTTATTGATGTTTGGTGTAGATCCGCCATTGCACTTTGTCCGCTTGCTTGCACTACTCCTTCCAAAGACAATCCTGCAATCAAGACAAAACACTACGAATGCATGCTATTTTTCTACCTGAGGGTTAGAGATTAAGAATAAATCGAATAAATCATATATAACTCATGCATTGGGATGAAAAAAGTATTCTTTATTATTTTCAAGATGAATCAACTTACAATCAATGTTGAGACCGGCCACCGTTCCTTGATCCTGATCTTGGGCTCCTCCTCTTCTTTGTCCTCCAACTGCTTTTCTTTAATTCTCCTTAAGCTTGAGGAAAGGCTAAAGGGTTGGAACCAATGGATTCGGCAATTGGGCAGAGTTTCTTCGCTATATGTTTCCTCCTCCAAATGGTACCCCTACCCCTTCTTTTATAGGCTAGAAGGAGCTAGGGTTTTGGACGAACTCTTGGCCATGCATGGTCGGGAGTTTCAGTTAACTGACCCATAGCTTTTTGTCCCATCGGCAACTTTCCTGTTTTTGTGCTTTGTTAGGTAAACGTGGGCTATAGTGGTCCTGCTAGCATTCACACGCGAGCTGTAGTGGGCCTGCTAGCATTTTCTTTTGGATAAACGTGGGCTGTAGTGGGCCTGCTAGCGTTTACTTTTTAAAAATGGAGATTTTAGAAGAGTTGTTCAGTAGTTTTTTGGAAAATAAGGGATATGAGTTGGCATGATGCCAGGTAAGCATGTATGGTGCAATTTAGGGTTATAAAAGATGCCCCCTAATGTGTGAGTTCATAAGAGCATCTGATGGCCGAAATACATTACCAATTCTTTACCAATATGTACTGATATGTTGAATGAGTGAGCCCAAGAATCAGGAATCAGGAGGTGTCGTCTGCAAAATAATAAATGTCTCACCGAGGCGGGCATACCCATGCTTGGGATAAAATAGAACCATGGCTACCAATCAAATAAACTGTAGATCCATGTCAAACAACTAAAGAGTAGCCACGAATAATACATAGCGGAGCTACATCCCGAAATCAGAAAGATATACATATAAAGTATCCATCTCCCAGAAGCTGATTCGGCCTGATGGTTGTACTTCAGATCTTGAGAAACAACTTCAAAATATTCTAAACTCGAGTAGGAGTGTAATATGAGTGTACAACTGCACTACCCAGAGGTCTTCAATGGCTCATCGGTTATGGACTTGATAATCTTGATGATCGTACTAAAGGCTTCAGTGATTTCGAACAAAGACTCGATTGGACGTTCAGGATGGTCAGGTATGTGAACAAGAGACATATTGTAGAGGGGTTGACTCAGGCTCAGTGAAAAACTTCCCTTGGATAATAGCACAACAAGTGATAAGACTCAGGCAGCATATCTATTAATCATAAGTCTACGAAGCAGGAGGCAACGCAAACTCTCCATATGTTTGGAAGAGTAACCAAATGGTGGAGGAAACAACTCTATATAGTGAGAAAAGCTTCCTAAGGTCGTACTACATCCCATAGTCTGATGAATCAAACAGACATATATGCTAAATCCAAGGGCGACTCATTATGCTTCCAATAAAGAAAATACTTTTCCCATCCTCTTTTTGGGGTATATTTGATTTTTTTGTTCTTTTTGATAGTTTTTGAAAAAGAATAAAGGAATATTACGTTACAATGGAGGAACAAGTATAGCAAACATACAAGCTCAAGGCACAAGGACAAGACTGATGTTCTAGGGAAATGATACTCGGGGAAAATCCTCCAGTGGCCAAAGGTGTTAAGACGCAGAAGCAAACTGTTACAAGGCTGATGGGTAAGGTATGCAAATGCGGTTGATAGAACACACAATGGTAACGTCCTTCGATGTAAGTTTAACAAGCCTAGAGAAGGGAAGCTCGATGTTTTTTCATATTAAGAGAGTCTGAAGAATCATAAAAGGAAACTCTATTGGGGTACCTTTTTCATCAATAGTCTAGTCGGTTCGAAAAAGGGATAAACTAGCACCGAGTAGACGTCAATTAAAAACCATTTTAACGAGTGTGAAAAGGACAAGATCACTCGGCTATTTTTTCACTTTTAAGGAGTCTGAAAAAAGCTTAACTATGGACTCCATCAGGAATGTTCTTCTGGACCATTTTAACGAGTGTGAAAGAATAAGGTCACTCGACGATCTTTTCAATTTTAGGGAGTCTGAAAAGAGCTTAACTATGGACTCCGGGGGGGTTTCTTTTTCGTAAATTTAGTCCCTTAGGCCCGAAAAAGGGAATAAAATTATACCTGAGAATACTCTTCTAAAGAATGGAAATTCAATAGAGTATTCCTTTGTTTGTACAGTTGACCGTCCGAACCGAAAAAGGGGTAAACTACCGTTGGACAGACGTGACTTCAAATTTCAGTTTAACAAGTGTGAAAGGTCACAAGATCGCTCGGCAATCTTTTCATTTTTAGAGGGTATGAAAAGGGCTTAAAAGGAGACCTGTTTAAGGAACTTTCTTCTGGACCAATTTAACGAGTGTGAAGAAACAAGGTCACTCGGCAATATTTTCATCTTTAAGGAGTTTGAAAAGGGCTTAAAGAAGACTCCACAATGGTTACTTTTCTCAGTTAATCCGGACGAGATCGAAAAGCATAAATGCAGTCTCGCTGGATGTTTATTTTGGATCTCAAAGTGAGCTTGAAAAACAACCAATTTATCTCATGATAGAATCTTTGTGGGTCGATTCCTGGCATCTCCTCGGGGGAGCTGTATACTCCGACGAAAACATTGTCTATGACGCCATGGGTTCTGGAGATATTGATAGGTATCATTTCAGCAATGGTTTCCATATTACTCTCAGGATAGATCTTGTGTGTAGCTAAGGGATTAGTATGACAAGACCTATCTCTAGTCATAGTCATGGTGAATTCTCTTGCTTTGATTCGTCTTAACTTTGGGAGGAAATATGATATGGGATGAATATCTTCCCAAGGTTTGTCTGGACTAGTCATTGCTTCGATTACTACTTCGTCCGAAGGCAAGACTAAATCTAACGAATCGGTGTTGGCAAGAGAACCCTGAGCCCAGATAGGCTCTAGAGGTGGATCCAACTCTTGTGTGAGAGTCGGATCAGGAGTGGTTGAAGCTTGCTAGACTAAAGAGTACGCTAATTCAGCGGCCTACAAGAGCATGGACATGTCGGAGTGCCCTGTCTCATCCATTGTAGCTGATGGGGAAGGAAGAATCCATGGATCCTGAAAGTAAGTCATGCAGAACGACGAAACATGAAAAATCTCAGCCTTGTGGTGATTCAATATAAACTTGACATTGTTATGAGGAGGTGGGTAATTGAAAGTACCCATCAAAGATGGGCACAAACCAACTCCTACGTTAGTGACACCGGCTTGAGGATTATCGATCATGGGAACTGTGGATGCCCCCAAAGCTGGGCCAGGTCTAGAGAAGGACAATTGATCGATGGTCACTATCTGGCCTTCATGCGGAAATAATAAGACTCGAAAAACTGTAGCGACCACAGCTTGCATAGCATAATTCCAACTACGACCTAACAAGAGATTGTAGTCGAGGGGGGCATCAACTACCTCTACTTCAACGCACACGGTCTTCCCTCCTAACTGCACAGGGAAAGAAGGAATGATGCCATGTGGTCGGAAAGAACGATAGTCAAACGCAGTGAGGAGACTAGGTTATGGAGACAACTCGGGCTGACCAATGGCTTTCCAGCATGCTAACGACATAACGCATGTCGAGGTGCCCTCGTTGACCACCGTGCGAAAGATATTTCGTGTAAAAGTTTTTTTGGGATGAGCCACTACTATCTGAAACGCGACGTGGTAAGGCAAATGAGGTTTCAAGTCATTCGTATCTAACATGATGGTACCCGAGTTACAAGTATCAGTAGAGCCTAAAGCAACCAACAAGGGTTTCCTCTTAGCAGGGCAACTTTGGAGGACCTTCAAAGTGGACATAGCACAAGGGGTTTGGGATAAATCTTCCACCACAGAGTAATTCTGAGCGGCCCTTGCGTTTGGATTGTGAGAATCTTTCTTAAATGCACCCTTTGGAATGCGTGTCATCATTTCTCCCAATGTCTTCTCAATCTGTAGAGGAAGAGATGGGAGTCCGGCTTCTTTACCCTTCTCAGAGGCGCTTGGTTTACTATAGTCATGTGCTCTAGTTGTTATTAAAGAATCACCCCTAACCATATATACATTCATGGATGAGGAGTTGTTTGGAGGAGGGAAGGTTTCCTGGCTGCCTCCATCGTCACTTGTAGAGGCTTGAGTTAAATTTTTCCCATGCTGAAAGGGATTAGTCAACACGGCTTGTTATTGTTGTGTGACAAACTTCTAGGCCTCTGCAAGTCGAGGACATAGATGGGTTGGGTGGTCTTCCACACACAAGTTGCACAGATACCTCGCCTTCCACTTTACCGTGGGTTTTTTCTCCCCCTTACCCTTCTTGCGTTGTTTTTTCTTTCCTTCAAGTTGTTGGGTGGCCTTTGGGGTAGTCGTCTGCACGGAGTGTACTTCCGACGTTTGGGTAGGAGGAGTAGCCAAAGCAATAGTCTGGCTAGCCGCTGAGTGTTGTATAGATAACTGTTGCAATTGTTTTGATAATTGCTCAGCGGGCTTGGTTTGTGCCGAACCAAAAATACCATCGGCGTGTGGTCCGGCTCTCTGTCTAGCTTTATCCAGTATTGATCGTGGTGCATCCGATAGGATGTTGTATAATAAACCAGACTAAGAATAGATAAGCTCAAACTGTTGAGCCCTCATGATGGCATCTTCTTTGGAGAAAACCCCAGAAGTTGCGACGTCTTTGGATAATTGCGGGACTAAAGACTTAAGGAACCACTCTAGCAGGAATGTTGGTGGGATTGGTACTTTGATTAGACTCTTTCGGCGTCTCCACTCTCGGATATGATCAAAGATATGGTCGGATGTCGTCTGTTTGAAATTGGCTAGCAAATCGGTGTCGACATCGTATCTCATAGGTAACTGGAAATGGTTGAGGAAGGCCATCGCCAGTTCGCCAAAAGAAGAGTATCGTGAGTGATCAAGCTCTATGTACCATTTTGCGGCACTCCCGATAAGAGTGCGTTGAAACAATCACAACTAGAAGGAGTCATCTTTCAATGAGTTAGATGAACACCAAAGATGGAAAGTAGTCACGTGATCACCTGGATCTTCATTAGGCTTGGCCTTGAACTTTGGAATTTCTGAAGGCAACTTCGTTGGCATAGGAGGCCAACGCGGATCGTGACGGATAGGATCATTTAACAACCTTGTCAAATATGGCAAGTGTAACGTCGCCAGGAATGGTAGTTTGGGTTGCTGTTGATAGCCTAGGAAAAAGGGTCCTGGAGTTTGAGTGGCACCAGGTTGCCAGGAAAAGTTTGGTTGCTGGCCCGGATTCTGGTAGAAACAATGGCCCTGACCAGCGTAAGGATTTTTCATCTGTGGAGACATCATTGGTTGATTCCCCATGAAGGACATAGGATGTTTGGCATTCATCGTGTTTGACAGACTTTGGGAAGGATTACCCCATGTCGGTCCTGATGGGATAGGCATAGAAGTCTGTCCAGGGTTCCATTGACTGTGGAAAGAATTACCCTAGAACGGCATTCCAGAGGAAGGAATGGATCCTTTTCCTGAGTTCCAAGGTCTTGCTATATGTGTCGTTGGCGCAGGAATAGTACCCTGGTCCGGAGTAGACTATCCAAAAATGGGAGTGCCCCCAGATGGGAAAGCAGTGGATGCGAAAGTGTTGTTACCAAATGTCTCGTTCCAAACAAACGGTGATGAACCTACCGGCAAAGGTTGTGTAGGTGTTCCTTGACTCCCGGCTCCAAATGAACTCGTGTGTGCACACTGCCCGACGGACTGCTGATGCAGACCACCAAGCGAAGGGGACGAAGGAGAGATATGACCTCCATCATAAGGAAAAGCATTAAAAGGGACAGGAATGCCCCCAAGTTGACCTTGCAGAGGAGCGTTAGAGCTCCCTGCCCCCAGACCCAAAGTCTGTAAAGTGGAGTAAGTGAGTGCAGAACTGGTACCCGAACTAGGCATACCATATGAGAACGGAGGGCCCGTCGCACTAGGTGTGAAGGGAGGTGTGGCCACCGTGATAGATGGAGATGGTCCACTATGCGATGTAGTTGCGGCCGAGACCGTAGTGGCTTGGACCAACGATGGAAAGTTAGGAGATGCTTCTCCTGTGGTGACAACGGTGGTGGGAATGGAAGAATTCCCAGAGGAAGTAACAGTGTTTGGTTCCATAATTGTGTGAGGCACTAACAGGCGTTCGTAAAATTGGATTGGTACAATGACCGATGGCCAAGTATCAGTGGTAGAGGTTTCAACTGAGCCAAGATTGGCGATTGATTCCTCCGGGAGTTGTTCGAGCTCAATGGTTTGTAACCCGGTTGCTTTGAAAGACCCTTGTTGGTCTAGCTTCCGCCTCAATGGTCGCGGGGGTGGCTCCAGTATAACCGACGGCAGGCCCTGAAGCCTTCGTGACTGGCAGAGCTCGGGATCCTCCACTGTGTGAGAAGATCCAAGACACGCTAAGGTATTCTACACGTGCAAATAGTAACACACACTAAAAAAGAATCCCCTAAGAGATAAATCAAGCAAGCACTAAACTAGTTGGAAGAACAGTTACAACAACCAACACTAGAGAAACTTACCAGTGCAAGTGCAACTCGAAAATGGAAGCACCCTCCGGGTATACTCTACAAAGCGTGGCCTGATGTCTGTCCTAGGTACTACGGTATACCCCCGCAGTCACCTGTGTATGCCCCTAAAAAGATTGGCAACTAGTTTTCCAGCACGCGAACAGTCACCAGGCGGGTACAGTCAATGGTCGGGTAGACCACAATGAGAAAGGTATCAAGCCCGAAACCTGTCAAGGGTATCGAGAGAAAATGGTCTGGAAGACAACTAAGGACCTCGAATAGATTCGAGACCCACGAAGCCCCGTGGAAAATGAAAACGACGGAATCCCTTAACAAATCCTCGATATGTGTTCTCCACTACGTTTGGTCTAGCTTTCGAGGGGTTATCTCCGCTACCTTTCCTCACGCGACCTCGTGTTTAGCCCCTGTGTTAGAGGGGGGTCCCGGATAACTTCCACTTAACTGGACTTCTACACTCCCTATCACAGACTCCAATGTTTGGTTTTGAGTGGCCTTGGAGAATTTACTCTCCAACCTATTCCAAGGCCCTAGTCATGAGCTAGTGTATGAACCCTACGAACAAGAGAGTCTAATAGATTTTAAATTAGCGTTGCTTTTATGGGCTTTTTTACATCACAAGGTATGAAGGTGAAACTAATGGTGTGTAAAGATTCAAAGCAAAATGAATAAGAAATGCTTGGAAACAAAAACTTTTACAAAAAATGCAAAAACCAACAACTTTTCACCAAGAAAGATTTCTTTTTCTTTTCAATTTTTCTAAGATTTCATGCAGCAAACATAAAGGAATTTCACTCAATCTGCGAGCTACTTATGCTCTAAATGCACTGCAAAAACTTATGAACAAAAAGACTTCTTCCTAGCTATTGATGCAGCAACACAATCTTCAAACAAAGAAGCAAATGAAAAAGAAATCATTTTTTTTTTTTTATTTAAGTGCTAAATGAAGCAACAAAGGGAAAATGCCGACAAGCACAAAACCAAGAAAAATAAATAAAATTTTGGCTTAAAGCGCAGATCGCAAAGAACTAGAGCAAAGACACACAAGGGAAATCAAGAAAGCACCGACTCTTATGCTTGTCTAAAAACCATAAAACAAAATCTTTCTTTTTATCTTTTATATCGACAATCAACTAAGAAAAAACAGGCTAAGGGTAAGAGGCCCTAACCTACTGACTGTGCAACCCTAGACTCAAACCCCTGAGAGGAACACTTCTCACCAGAGGAGGGGATGACTGCCCCACCCTGATTGAAAAGCAACCACTCGAGCCCGCTACTATCACTGAAACAGCACACGGGCAAATGCGTGCTGAGCTATAACAGAGCGCGGGTACCCGCGGGCTGCCCTTGCACAGGCTGCGTGTATGTATAAATTCCAAGACAAAACTAAACACAGGCAGCCCAGACCTGGAAGAGGCTTCTGGTATTGACAACCAGGGTCTCTTGAAGTCTTGGATGCTTCTTCTTTAATCAGAAAAGAAAAATAATTGCAAAGAATAACAAAACGCAATGAAGCAAACTGAGACAAGACTGTAAACCAGCAAGACTCAGACAGGATCGGGAAGGCCCCCTGAGAATGTATAATTCTGACAGGGAAGAGGGGACTACCTCTTAAGCTCTCCGACTGCTACACGCTACTAAAACCTCTACAGCAAGCGTTCACACGCGGGCTGTAAGAGATTAGGGCGCGGGTCACATGCGTCCAGGCCTTCTGCAGGCCGCATGTGCCTCTGTGTGTCTCGATAATAACTGTCAAGCACAGTCAAGGAAAAACTAGTATAAAGGACCAGGTTGCCTACTAGCTCTGACCTAACAGAAAACAGACAAACAAAGAAACTGAAAATCTAATTCTTTAAACTACCCAAAAAACCACAACTAAATCTGAAAACCCTAAAGAGTAAGTTCCCCAGTGGAGTCGCCAATTCTTTTGTTGGGAAATAATACCCTACGGACTAGCAAGCTAGGGTTAGACTTGCATGCAGATCATGACCTTAAAGAAATCACTTTTGACCTACCACCCCAAAACTTAAAACCCTTTTTTCACATACAAGCATGGAAAGGACCTACTAACCTTTTTACTGATGTTTGGTGTAGATCCTCCGTTGTGCTTTATCTGCTTGCTTGCGCTGCTCCTTCCAAAGACAATCCTGCAATCAAGACAAAACACTACGCATGCATGCTATTTTTCTACCTGAGGGTTAGAGATTAAGCATAAATCGAATAAATCATATATAACTCATGCATTGGGACGGGAAAAGTATTCTTTATTATTTTCAAGATGAATCAACTTACAATCAATGTTGAGATTGACCACCGTTCCTTGATCCTGATCCTGGGCTCCTCCTCTTCTTTGTCCTCCAACTGCTTTGCTTTAATTCTCCTTAAGATTGAGGAAAGGCTAAAGGGTTGGGACAAATGGATTCGGCAATTGGGCAGAGTTTCTTCGCTATATTTTTCCTCCTCCAAATGGTGCCCCTACCCCTTCTTTTATAGGCTAGAAGGAGCTAGGGTTTTGGACGAACTCTCGGCCATGCATGGTCAGGAGTTTCATTTAACTGACCCATAGCTTTTTGTCCCATCGGAAAATTTCATGTTTTTTTGCTTTGTTAGGTAAACACGGGCTGTAGTGGGCCTGCTAGCGTTCACACGCGGGCTGTAGTGGGCCTGCTAGCGTTCACACGCAGGATGTAGTGGGCCTGCTAGCATTTTCTTTTGGATAAATGCGGGCTGTAGTGGGCCTGCTAGCATTTACTTTTTAAAAATGGAATTTTTAGAAGAGTTGTTCAGTAGTTTTTTGGCAAAGAAGGGATATGAGTTGGCCTGATGCCAGGTAAGTATGTATGGTGCAATTTAGGGTTATAACATCCCCCCCCCAAAAAAAAAAAACTAGATTATTCACTGGGTATCTTAGTGCAAAATGATTTTTATACATCTTAAAGTGTGAGCCCAAAAAATAATGTCTAAACTTTTGCAATGTATACACCATTGCTAATCCTTCATGTTTTGTTGTAGTATAGTTTTGTTCTGTAGTTGAAAACTTCCTTCTTGCAAATGCATTGGGATTATCTATATCTCTTTCTCTCAATTGAGCTATAACAATGCCTAATGATATAGAGGATGCATCTACATAAACATGAAACTCCTTCTTCCAATCTGGAAATATCAAAATCGGCATGGTAACCAATTTCTTCTTCAAAGTATATAAACTTTTATGACATTCCTCATTCCATTGAAACTTGTTGTCCTTCTTTAGTAATATTTCCATCGAGGTTGTGATATGTGCATATCCCCTAATGAACATCCTCTAATACCATGTATGACCCAACATTTCTTGTAACTGTCATACTAAATTTGGCAGTGGTAAATCAACAATCACAACAATCTTCGTAGGATACACCAACAATCCTTTCTTACACACTACATGGCCCAATATGATACCAAACGGGGTGCATAAAATGCACTTCTTCAAATTAAAAGATATTTGAAGTTGGCTACACCTATTCAACATCAAGCACAAAGTCTCAACATGAAATTTCAACAAGATAAACATCATACATTCAGCTAAGTATATTTCTAAGAACTTATGAATGAATTCTTTAAATGATACTACAACCACTCTAGAGAATACTCATGATGCATTCTTCAATACAAAATGCATCATTGTGTACTAGTAACATCCCCATTCTATCAGAAATGAAGTCTTATATGTATCTTCCTGCACAATATTGATCTCATGATACCCTAAAAATCCATCAGTAAATGAATAAGCTTCTTTTTCTCCTACATTCTCCAACATTTCATCTATAAATTGAGTAGGAAACGAATCCTGTAAACAAGAATCATTCAATTTCCTCAAATATACACATATTCTAATCCCTCTTATCTTCTTATCCCTAACCACCATTGGACTAATCCACTTTGATCTACGACAAGTTCAATAGTTCCAGCTTCCAACATCCTATCTATCTCTGCTTTCACCTTTTTCTTATACACCAGGTTCAATCTGTATGGTCTCTGCTTCACTAGCTTAGAATCTAGATTCGAGGGGATATTCATCTCTCCTAACTCCCCATAAATCCATTTCATCTCTGAAAATGTGGTCGTAAATAGATCTTGATATTCGCATAGTCAATTAGCTATCTTCTCAACAGTTTCATCATTCCAATAGTCTCCTATGTTCACAAATTTGGGCTTGTCTTCGGTACCAATATTTACTTTGTGTATTCTCAATGGTATTGCATATACAGTCGATTCAATTTCTATACCTTATATTGCGCGTTCTCCTTCAATTTTAGGTACTTGCACATTTCTTGAATCTTCATCCTCCTGGTATTCTTCAGCAACATTATAACACTCCAAAACTTCTCAAGTTGTCGCAAAAGATCTATGCACGCTACATACAAGTACTAGTTCTATGGATTCTTTTGATTTAAAAACATTGTCCTTGATAACCTACAAATTTGTGTCTACTTAAGGGGTCTCATATTCAAAACTAAATGTTACCTTAAATTTACGATTCAATTCTTCCCAATCTGCGGTTTCTCTGCGCATTTCCAGTTCTAAATACCAATTCTTTGGGATTGTGTCCATTTTATTGCCTAGGTACTTTAATCCATGTTGCAATGTAGTATGTAACATGATCCATCAGATAACTCAATATTGTATACTTATGCATAGAATCTTCATTCTTTGTCCCGAACCTGACCTATAATAGCCTTCTCCACTGCTTCCAATCTCTTATTCCATCCTTATGTGCATCCCACCATCTTGTTGGGGTCACTTTCAGCGCGCCATCTAAAGCTAGTAATATCTATTGATCTGATATTTTCAATTCAAATTCTCTTATAAAATAATATACATCAATTAGACTATCATACCTTGGAGGATCACATACCTAAGTTCCAATCCATCGCAACATGCGAGTAATCTGAGCACATTTCCTTGTAGACACTTCATGTAATCCCTCACTTCCAATTCTCCAAAGCTTCTTTTGAATCTGAAGTGCATGAAATAATACTTCTCCAACTAACTACACCATCATTTGTAGGATTCACATAATCATCCATCCACATGGTCATGTTATACAGGTTATCGAGATCTTTTCCCTTTATTGGTTCTACATATCTTCTTCCTTCAGTAGGATCCAACAACCCAGTGACCTTCAAGTATTCTACTTCAAATTTCATATGTATCTTCTTCAAATCAATGATAGTCTGGTTGTCAAAGGCCCAATCAAGTCCAAGTAGTGTTTGGTAAGGGGTTCTACCATCCATTATCTCGATCACTTCAAAATCAGCCAATCTATGCACTCCATCAATACTAACACTTACCCATGTTATCCTTCCAATTGGAACAATCTTATGTTGATTTTCCAACCTCAATTCAATGGGCGACCAGATCAACTTCAGTTTACTCATCATTTCCCAAGTTTGCTTTGAAATGACATTCACATCAAAACCTAGATCCAAAATAATACTTTCCATGTCGTAGTCTCTGTTATCCCCGATTTCAAGGGATAACTAGGAGATCATGTCTCGAGGCCCACAGGTCCTAGACATGGAGTACCGAGAGCAAGATTGACCTGAGCATGGCCCTGGAGGGCCCATCCTTCTTATCTTTCATCAGACTCATATTGTCAGTAGCAGTAGCATCCATCACCTTCGGCTTAGACTTGTATCGGAGAAGACTCTTGCTCCATGAGGTAATTGGTCCAGGTATCATGGTATGTGTCACTTTTGATCATTATAACCTTTAGATATATGCATCTTACTCCTTTTATTTCTAATGAATGCTTGGATCTTACATTAACCCACCTGACCATTGTTGAGGGGATTGACAGGGTGCCCTAGCAAGCCTGTACCCATAGGTTTTGGTTTGCCACCAGGGGGATTTCTAAAGAGCCATCGTTCTCTCCCATCATATCATCACTTTTTCATCTTATCTCCCGCTCATCTATCCTATTCCCCTAGTCTGGGCATTAGGATGATTTGTTTGTGTGGTTTCACCTTAACTCATGGGAAGAAGGGGATAAAGTCCCAAAAGGTAAAAGCAGCTGGTAAAATATAAAAGCCATAAAAATGAAACCTAGAGATGCCTCGCCCAGGGATCCCCGAGAAGGTAATAAAAATCCTCTCAGTAAGAAACAAGAGGGACCTGAAGGAAAGTAACAAAACAAGACCTAGCCAAGAGGATAGGGGGTCTCATCACGAGCCAGCCTATTATGTTCATGGGTACCTAACAGCATGACATTGCCACTATCTGGTTACCACGCCAGAGTAGTGACTTTTGGTTGCATGGACAAGGGAAAGGGGGTCTCATCGTGAGCCATCCTTATCATCTATGTAAAAGTGCTTGTGGGTAACACTATCAGCTCTGGTCACCATGCCAAGCTAGTGTCCTCTGGTTAGTCCTTGAAATAAAAAAGAAAAAGAAAATAAAGAAAAGAAAGAATAAAGGCAAGAAAGGGCTTGGAAAAAATTGCATCCATGACGGGTACAACTTGCCTTCTACAAAGGCACCCACAAGTAATATCATGCATCCCTGTCTCTCACTCTACCCATATGTCTAGACATCCCTTGTCCACATCACCTCGTTTTACATGGCTTGGATGATACCCCTTGGAGACTTTCCTTTCCTTATGGATACTAGCCCAATAGGGTGTCTTGTCTTTTTCTTCAGCCTTGTATTATAGGTCTTTGTAATATCTTTGAGCTATTGGATGATATATCAGGGTTTTTATGCATATGTTTGATATTATTAATGATGAGACGTGATTAACATTGCTATGATCCCTGTGACTAATGAGCCCATGGAGGGAGAATTTTTTGTTGTGCAGGACCATGCCCGACGGACAGGTACCAAGTGGACTGGTACACATGGGGAGATGATTAGTTTGGACCTCCATGGGGCTGAAGAGCCCATCAGATGGTTGTTGAGACCCCATCAGGGGCATAGACAGGACAGTTATTGATTGAGCTTTTGCACCTGAGAAGAAGAAGGATGTTCCATCAAGGACACTTTGGCTAAGCCCAGCCTAGGGGGGTTGACCCACTTCCAGTGGAACGTTTCCATTTGATGGCCCAGGACATCACCTAGGACCCATTGATGTCACCTTGAGCATGTGACAGTTTGACAGGGAAGCTGGCACGTATGGCATGATTGGGAGGGCCAACGTTTTGTCATTTTGTGTTGCATTTTCCATAAAAAGGGGCTAACGTCTCCCTCAGTAGGGCTTGACATCTTACTTATGCTCAGTTAGGGATTTGATTTGACAATTTAATGTAAAAATAGTATAATTTTGGTTGTAGCCTTGTCGACTATTTTTAATGACCTAAATTTAATTAAAGGTCATGATACATTATATATTGAGGAGTTTTTCCCTCATTCTGACATAACACATAACTCACTCTCATAGTGAGATCTGATTTTTGCGCCCTTGTTGGGTATTTGGTCTTTTAAGTGAGGTGCACTTGTTGAAGGAAGGATTTTCTTGGCATTTTTGGCATTTCTCTTGAAGGAAGGTTTACAACTAGGGTTTGCAATGCTATTTCTTCATGATATGTAAGTGTTTTTTCTGCAAAACTTCTTAATTGAATGCTTGTAGGCTTATATTCTTGCATTTATTATAAATTTTGCTGATTTTAAAACCCTAGGGGACAAACACACAAGTAATTTGTTGTCTCATGTCCCCTAAAAGAGAAATTTTCAGCCATTGAAGAAGGAAGGAAGAGCCTAGCCATTGCTACACTCTTTTTATTTCTTCCCTTGTGCTAACCGTGCTTTTAAGAGTTAAGAAGGAGGAGACGTCCCAGGCCTAGGTTATCTACACCTAGGGTCGTCATGCTTCTAGGTTTTGATGATAGGGCCTTGCCATTGCAACACTCTCCCTCACCTCACTCTCTTTTCTTGACTTAAATTTTATGCTAGCCGTTTTGCCAAGTTTAACCTAAGGAAGGAGGAAAGAGCACGAGGCCTTGCTTAAGCAACATCGGAGTGAGCCTCTTTCCCCTAGGGTTTTCATTCTTGGGCCCTGCCATTGCAGAACCTTAGAACCCTTCCCTCTCGTCCTTAGCCTTTTATCCCTTCAACTTTGCATCCTCTCTTTAATTGAATCCATTTACCCTTAGGCACTGATCTCAGCTCCCCAACGTTGACTTGATAGTGGCCAAACAACTCTTAAAACCTTTACAATTTGAAACCCTAACTAACTACTAACCCTAATTAGGCTGACGTCACTCTTGGTTATTCCATCTTGACGCATCACTTTCTGTTGATAAGCAATTAGATGATGGTTAAGAGCATTTATTGAGTAAGCGATTGATTAAATACATTGTTGGCTACATCATCTCAATATTTATTGATGAATTGATATTATTCCATTGCTATATTAATTGACATTGATCTCATTGATATATATTGTTTTAATTACTTATATATTGATATCAGATATTTATATGAAGTACTAACCCCTTTAATTATAGCCTTCATATATTGTTTTGTTGTTGTCTTGTTCCAGGCAGGTGTTCTCATTTGGGGCTACACTTCATTATTGGTTGTTAGTCGGACTATCTGATCTTGGTGGTAACCTGTGAGGAGGGACTTTTACTTTGACCTTTATACCTTTTCCTCTTCAAAACCCCAGGTTATCGGGGATGTCTCCCCTGGGCATAACCTCCCTAAATAGAAAGAACCTTCCCATTGTGGTGACATTGGGTGGGGTAGGTTCTTGTTACGCTAGTTTGGCCCTTATCTTCTAGCCTTTTGACCTAGATACAAATTGTGTGATAACAGTCTCCTATCTACGCATTGAGTAGAAAATTTGTATTTGTTATTTTCTTGCGATGCACCTAGTGAAATGCTCGGTGTGTGAAAGGTTTCTCTTTCCCTTGGGTGCAACAATCGATCATTCCATGCAACATACTCAAAGTAAACTCATCCTCCACTAGTTCTAAACAACTTCTTAAGAAACTTTTCAAAGTACGTGCCTTCTCAATTTTCCTTTCTAAATGGTCATATATTGGGCATATCATACATCGGTGGACTGTCATACAAAGGTGGCGTGGTTGAAGCCAATGTTATCCATTATGCTCATATCACTTATTTTATTTCTTTCTTGTAGGTCTCTTTCTCTTTTCCAGGATCAAACAACGGAAGAGGTTTTGTTGCTTTCCTGACCCACTGGTGGATCATTTTTCCTTGATCTTTTGCATCAGCTTTGGTTCGTGTTCCTCTATGCATAAACACTTATATCTTGGGTGTTTCATCACATGCCTCTGCTACTATCATATATACATTTGGGTTCCTTGTTTCTTGCCACTTTTCGATCAGTTCTGGGAAATCCTATGTTGCATCATCTAGTTGCCTGCAATATGTGCATGTCATGCAGTGATTCAGACAGTCTCACACCAAATGTCCATGTTGATTACAGTTATAATGTATCATTGTTCCTCTTCCTTTGTCGAAACCTTCTCTTATGTGACCTCTGAAACCTCCTCTTTCTCCTTGATTATAAACTCTTTGAGTATTATACTGTAGAGATCTTCCTTCAGATTCTTCTCCCTGGACTTTGTATGCATCTGCGATGTGCTCTTTCATCAAATAAAATGCATGGAAATCCTTCTCTTCATGTCCCAATGACTTACAAAAATTACAAAACAAGTTTCTTCCAGTGCTCTGATATTTCTGCATTAATGGACAAGTAGTAGGGTGGTGACCCATCATCTTGAAAATCTCACACCATACCCCTAATGGATTTTAATTTCATTTATTCAAATACTAGTGAAAAGTTGGACATTTTTTCTTATGATGACCTTTTGTTCTACATGCGACACACTCAAATTCTTCTCGCTTTTCTTTTCCTTTTGCAAGTTCCTGCAACTGAGTAGTCATCGTTGCTAACTATGACTGAAATTCATCCATCCCTACACCATTTTCTCCTACAGAGGATGCTTCCACTTTCATAGCAATTTCTAGGGCTTCCTACTGTGACACAACCTTCTATTGTGTCAAGGGGAAACATTTATGTAGCAACAATCTTGCTAAACACCACTCCCTATGTTCTTCATCTATAATTTGGAATGTCAATCGATCCTTCAGTATATTGAACCTTTGATCATAATCCCACACTGATTCATTCATTATCTACTTGATCTCCTTCAACTCTATAACGCACTACGACTCAGACTTAGGTTCTGGAACGCTTTCAATAGAGCTTGTCTTACATCTTCCAATGTTCTAGTTTTCCCCATGGGAGTAGTAGCCTAATATTTCATGTACCATAGTATCATGTGGTCTTTGAATGTTGTCACCAACTATGCAATATTTGTAGCATCATATTTGGCATTCTTCACAGTCCATATTGTCTCAAAAATCAACAAATCTTGTTCTGGATCTTATGAACTTGCCCCATGAAAGACATGCATTCTTAAAGTGGAATCTACTCCCACCATCGTATTCTGCATGGTATTCCTCCTTCGTGATACTATCTGAAGTTGGTTTACTGTACTACTTCCATTGTTCTGACTGTTATCCTTACTTCCGTTACTAACTATAATCAGCAAAGTTTCTTTAGTCCCTAGAGAAGCACAAGGGGACATGTGTTTGACGTAGAGTTTGGAAAGAGTGGAATATTCTTCTACTAGACTGAGTTGAACTTCTTTGTGTGGTATGATATGGATTATTACACCAGTGTCTCTCTCTTCAAAATCATTGTGATGCTCCTCTCTATCAGCCATTGTCCTCCTCCTAGTATATTGAAACCTCTTTCCACTGTGCAATACCCAAATATCTTCTTATGTCGCACCTTCTTCTTTTCTCAAAATCATCAGCCCATATATTCCTCATTCATTCTTCTTTACACTTGGACTATTCCTTGGTCATCCCCAGTCCCTTTTATGCACGAAAGCTCTTATCTTATAGAGAAATTAGATTCCATCTTTATAACCCCCTTATCACACAACAACATATTAATCCAAGTATATAGTGACTACAAGTATCTTCTGTGCGGTCCCTTAAATAATTCCATTTCAGCAACACTATACGATTGACTACAATCTATAAAAAAATTATTAATGTAACCTCCCAGTATGCTATCCATCCAAAAATCAACTATGTGTGATACTTTATTACTTATAGTATTAAGTTGTTGGATTAAATCAGGAGTCCAATTTTTCATAACAACAGTGTGAAATCTTCCATTCTTTTCAACTAATCTGTGGATCCACTCTGCTAAATATTTTGGAAAATCAGCAAAGAAAATTTCATACAAATTTGTAAACACATACCTTTGTAGCCATTTATCTACACTGATCTACGAATTCTTATTCTGATATACAAAAAACTTGATCTCCTTTGTGCCCAACCGTTGTCCAATATCCTCCCTAGTAGTTCTCCACATTCCCCTCAATCACAGATCACGATCCTGAAAACTGAAAAATTTGTTGGCATGCAGTAGGCAGACCTAGGGTTCAACATTAAATGAACAACAAAACCCTAAAGATAATGGCCCTTTCAGAATCACCTGCAAGAAGGTGAAAACTCGCCTGAGGTACCTATGGGGACTGTAGGAACTAGGTTTCTGCAGTCGAGAAGGGAAAGGAGGAATTCATTCTTACCAGTATACCTAACATTCATTCATTAGACCATTCATGATGTGCACATAACCATCATATAACTTATTCATACTAATCATTCATTCAATAAGTGCATGAAATAACTAGAACAGTAAACAAACACATCACAAAAAAACAAAAAGACACCATAATTAACGTGGTTCACCCCAAACTAGGCTATGTCCACAACAACATGCTTCTTATATTATTATTCAGCACCATTTCTTACAAAAGGTGTGCATTGCGCTCATACATGATAAACCAGTTCTATCTAATATTCCCTTGCATTCATGCATACAGTGCACGCTTAGCTCAGAACTCACTCATCCATAATATACTCTCCAATTACTCTCTCATCACTCTCCCATCACTCTCCCATCACTCTCCCTTTTTATCCAAAACCCATATATATTTATACATTTACATTAGGGCTTAGCTTGTTACAAAATGGACCAAAATTTCTAACTACTTCTAACTAGAATCCCCCTTTTGCACGTGCTACTCCTGAAAATGCGCTAACTTCCTTTATTTATTCCATGTGTACTACTCCTTAGTTGACTTGTCCCATGGTTTTCTCTTGCATAATTTCTAAAATGTCCTTCTCCAATAATGATGGCTCATGTATTGAGATGCAACAAAATTGAAACTGTAGAAATCAAACCACACTATATTGTGAATAGATTTTGTAAGCAAAGGAAATAAACTAACCTAAATTGCAAAGAAAACAATTGTTAGCCAGAAAGCTAAATCTTGTAATATGAGTGCAGAGTTGCAACAACAAGATTTGGAACACAGGAAATATTAGAGTTACAACAAAGTATTGAACAGAGGAATTGTTGGAAATAAAAGAAATAGATAAGATATGCTACATATGCACATTCGTTAATCAGAAAAGAGGGTTATGCAATTTCAACTTGGAGTGGCGGCAATAGGAGTTGTAGGAAATGGAAAATAACAGAGTTACAGCAAAGTGTTAATAAAGAAATTGCTTGAAATAATTGAAATAGATAAGAGATGCTATAAATACTTCTATAAAATATAGAAGATACAAATAGCACCAAGCTGAGGAGGGCCTACCTCCTTAGAAGAGGTATTGATTAAAGAATGCAGTAAGGAATTAAATACTCAACACACCGTCACTTGGACAAGAGTAAACAAAAAATCACATTGAAGAAAAATGCACAAATACAACAAATAAATTTGTGTTCACTATATTTCTTCTACATCCTTCCTCCCTTGGCTCATAGAGGGAAGGGGTATTTATAAATAATAGCTTCTTCCTAAATTAATCAAATAAATTGATGGGCATCCATGATAATTGGGTTGTTCCATATCATTACATCATTTTCTTCAAAAGATAGAAAATATCAGGCACGTGTTGACTTAATCATCCATATGGAAAGTGGAGGTTGAGTCATTCATTCCTTTCTGGGCACCCAATCGCCTTTTTCATATTCTTGCATGAAGGATTTGGTTGTTTGACTGTCTTTTCAATCCCTGGATGATAGTTGTACAGTTCACTGATGTGTTTTTATAGTAGACGCAGAGTTACAACACCCATCTCAAAGTTGCAGCAATGGTCATGTAGTGAGAGCTAAAACAATGGTGAGGAAAGATTTGAAACACATTGAGAGTCACATCAAGAGTCATAGCATGGTGAGATTCACCACACAAAGAATTGCAACAAGGGAAAGAGTCTCAGCAAGAGTGACAGGCATAGCAATGAAGAGTTGCAACAATGGTTTCAACAACCCATAGTTGCAACAGCTACACTCAAGAAGAGAGTTGCAGTAACTCATATTCAGGAGTTGTAGCTCTTATGTTGGGAAGGCACTTGTGCATCCTTGTTCCTGTAAACAACTATTAACACAAAAAGGTGAATATCTCCTAAAAATGCATAAGAATAAGTATTGAAATGGCATGTTGAGAGAATAATTATACCTTGACCAAAAATTAATCATTACGAATGAAAATGGTATTAGGATAGAATGGAAATGGGAAAAAGGGTATACAACAAACATTGGATGGGTGCTAAAAAGATGTAAATTTGAGAACTTGTCATCTCCCTTCAACTGAATTCGTTACATGTCCCCATGCAACCAAACAGTTATTTTGAGTCTGAGAGGGTGAGACTCCCATGGAGGTTGTTGATGTCATAATCAATTTCCCCTACCTCAGGAGTAGAAGCTTCTTCCTCATCTTGTTATCCTTCTAGAATTGCATCAATACCTTCTCCTAAAGTTTCCCCTGTTGGTTCTTGTGTAACAACAGGGTCCTTCTCTTATGCTTCCATTGTTTCTTTCTCATGTGCCTCCCCTGTTGGTTCTAGTGTACCAGCATGGTGAATTCCTCTACTGGTTCTTGTGTGATAGCAAGGAAATTTTCCTCTAGTGGTTCTTGTGTGTTAGCAGGGTGACTTTCCTTTGTTGGTTCTTGTGTGACAACAGGTTAGTTTTCCTCTGTTGTTTCTTGTAAGGTATCAAGGTGACTTTCCTTTTCTTTTTTTCATGTGTGACAATAAGGTGACTCTCCTATATTGGTTCTACAACAATGGATCATGTTTCCTAGAAAAGGTAGTGTAACCTATCCAAATGTCTTTCCTTTCTGAGCTCATCTCCAAACAACTAGACAGATATTTGAAGCTTCATGTTCTTCTTCTCAAGCATCTTATTCTTCCTTAAAAGTGACATATATAAAGGTGTAAGAAATGGGGCACTCATTTCTTTATATTTTCTAATCTTGGTTGGCTCTCGGGCATCATTTTCCTCGGTTCCTTCTGGAATTGCACCTTCTTTGTCATCTGTGTAGACCTATAGAATTGTAGGAAGTCCCTCTCCTAAAGTTTCCCTTGATGGTTCTTGTGAAATAGCAAGGTTTTTTGCCCCCATCTCTTCATCAGGTGCAGGCCCAGTAGAGTTTTGACCATCCCAAATCATATCCACAAGGTGAAATTCCCCTGTTGGTTCTAGTGTGATGGAAGGGTCCTTCTCTTGTTATGCAATTGTTCCTTCATTGTGTTCCTCCCCTATTGGTTCTTATGTAGCAGCAGGGGTTTTCCTTTTGCGAGCTACAGCACTATGTCTTTCCTTCTTCTTCCTTCAATTTAGCACATATATTGGCATTTTCTTCATCCTCCTCGGTATTCTAGTTGTGGTTTTTCTCCCTTTTATCTCTACAATGCTCTCATGGTTTCCTTCATTTCACTAAGGAGTTATAGAAAAACCCTCAGGGGTTTCTTCTTCAGTGGTTGTAGTTCTGGGAGTTGCAGCAATGTCGATCTCTAGAGACCTCTAGAGTTTTAGTAGCCACAGCCTCAGAATTTGTAGCATTTTTTCTCATGGTGGAGTTGTATCAATTGCATCTCCTCCGGGTGGGGTTACAATGGTCGTTGGTTGCCTCACCACTTCTCTCCATGTCCTTCCCTCCTTGCACAATGCATGCTAAAAAATATTTTTTATGAGTCCATGTTGTGAGAGGGATTCCTTAGGGCGGACATATTTTTTTTCATGTGCGGCCATGGTCTATAGTGTCCTCCAGAGGAAAAATGGCATATTAACCAGCTTTTCTTGTCACAGGTGGTCAAGTGGGAGAATGTGTTGTAGGTATACAACTGATCCATATTTACGAGTAGAACGAGTTGATTAACAGAATGAATACAATAAACATAGAGATATGAAGAATAACACAGATATCCAGTGAACAATATCTTCTATTAAATAATGAATAGGTTGAAATTGTTAAACTGTCGAACTGAAACACTTGCTTGAATGGTGGTATCTATCTCTGGAAGAGATGTGGCTGCCACATGCATCTGTCTGAGAAGAATGGATTACAATGAGGCTCCAGAGGCATTTTTTATATTACTCATGAATTCTGAAACCCTGGACATCTAAAAACCTAACCCTAGAAGGTGAAACACTAAAAGTCATGTGGGCCCCTATGGGTAAGTTGGTACCTCAACTTCCCAGGGTCGTAACTTTTTCATACGACCTTCGTTTTAGGCGTGTGTTAGCCTGTTGGAAACGTATTTCAAAGAAATACACATTCCACCATCAAACTCTAACTTCGTCTACAGTTTGACTGTGGCGATACAAAAAAGTAACATTTAGGGCCCCAAAATGGCCCTAGAAGTACATCAAGATGTGCTAACATGAAAACATACAAAATAAGCTAGTTGGATTAGGAGGGAGGCCACCAGTATCCACCTAGAGGATGTGTGGGGCTTTAGACATCCCCAAAAGTGTAGAACCCATAATTAGAAAGAATTACAAAAGAACGTGTTGAACAAAAACGAATAAGAGGAGCCAGTTGGAATAGGTGGGTGGCCACCAATATCCACATGGATCAATCCTCCCCCCTTAGGAAGCAATGGTCTACATTGCGTTGAGTTCCCCCATCAGGTTAGGAAACTTCTATTGGATTTGGCCCTAGGTGAGCCACTTGCCTTGATGTAGAAATTGCCCTACCTTGACAACCCGATAAATATGGATCCTCTAGTGGTGAGTGCCCTTGACCTGTGTGTCCACTATCTGATCAGTGGAGGATTGTTCCATGCATTCAGGGTTGAGCTCAGTTGGTGTCAATTGTTCTGCGATCTGTGAGTTTTCCAATAATGATGGAAAATATGGTCGAAGGAGGTCCACATTGAACAATGGATGCAGGCCAAGGAAGGGTGGAGTATTGAGCTCAAAAGAATTGCTACCCATAGCATTGGTGATAGCGTAAGGTCCATAGCGAAGTGGGAGAAGCTTATGATGGGGCCCCGTGAGATGCTCCTTCTGCAAATGTAAAAAAACTTTGTCGCCAACCTGAAACTAGTGTGGTACCCTGTGTTTATCATGGCGTTGCTTGTACTTAGAATTGGATTTTTGCAAAATCTCCTGGACATGTTGGCAGATGTGTTAAATACCCTCAATGAATCTGGTGGATTTGTCAATCGTAGACTGATCATGGGAAGAGTTTTTTTGTGTGGTGGCAAGAGAAACTGCAACATCAATGGGTCCCAAGGGTTGGAATCCCAGACCCACCTGAAATGGTCTATGGTCGGTGGAGATATGGAGAGCCATGTTGTAACTGTGTTGAACATAGAGGATACTCTCATCCCATGTACGTGGATGATTAGAATTGTACATGTGCAGGATGTGCACAATCATCTGATTGACAACCTTTGTTTGGCCATCGGTTTGGAGGTGGAAAGAAGTGGATTTTGTGAGCTTGGTGTCCAACAGAGACCAGAGAATCGACCAAAATGTGCTAAGGAACTTGTTGTCCCGATCAGATATGATGGTCTGCAGTATCCCAAAGTGGACCCACACTCGTTCGACGAATATCTTGGCAGTATATGTCACTATGATATTCTTCTTGCAGGCTATGAGGATGGCCATCTTCAAAAACCAATCAACGACCACAAATATGCAGTCATTTCCTTTCTTGGTGGATGGAAAACAAGACATGTAATCCATTGAGATGGATTCCCAAGGCTTCTTGGGAATGGGAAGAGGGGTGTATAATCCTTTCTTCTTGATAGTTAGCTTGGAAATGGCACAGGAAATGCAAGATATGATATAATTTTCAATGTCCTATCAAATTTTTGGCAATAAAAATGTTTTTGAAGAACGACCATAGTTTTCTCCATGCCAAAATTTCCTGCCACCCGACTGTAGTGAGCTTCCCAAATCATCTTTTCACACTCACTTGTAGGAACACGGAGATGGCTCAAGTGGCATCATATTTTGTCCTGAATGTGAAAATTGGTGATAGATGTGTCTGTACCCAAGAGATGATAGGTGGTGGCGAATTCTGGATCTTGTTGATAAAGTTGGGGCCACTCAGATCCTTCATGTCCATGGGAATGGAGCACAGTGGTGAGTGCAGCCACAAGAGGCCAACTAAGGCAGTCAATGACACGATTGGAGATACATGTTTTATACTTGATGTTGAGATGGAACTATTGAAGGTAGGTGGACCACTTTCGATGGTGATCATTCTGCAATTTCCCCTTTGTCTGTATGAACTGCAAAGGATTTTGATCAGTGTGTATGATTGTCTCTTTTCCCAGAATGTAATTTTTCCATTAACGATAGGCTTGTACAATGGAATACATTTCCTTATCATTGATGGGGTATTTCTAGATAGTGTCAGAGAGTGCCTCACTATGGTATGCCACTAAATTCCCATGTTGAGTGAGAAATATGCCCACAACATAGGCAGATGCATCAGTCACAACCTTGAATGGTTGTTGCAGATCGAGAAAGGAGAGTACTGGAGTTGAGAACAAGCGATGCTTCAGATCATTGAATGCTTGTTTCTAATCCTTCCCCAACATGAACTTTCCCCTACCACCACCCTTGGTCACCTATCTGAGAGCCCATGCAATATGGGAGAATCCCAACACGAACCATCGGTAGAAGTTGGCTAGTCCCAAGAAGCTTTGAAGCTCGTTCAGTGTGGTCAGGGTTGGACAGTAACAGATAACTTGGATATTATATGGATAAACATGTACCCCATGCTCATCAACAATGTAGCCCAAGTATTGGACCTTGTTCATGCCAAAAGAGAATTTTTCCAAGTTGGCATATAGCTTGTGTTGTCGCGGAGTGCTCAAAACATATTGAATATGTCACATGTGCTCCTCTCGTGTCTTGTTGAATATGAGGATGTCATCCAAATATACCACCACAAATAAGTTGGTGAAGGGTCTCAATACATCATCCATCAACCTCATGAAAGTGGTTGGTGCATTTGTTAGTCCAAAGGGCATGACTAGTCATTCGAAGAGACCTTCTTTATATTTGAAGGTTGTCTTCCATACATCAGTTGGTTCGATGGGAACCTGGTGATAGCTAGACTTTAGGTAAATCTTGTTGAAGAAATTTTCCCCCTTGAGTTGGTCAAGAAGGTCATCAATCCTGGGAATGAGGTACCAGTTCCTGACTGTGATTTTGTTTAAGGCTCTATAATCAATGCAAAGTCACCATGTCCCATCCTTCTTTTGCACCAGTACAATCAGGCTTCCAAAAGGGGAGGATTTGGGTCTGATGTGCCCCTTTTGAATCATCTCTTGGATTTGTCGCCTGATTTTGTTATTTTCCATCAGTGAGCGACGATAGACTAGTCCATTAGGTAGAGGTGCGTTAGGGGTTAGATCAATTGGATGCTTGACTTGGCAGTGTGTCAGTACCCATGTAGGTGAGGAGAAGATGTCTTTGTATTCTTCCACAATCCCATCCACTTGCTTATGTTTCAAAGAGAGGCTCTATGTAGAGGCCACGGATGTGGTAGTGACCTTCTTCTTACTGTGAGCACGAATCACAAATAAGATGAACTTCCCATTCTGTGAGATGACCTTATTGCATTTCTTAGCAGAGATTAAAGAAATAGCAGTAGGCGACACTATCTCTAGTATTATGTACAATTTTCTACCCAAAGTAATAATAACACTACGGGGTCTAGACTCATACAGAGCATGACACTTCCACAAATATGGTTGTCCTAAAATAACATCACAAACTTCAAGGGGATAAATATCACACAGTACCTCATCTTTGAAAGGCTTGATGCCATAGGGCAGACGGCACTATTGGCTAACATGGAGATCTCTTCCTTGGCGAATCCAGCTAATAGTGTAGGGTTGCGGGTGCGGTGTCGTTGGTAGGTTTAGCCGCTTGATGACCTCTGTTGAAATAAGGTTCTTATTAATACCGCTATCGACAACGAAATGGAGCAGATCCCCCTTTAACCACATCTGTGCATGAAATATGTGTTCCCCTTCCTCTGGTTCTTCTATTTCGCTTGGTCGTAATTTGGTGGTAGTGATAGTGGCACTAGGTTCAGCATCGATAATTTGCTTCCCTCCTTCAGGATTTGATTCAGAATAAGAATCTGCCTCTGACTCGGAAGCCTTTAGTTCGGCCATGAGGCACTGCTTGGAGTGACATTATTCGGTGTTGTGCCAAGGGATTTTATGGTACTCACACCATTTTCCTATGTACTTCTTCGTCTTCTCATTTCCCTTCATGTGTTATGGCTTGGATTGGTTGTTTTGAGGGTGGCCATATCAACTTGGTCCCTTGTTGTTTGGGTTGGGGCTATCTTTTCCTTGCTTCGGCTGTGAGGGGTTTGCAGATCCAAACTCTTGCCTTTTTTTCTTAAATTTCTGCTCAAACTTGACAACGTATCTATAATTTGTGTCCAATGAGGCGATGTCTAGAAAATCCATTTTTGTTTGAATGTATCTATGCAAAAAGTCACGTTATTTGAGCACCAGATGATTCTCAGAGTCTTTGATACCCAATTTGATGTGCAGGGTATGGAAAATATTGGTGAAATATGGTATTGTCTAGTCCATTTCTTGATGTGGGGTGGTCCATCTAGTGTGCTGGTCCTCGTAGCTTCCAACGGGGTAGTATTGTTCTTTAATGGTGTCCTGGAAGGAATCCCATGTAGGGGCCACCAAAAACATTATAGATTCATCCACGACCCTTTTCTCAGAGTAAGTATCCCACCAGTATTTAACATGGGGAATGACCTTGAGGAGTGAAAAAGTGATATTTTCCCTATCATAAAAATTGTGGACCGAAAAATACCCTTCGAGCAGATTCAACCATTTATCTGCAACATTTGCATCTATCAGTCCTTCAAATAATGGAATATCAAAATTTACTTGTACCTTGAAGGGGGTTGCATGGTAGCTTGATGAAGATGCTTCTCCTGTGGGCAGTTGTCAAAGGATCTACGCAAAGTTGTCCATCATTTTGTTCCTTTATCACGCAAGGGTTTCCTTGAGAAACATTTTAATAGGATCTCCTGCTCCATCATATTTATTTTCGTCCCCCATGGGTTGTTTTCATTCTCGGCACGACCAATCTTGTAATGGATCAATTGGTTTGAGTCACAACTTCTTATACCTAGATCTTATCGAGGACATGCACGAAGAAAAATAAATGAAGAGCATATCACTCTAATACCATTGATCCAGATTTAGGAGCGGAACGAACTAATTAACAGAATGAATACAGTAAACATAAAGATATGAAGAATAACACAGATATCCAGTGAACAATATCTTCTATTAAATAATGAAATAGGACTAAACTGTAAAATTGTAGATCTGAAACACTTGCTCGAATGGTGGCAGTTATCTCTGAGAAGAGAGGTGGCTTCTACACACATCCATCTGAGAAGAATGGATTACAATGAGGCTCCAAAGACCTTTTTTATATTACTCATGAATGACAAAACCCTAGACATCCAAAACCTAACCCTAGAAGGTGAAACGCCAAAATTCATGTGGGCCCGTATGGGTAAGTTGGTGTAAGTTGGTACCTCAACTTCTCAGGGTCATAACTTTTGCATACGACCTTTGTTTTAGGCGGGTGATAACCCGTTGGAAAGGTCTTTCAGAGAACTACACATTTTGTTGTCAAAATTTGACTCTATCTATATTTTGACTATGGCGAGCCAAAAAAACAATGTTTAGGGCCCCAAAATGGCCCTAGAAGTATAACAAGATGTGTTGACATGAAAACATACAAAATAAGAAAGTTTGATTAGGAGGGAGGAAACCAATATCCACCTGGAGGATGTGTGGGGCTTTAGACATCCCTAGAAGTGTAGAACCCACAATTGCAAAGAAGTACAAAAGAACGTGTTGAACAAAAACAGACAAGAGGAGCCAGTTGGAATAGGTGGGTGGCCACCAATATCCACCTGGATCAACAAAACCATAGTGGAATTCACAAGTGATGTATCATTACACTACCATAGTATTGTATTTCCATGGACTTGGTAGTGAGGTTCTATTGAATCCCATTCCTTTCTTTACTAGGTCTTATCCTGGTTCGAGGAAGTGTTCCAGGATTTCAAGCTTCGAGATTCGTAGACAATACCAACACTCCCTTGTCTGAGGAATACCAGTTACCTTGGCTATCACCTCCTTTGTCACTTGTACCGCCATTACTACTAATTCAGTCCTAATTTCTCATAAATTGATGGTAAATTTGAGTGGCAGATTGTCATCATACCCTCGTAACCTGTGTAAGTACTCCATCCAGCCTCCTTGATGAAACATCTCTCTGATATTCTTGTATGCCTCCAATAATAGTGTCTCTATAGGTTCCTTTTTTTTCAGTGAGGCCCCCATTCTTCCTAATTAGAGCTCAAGCAAACTACAGCTGCAAAATGGAATGAACAATCCAAAGGGTGGAGATTTCAAAATATGGAAGGGAATGATGTTGCGGCAGAGAAATTATGTCATAGAATAGAATATTTTGAGTGTGTGACGGGGTGGCGAGTGATGCAATCAAATCATGAAAAGGCCCATATATTCCTATTAATTACACATAATCAAGAGACATACCTTATAACTTACCATACATCATAGTGATGGCATGTATCTTCTTCGCGCTGGCGTATTATCCCCACAGGATAGTTAGGATCATCATTAGCATCAAGATTTGCAGCACTAGTCTAGAGTTGCATCAACAGAGCTCCCGAGTTGCAACATCATTCAGATTTGCAATAATATTCAAAGTCTTGGCAATGTTCGGAGTTGAAAAAATGTACAGAGATGAAACAATGTGAAGAGTTGCAACAATGTTCGAAGTTGCAACAATAGTGCTTCAGAGTAGCATCAATGTTTAGAGTAGCAAAAATGTTCCAAAGTTGCAGCAACAGTGCTCCAAAGTAGCAACAACATGTTGGATAGAATTGCAGCTTGATATGGTGTCTCAATAGGAATCATCTTTTCCCAGATCGTTTGTTGGTACTTTGGCAATGGAGTTGTAGTTTCAACATTCATAGTTGCAACAATAGAATTCCATATTTGTAGCACCGGGGCTATAAAATGGAGTTGCAGTTACAACATTATTATCCCATGCATGTTCTAAAAATACTTTATTAGTAAAAAAAACATATGATCAGAAGGATCCTGACATAGCCATCACGAAATTGTGAATTGTCCTTCTTATTCTTCTTCTTCTTCTTCTTCTTCTTCTTCTTCTTATTCTTCTTCTTACTATTATTATTATTATTTTAACATGTCATGTGCCAGCATAGGCTGATTTTCACAAAAAAATGCCCCCAGATATGCCCTTAAGGGTTTTCATACATGGGATTTTTTTATTTTTTATTTTTAGAGGAATGAATCATTCATCAAGGGTTCCCCCCTTGTTAAAGATATTTAGATCAATGTCATACCATCCACTAGTGATCCTCTGTATAAATAATCCTTGGATAGGGGTCTATGATATAATCAAATATTCTCTCCATTTTCCATCAGTGGATTTATCTCTCCATCAATGATATGAAGTTTGATGGTCATGTTTTCATACACATTATCAATCTCATAAGGCCCAAGCCACGAGTGCGGAACTTCCCTTTGAAATATTTGAACTTGTCATGCCACGGAGCTCTTTGATGTTGTATTATTTTTTTGTAGCGAAAGGGATCCTTTTGAAGTTTATCTAGTTCATTGATCTGGAGGAGTCTTTGATTCTGAGCTTCAGATAAATCCATTCCAAGTTTTGCAGTTGTTCTAAGTGTCTAGATATTTGTTTCAATCGGAAATAGTACTCTCTTCCCATACACTAATTCATATGGGGTGAAACCAATAGTAGTCCTCCTTGTTTTCTAGTAGGCCCATAGAGCTTCAGGGAGTCTGTCATCCCAATCCTTGAGGTGTAGTCTAAAAATATTGGTGATGATAGCCTCAATAATATTGTTTGTCCCTTATACTTTCCCATTGTATTGTGGGTGATATGGTGTGGTAACCTTGTGTTTGATCTTGTATTTTTCCATCAAGTTTTTAATGAGCCTTGAATTGAATTGATTCCCCCCGTCGATAACTATTTCTCGAGGTATCATGAACCTAGTGAATATTTATTCATGAATAAATCCTACTATTGCTTGCTCTGTTGTGGTTGGAAGTGCCTTGAATTCCATCCACTTTGTGACATAATCCATGCATACTAGGATGTAGGAGTTATGGTGGGAAAGAGGATTGATTGGTCCTACAAAATCCAGGGCCCATTTATCAAAGGGTTCCAATACCAATTGTGGTTGCAATGGCATCTTGTCTGATTGCACCGGTCTTTCCATGCACTGGAAAATATCGCACATATTTACATATTCCTTGAAATCTTTGAAGATAGTGGGACAATAGTACCCTTGATGAAGTACCTTGTTCCCAGTCCTCTTGTCTACAAAGTGGCCCGCACATGGACCATCATGGAAAGATTTCAAAATCCCGTAGATATTGTCTTCTCATGTGCATCTCTTGATGATGATATATAATCTTATGTAGAAGAGACAATCATTGATCCATGAGAATATCCAATTTTGTATGATGATATTTTGTCTCTCCTTTGGAGATAAAGGATGTGGAATTCTACCTAAAACCAAGTAATTAGCGATGTCTATGAACCAAGGAGATTTAGTAGAAACTGCAAATAGGTGCTCATTAGGGAAAGAATATTCTACAGATGGCTCATTCTCGTTAGATGTGAGTATTGAAAGAAAAGCAGCCACTATATTATCCTTCCCTAGTTTATTCAAGATGTTTATATCATATTCATGTAATAGAAATAACCACCTAGTTACCCTTCCATTAGTGATATGTTTATTCATTAAGTATTTTATTGCAGCATGGTCAATGTGAAATAATATAGGATATCCTATAATGTAATGTCGAAACTTATTAAATGAATTTATTACTTCAATAAAATCTTTCTCTGTTACCATGTAATTTAGTTCTAGGAGAAAGAGATTTTTGTTGATGTAGTAGACTGTGTATGTATCATTCACGTCTAGTTTCCCCAAAACAGCTCCAACGACGATGTTTAATGCATCTGTCGAGACATGAAATAGGAGGGACCAATTGGGCCCTCTTAAAATAGGAACCTTCATGTTACAGTAATCCCAAGAGAAGGCATTATTGTGCTCTTGCAACACTTTCACAGAGAGATCTCTTTTTTGTTCATCTAGCCTCCATTTGATGTTCAAAGTCCTTTAGAGGTTGATTTCTATAGTTTCTGTTGTGGTCTTCTTCAGCTGAGGGATCGTTTTCTAAAGGTGAATTAATTGTTGATGCAAGAGAAGCATGTTTTTCTAGATGCATAACACGGTCAATAACATGTGAGTTGGATGAGGGAGAAGAAGAGGCTATGAAATCATTTATTTCATCATCCTTAGTTTTCTCTCTGATGGCTAGGTAATTATCTATAGAGAGAACTTGATGAGCTTATCATTCCTCATCACTATCTTCTAGGTCGGCCCAGAGTGGTGTTTCAAAATCTATGTTGGGTTTGGTGGGAGGATACAAGGTTGATTGTTTTGTATAGGTCCCATGGGAAATGGTCATATTTCCATACCAACAACCGATGTAAGCATCAACATTGGCTAGCCATGGCCTTCCCATAATTAAAGGATACTCTCCCAGAGAATATTTAGGTTGTAGGATAATAAAGTTGGTGGTATATTCCCATGAATCTATGGAGAACACTATGTCTTCCAAGATACCCTTTGGTTTGATAGTTGATATGTTATCAAGTTGGAGTACAGTTACAGTTTCCCTAAGAACAATGAGTCTTAAGGCTTCAATGGTATCACGCGTCATGAAATTAATGGCAATCCCAAGGTCAATTAATGTGTTGGTAATAAGTGTATTTTTAATATGCACATTAATTATCGGGCTACCAAAGTCAAAGTATTTGGCTGCGATAATTCCCCCCATCATTAACTCTGATAGCTTACACATAACATGGATGGTTTTTTTATCCTTCCTTTTTTCTGTCGGGTTTCCTTACAAAAATTTATCATACCACTTTCAAATAAATACACACATATTTTGTGGCTTGGAATAGCGTTATTTTGACACACATGTTCTTGAGTTCCCCCAAGAATTCAAACTCGGGTTGAGTAACAAGTTTCTCTTTGTTTAATCTTTCTTAGTAGGGTGGGTTTTTGGGTTCAGGGTGAGCATGGTCAGCTCTCAAAGTTTCATGATAGTGCTCCCATTATATTTCTTCACTCTATACATCCTCAGTCAAATATTCAATATTAACAAGAGGTTGGTATTTGGTTAGTATCTTCCCATATCGAAGATGAATATCATGGCAATCTAGGGAAGAGATGGAATAGGTAGGCTAGGTGGCAAGTCCAACAACTTGTATTGGTTGGGTTGGCCTCCCATTATTAGGGTTAGGAAAAGGTTGTGTAGGTAATTATGGTTGAGGAGTGGCTTATGTGGATGTCTACATCTATGGAAGGGGGAGAAGTTTCATGGGTGGTTTTGTTATGGCATGTTGAGGGCCTCCTAAACTGGGATTTATGCACCCCTAATTTCAGAACTGGCTTGGAGGGGGAAGAGACACCCATGGTTGTCCTGGAAGACACCATGGATGAGAAGTATATTGCATGGAAGGTTTAGTCCAATATGAATTAAAATATAGAGACTGGTCTTGAACCATACATTGAGGTTTCGGTTGCCATGGTCATTTCTGAGAAACAAAGCAAAGTTTCTTCATTTCCTCATCTTTTTGGTACACATATTTCAACCCTTCCAAGGATGAACAGTTGTTGGTAGCATGGTCTTCGCTACATATTATGCAAACCTCAATTCGATCCAATGAAAATTCTCTCTGTGGGTGTTAATTTCTTCATTGCGGGAAAAATATAGCCAAATCTAGCTCTTTCTCTTCCCTCCTCTTATTTATTTGTAGTGTGTCTAACTAGGAGCTTAAGGAACTGAGTATATCATTATTAAAATCTTCTAACATATTCCCAATTTATGTTCTTGTAACTCCACTCCCAACAGTCTTGTTAGTCCTTGTCAATACATCTCTTGGTCCTTTGTCTGTTTTTGAAGTACCTATAGAATATTTGAGACAAAGTTCCAAGATAACAAGATAATCTTGTTGGGAGATATATCCTCTGCCCATCAAGTTGAGAATTTCAATGTAGTCATCTCAAGAATAAGAAACATCGTGTCTCGGGACCCAAATATCCCTACCTTTCCCTTTGCAAATTATAGTTGAATATTTCTACATAGACCTCAAGGCTCCCATCTTCATGTTGTTTCATTCTAAAGACTTCTTCCCTCCTTTATTTATCTTTACAATAATCTTGGTACTTCTCTGGTAATTTATGCATCATATGATCCCATGTGCGGATGTTGTCCCTACCAAGGCCCGTGAACCAGTGTAGTGAAGTGTTCTTAAGCCTCGCAAGAAAAGTTTCAAGTTCTAGGCATCTAACACGTAATCATAACTTATGTAAATAAAATCGAATTTACAGAGGAAGGTCTCAGGGTATTCTTTCGATATACCATGAAAATTCGACGGGGTTGAATGAGGGATATTCTTCATGTTGGTCTCTTCATTTGATCCTCTAATAGGAAATATGAAGGGTGATCAAGGTGGATATTGGTGGCCACCCACCTATTCCACTTGGACCCCCACCATTTCTTCTTTCAGTTTTTCAGTTTTCGCACAGTTTACTATTTTTAGCAGTTTTTTCGGGTCCTGAACTTCCAAGGCCATTTTGAGGCCCTAAACAATGTTTTTTTGGGTATGTTGTTGTCGCAAAATATAATCTAATGATGTTATTTTATCTCTATCATTGTAGGCCTCAGTAGATCTCTCCAATGATCTATCATACGCCTAAAACGGAGATCATATGCAAAAGTTATGACCCCGGGAAGTTGATGCACCAACTTACCCAAACAGGGCCCACATGACTTTTGGCGCTTCATCTCCCAAGGTTAGGTTTTTGGATGTCTAGGACTTTTGGCATTCCCATTTATTGTAAAAGGGCCTTCAGAGCCTCATTGTAATCATCTTCTCACGGATGCGAGTAGCGGCCACATCTCTTCTCAGAGATAAGCTACCAACGCCTAGCTAGTTTATTTCCATTCTGTCTGTAAGCATATTTCAGTCATTTGTTATTAATGAAATGAAGTCTTATTTCCGATGCATCTTTGTGTTTATGTGTATTTCTATATTTCATTGTGTTCCTACATAAATCCGGATCAGTGGTATCAGAGCGGTCTGCTCATTCTCGATCCTTCTTTGCATGTCCCCAACAAGATCGGGATATAAGGAGTTGGGGCTCGATCTTGTTGAACCCTTGCAAGATCATCCTCGCAAACCCCAACGAATGCCCATGGGGGAAGAAAAGAAAGATGAGGGAGTAGGATATCCTATCAAAATGTTGCTCGAGGAGGCCCTCGAGAAATAAAGGAACGCGATGATGGACAACTTTGCCTAGATTCTTCAACAGATTCCAACTGGCGGTGCATCGACACCCAGAAGCCACTCTGGAGGTGCCACTCCTTTTAAGGTACAAGTAAACTTTGACATTCCCATATTTGATGGCCAAATAGATCCAGATGTCACAGATAGATAGTTGAATCTGTTAGAAGGATATTTCTCGGTACATGACTTTTCCTACTCGGAGCAAGAGGGCGAGGGAGAACCCTATTTGTTCTCAGCCACACCCACTTGGAATTCTTTCCGAGATGCCATCAAGGAACAATATTATCCCGTGGGGAGCTATGAGGACAAATACATACAATGGACTACGTTGCGGTAGGAAAGGGACCAATATGTGCATGAGATGACGAATATGTTTCATACCCTACGCAAAAAGTTGGGTATCAAAGATTCAGAGAAACATTTGGTGTTAAAGTAGCACAGTTGTCTACACAGATACATTCAGGAGGAAATGGAGTTCCTCGACATCTCCTCACTTGGTGTGGCATACCGATATGCTGCCAAGATTGAGCAGAAGTTCAAACAGAAGAAGCGAGACTTTGCGTCTGCAAATCAGAAGCACGGGAAAGGTACTCCCAAACCACAAAACAAAGGACCAAGCCAAGGCGGGGAAGCCCAGAACAACCCGCCAAAGCCACAAGAAAATAACAACACCAAGAAGCCAAAAAGAGACACGGGGAAGTGGTGTGAGTTCCATAAGAGCTCCACTCACAACACAAGTGAGTGTCGGGCCAAGAAGTCACTGGTAGCCGAGTTGAAGGCTTCTGAATTGGATGCATGCTCCAACTCTGAATCAAAACCTGACAAGGGGAATGACAGGGGGACGAATATTATCGATGCAGAGCCCAATGCCATCGTTGCCACCACGAAGATCCAGAAGGAGGAACCAGAAGATCCAGAGGAGGCAAAGCGTCTCTTCCATTCCAAGATGTGGGTAAAGGGTTCCCCATTGCATTTCATTGTCGACAGAGGGAGCCAGAAGAACCTCATATCGGTAGAGGTCGTGAAGCGGTTGGGCTTGCCAACAACAGCATACCCACAACCATACACCATCGGGTGGTTGCACCAAGGACAAGACCTCCACGTCAGTCGACAATGTCACCTTCCCTACAGCATCAAGCCCTTCACGGATGAGGTATTATGCGGCATTGCTCCTCTTGATGTTTCTGATGTATTATTAGGCCAACCGTACTTGTGGAAGCGACATGTTGTGTATGAGTCCAGGCCTCGTGCTGTTACTATCACTTTGGGCAATAAGTTGTACAGGATATCGGAGATAGCACCGCCTACCACCATCTCTTTGGTTACTGCAAAACAATGCAGTAAGCTCATTTCCGAAATGAGGAAATTTGTTTTCCTGATGATCTGCCCTCAGGGAAAGTTGAAGATTGTGGCCATGACATCCAGACAAGGCCCCACTGCATGAAAACAACAGATGGATAGGGTCGTGGAGGAGTACGAGAACATCTTCACCTCCCCTGTAGGGGTGCCTCTACACTGCCAGGTCAAGCACCCCATCGATCTGAGCCGAGGTGCACCACTGCCAAATGGACCCATCTACCGGCGCTCTGTCCTGGAGAATGACGAAATCAAGAGTCAGATTCAGGAGTTGTTGCATAAAGGTCACATCTGGCCGAGTTCATCGTCCTGTGGGAGCCTGATTGTATTGGTGCAGAAGAAGGATGGGACTTGGAGACTCTGCATTGACTATCGGGCACTGAACAAGATCACTGTTCAGAATAGGTACCCGATCCCACGGACTGATGACCTTCTGGACCAACTCAAGGGGGGGGGGAATATTTCAGCAAGATCGACCTGAAGTTTGGGTATCACCAGGTACCAATCGAACCCTCTGATGTGTGGAAGACTGAATACAAATCCAAGGAGGGCCTTTTCGAATGGTTGGTCATGCCTTTCGGGTTGACGAATTCCCCTACAACCTTCATGAGGGTAATGGATGACATCCTACAGCCATTCACCAAATCATTTGTAGTGGTGTACTTGGATGACATTCTGATCTTCAGCCAGACTTGGGAAGAGCACCTCCACCATATCTGACAGGTCCTCCAAACACTGCGGCAACACAAGTTGTGTGCCAATTTGGAGAAATGCACTTTTGGCATAAC
>ML780706.1:5496-32625 GCA_009831015.1 Picea engelmannii | reverse complement strand
ATCCATTGGAAGCTGGACCAGGAGATGTAGCCCAAGAGAGGGGTGAACTCCTTTATCATTTGTTGTGTTATGTGTTTACTGTTCACTATATTTTGTTGGTTATTATTGCATCTTGAATGTGTAATTTCTATAAAATTTGTGTTAGCAAAATTGATCTTTTTGCATAAGAAAACTAAAATAAAACTTGCAAATATTTTCAAGAATACAAGCCTTTATCATTTTCAGATCAAACACATAGATCCACAGTGTATTTTTGGTGGCTATGTTCATATTTGAGTCATATTGGCATGGATCCACAGTGTATGTTTGGTGGCCATGACCTGTCTTACTTGACATGGATATTTATATGTTGGCATTTATGCTTTGATTCATTTGTATTCCAAGTATGGGAATTCCTACCTCAGTGATGACATATTATTGTACTGTATTTCCTTGTTTGTTGGCAGGTTTCCGACCGATGTGTTCCTTGTTCCCTACACACACTCGACAAAGTATTTCAGCTATCACTCTATTCTAACTTCATACTTTGGGGGCCTTACTGTTACACATTATTTCTGTCACCCCTATGACCATTAATTATGTAAACCTATTATTTGTCTTGAGAAGGATCAATGGTCTGAATCCCTGAAGAAGAATGAAGATACATTTTCCCAGAGAGATGGAAGTATACTTTTCCTTTGTCAAAAACCTTAGAAAAATGGATCGTCACACCTTGCTCAGTATTAAGGGTGCGACGATCTAGGATCGTTGTAGGTTGCACCACAGTGGCTTGTGACGTCGTTGCATTTTTCTCAATGTCTAGGGTGCGACGATTTTCATACGAAGGAAAAAGAGGAATTTCTCAAAAGTTCTAGAAGAGAAGATTCAAGGGTGAGTTGGCCTCTGATCAGTTTGTATCTGAGTCACATCCATGATCTCTTGGGATCATCCTAACCTCATCACCCTATCCTTTTCATCCTATAAAAGGAGAGGAGTTCTAATGGGGAAAGTTGGATTGAGTTGGCTAGCTTTTGGTGTGAGATTGAGTAATTTTTGTAGCTTTGGGCTTTGCTTTGTCAAGATAGATTGTTGGTCTCAAAATTCGTCGAGCAAGAATTGTATGGGAAGCAAGGAACTGTTGGAAGGGACCTTACAACATCAAGGCATTGGTTGTATTCTCCTTTTCATATCTTTAATATAGTGATATATTTCTTTCCTATAAAATTGGTCTTATTTTATTGTATGACTCCTTGATCACATACATAGGTTTTGTTGACTATACGTTGTTTCTTTCACTTCGTTGGCTTGTGTCTTTTTCATAGGTTCAACATCCCATAAGCCTTGAAATGGAGCAAGGATGACACTAGCGAGGAAAAACGACATTTAGAAGGTATGTCATTTATCTCTTGTTGGTTAGTATGCTTGATTATTGAAACTTAGGGAAAGTTTTATATTTTGTCTTGTTTTGTTCTAGTTTCCTATGGAAGATAGGGAGATTAGTTTGTGTCTACACTTACAGATTAGTCCGATAACAAAATTGGCGACCAAACTGGAAAACATATAATTTATGATTTGAGTCATTTGTATTCTGAGTATGGGGATTCCTACCTCAGTGATGACATATTATTGTATTGTATTTCCTTGTTTGTTGGCAGGTTTCCAACCGACGTGTTCCTTGTTCCCTACACACACTCGACAAAGTATTTCAGCTATCACTCTATTCTAACTTCATACTTTGGGGGGATTAATATTACACATTATTTCTATCACCCCTATGATCATTAATAATTTAAACCTATCCTTTGTCTTGAGAAGGATCAATGGCCTGAATCCTTGAAGAAGAATGAAGATACATTTTCCTAGAGAGATGGAATTATACTTTTCCTTTGTCAAAAACCTTAGAAAAAGGGATCATCGCACCTTGCTCAATATTAAGGGTGCAATGATCTAGGATCATCATAGGTTGCACCATAGTGGCATGCGACGTCATTACAGTTTGCTCAATGTCAAGGGTGGGATGATTTTCGTACGAAGGAAAAAGAGGAATTTCTCAAAAGTTCTAGAAGAGAAGATTCGAGGGTGAGTTGACCTCCAATTGGCTTGGATATGAGTCACATCCTTGATCTCTTGGAATAATCCTAACATCCTCACCCTATCCTTTTCAGCCTATAAAAGGAGAGGAGTTCTCATGGGGAAAGTTGGATTGAGTTGGCTAGATTTTGGTGTGAGCTTGAGTAATTTTTGTAGCTTTGGGATTTTCTTTGTCAAGATAGATTGTTGGTCTCAAAATCCATGGAGAAAGAAGTGTATGGGAAGTAGGGAACTGTTGGAAGGGACCTTACAACATCAAGGCATTGGTTGTATTCTCCATTTCATATCTTTAATACAGTGATATATTTCTTTTCCGTAAAATTGGTCTTATTTTATTGTATGACTCCTTGATCATATACATAGGTTTTTTTTAGTATACATTATTGCTTTCACTTTGTTGGATTGTGTCTTTTTCACAGGTTCAACATCTCATAAGCCTTGAAATGGAGCGAGGATGACACTAGGGGGGACAAACGGCATTTAAAAGGTATGTCATTTCTCTCTTGTTAGTTAGTATGCTTGATGATTGAAACTTAGGGAAAGTTTTATATTATGTCTTGTTTTGTTCTAGTTTCTTGTGGAAGCTAGGGAGATCAGTTTGTGTCTGCACTTACCAATTATTCCGATAACAAAATTGGCGACCATACTGGGGAACGGATTGTTTTCCTAGTTTGTCTTTATTTCTTTCTTTGATTTCCTCGGTTCTATTTTCTGAGTCACTAGGAGATCCGGCTTGATTCTCTCACTATTTAAATTCACTGGAAAACTTTCTTTCTTTTTATTTTTTCCATTTTTATTTTGATCATCGCATCCTGCTTTGAGGGACAATGCGACGATCTCGGATCGATGCACCCTACCTTTTGACATAGTGCGACGTCGTTGCACTATATTTTTTCTCTAGCCTGTGACGATCAAGGATCATCGCGTTGTGTTAGTCCACAGCCTGTGACGAGTCTTTAACACATAGATCCATAGTGTATTTTTTGTGGCTATGTTCATATTTGAGTCATAATGGCATGGATCCATAGTGTATTTTTGGTGGCTATGTTCATATTTGAGTCATAATGGCATGGATCCATAGTGTATGTTTGGTGGTCATGACCTGTCTTTATTGACATGGATATTTGCATGTTGGCATTTATTCTTTGAGTCATTTGTATTCTGAGTATGGGAATTCCTACCTCGGTGATGAAGATACTATTGTACTATATTTCCTTATTTGTTGGCAGTTTTCCGACCGACATGTTCCTTGTTCCCCACACAAACTCGACAAATTATTTCAGTTGTCACTTTGTTCTAACTTCATACTTTGGGGGGCTCATTATTTTACATTATTTTTGTCACCCCTATGACCATTAATGATGTAAACATATCCTTTGTCTTGAGAAGGATCAATGGCCTGAATCCCTGAAGAAGAATGAATATGTGTTTTCCAGAGAGATGAAATTATACTTTTCCTTTGTCAAAAACCTTAGAAAAATGGATCGTCACACCTTGCTTAGTGTTAAGGGTGCGACGATCTAGGATCATTGTAGGTTTCACCACGGTGGCCTGCAACATCGTCGCAGTTTGCTCAGTGTTAAGGGTGTGACAATTTTCGTACGAAGGAAAAAGAGGAATTTCTCGAAAGTTATAGAATAGAAGCTTCAAGGGTGAGGTGGCCTCCAATTGGTTTGGATATGAGTCACGTCCCTGATTTCATGGGATCATCCTAACCTCCCCACCCTATCTTTTTCGGCTTATAAAAGGAGAGGAATTCTCATTGGGAAAGTTAGTTTGATTGGGTTTGAGTAATTTGGGTAGCTTGGAGTTTTTGGGCCTATGTTGGCTTTGAGATTTTCTTTTTCAAGATATATTGTGAGTTACTTTCAAATATACAGTCTTAGAATCTAGGAAGAAGAAATGTGTTCAACCAATGTTAGCAAGGAAAGGTGAAAATCTCCTGAAAATACATAAGAATAAGTATTGAAATCGCATGTTGAGAGAATAATTATAACTTGACAAAAAATGCATTATTATGAATGAAAAGGGTACTAGGATGGAATGGAAATGGGAAAAAGGGTGTACAAAAAGTATTGGATTAGTTCTACAAAGATTTCAATTTGAGCACCCGTCGATAGTTATGTTACTTGTATGAGTCTTGGAGAATCATCTTTCTCAAGATATCACTCTTTCACCCATAGAACGAAGCTTGTGCATTGATCTCTCCCCTTGGAGATCTTTTTGCACACTTCTTGTTAAACTAGACAGAGAAAAGGTTCAAAGGAACAAAAAAGGACCCTCCCAAGGAGGATAGGAGAATACATCTACTCATCCCAATCCTCTACAATGTAATCATTTTGGTCTTTCTATTGGTATACATCTTATTCGTGTTTACTTTTGCTAGTGTTACATTACATTCTCATACTCTTTATAGTTATGTTTCTTTTTGTTTATTTATTATGTATGGATAATTTGGGAATATGGTTTAAAACTAACATTCTAACTATGGTGTTACTTCTTCCTAATTAACTCTTAATGGTCTCTTTTTGCTCACCCAAGTGACAAAAAAGGCCAAATTGATTAGCAACTCCACATGTTTTCTAAGTCACAATTATTCTCCCTTAGGATTGTAGATATTTTTCTCTTATTTTTATTGTGTTACAAGTTGCAAAACCAACCCAATCATGGGTCTAAACCAAGTATTTAAACCCTAATCACTCTGGGAATTTGTGCTGAATTTTTTCATCCACAATGCTCAACTCTACATAACTTTCAAAAGAACAAATGTGCAGAGCCATGCAAATCTCACCTATCATGACATTTTATGTGTTCACGATCTATGACTTCCATGCATCTGTTGCCAAAGGGACTCGCACAAATCCCCTTTTTTCTTAGGTCATGGTTGATTTTCACTTTAGTCGGCTAACAAGAGGAAAGGTTTTATTTTATTGCACTTTGTAAACATCAAAAATTTACTTTTGAGTTCATTCTTGCATAGAAGATCAGACAAACTAGATAGATAAGGGACATAAAAAGAATCAAGTTTTATTTTTTCCTTGTCACGTGGATGGTCACTTGAGTACATGATCTTGTTAGTTTAAATTTTTGGTTTAATCAATCAATTTACGTTTTATTTGGGACTAGGAGCATATATTGTTACATTATTATGCTCTCTACCTCACACTCATTGAGTGATCTTGACAGGTCAAGAAATTCCTAAAGAAATATTTCTCCTCTTTTTTTCATTTCAAAACACATAGGGATTTAAATAAAATTTGAAAGTAAGCACTCGTAAGTGTGCACATCTTTTCTTTGATTTTCTCTTTTAAATTGTTTCATTCCAACACATACAAATAACTAGGTGGAGTAAAAGCACACATACATGTGTGCATCTTCATTGTTTACTTGCAAATACAATTCTAGGAAGTTTAAAGCATTGGAAGGACCTTGTCTCTATATTTTTCACAATCTAAGGAAGTTTGATTTTTCGCAAAAAAAACACTTAGGGAGTTAAAGGTTGTAAAGGGACCCATATGTCCATATCTTGACTATTTGGGGATAGTTTCATTTTTTTAAGTAATTTACAATTCTACAAGGTCACAAATCACTTTTAAATCTTAAAATAGGGAAAAGTAGCAGACCCCACGATGTCGATATGTTGCAATTCAGCTCATAAAAATATTTTTCACACTTCACCCTTGCACACACTTTCACTCAAACACTAAAGTATTATCGACATCCTCTTTCATTGAGTATGATATTCCCCTTGCGCTCACAAGATATATAGGAGAATTAGAAAAATCTCAAGAGTTATAAGGAAATTTCTCACCACACCCTTCAGCAAATAGATCAGTTAATGACCCCAATCCCAAACTTTTAAAAGAACAACTCTAAAAGACCCAACTAAAACCCTCCTTTGTGAGGTCACAAAACAAAATTTAAGTCTAAGTTAGGATTTCGAGGGTAGGAAACCAAATAACAACCCATTATCACTTTCATTTGAAACATAGAAGTTGATTGTTTAGGGTACCTAAACTCCTTCATATCAACTGTGTTACACCGAGGTAGGGAGATACATGTGAAGGGGCAAAGGCTTAGGTCATATTTTTCCTGTGAGCCTTCTTGAGCCACCCAGCTCTTGTGAGGTTTCTTTTCCTATGACCTCTTTTTGAGGTTGAGAGTCCCCTACCCGCACTTGGAGGTAACCTAATGGAAAAAAATAGGATTTCTACCAGGGTGGTTGTTGTGGGTTGCAACTGCACCTAGTTTAGATTTCGAATGATTATTGGGAAATTATCCAATTCCTCTGGGACATGCACCCTTTACCCCTCATTATAACTAATCTTTTTTACCTTCACTAGCCTTTCTTATGGTGGTTTCATGCCCCATTGTTGAAATCTATTGGAAGGTGACTTTGAGATGAAGGGTGATAAGTCTTTAGGACACATCATTTTAAAGTTTTCACTCCCACACGGAAATAAAATCCCATCCTACCTAGAAATTTTACTTACACACACACACACTACATTCAACTTTGTTATTTGTTAAATTAGGCCATATTTATTTCAAAATAACAAGTTAGTTGACTTTCATATATCAACTCGCACACACATTTTCTAGTCTAGAATCATAGGGGACCCATTACCCCCCACCCCTAGACGTTATAAACACATTCTCAACCTCCCACTAGTGTTAAGAGGTGTCCTCAATCTTACTTCTTCGTCAATTCAGCCTCCCCACTCACATGTGAGTGCAACAATGTTTGGTTCATCCTTGCTTGGATCGACCTTGCTAGGCGCAACTGTTTAAAACAACACATCTAGTAGCCCTTCCTCATCAAGAACTAGCCCTCGAAAATCAACCACAATGGTAGGAACACAAAACCTACCATACATGGCTTCGTTGAATCTTACCAATTTAATGAATCTCACCAATGATCCCATATTACAAGATGCCACTTGGACTCCCATGCTAACCAAACTCCCCTTATACATTCTTAAGTTTGATGAGAAGTCGGGTGAAGACCTGGCCAATCATGTCATGACCTTCCATCTCTAGTGCTCATCTAATAACATCATTGATAATTCCATATGGAGAAGACTATTTTAAATAACCTTAATTGGTCCCTCTGTGAAATGGTATGTAGATGAAAAAGCAAGGTCCCATGCAGCCTTCACATCCTTAGCAAAGGATTTCTTTGTTGGCGATATTACACACTCACCTAGTATTTATTTTCCTAGGTTGACTAGTCTATGTTGAGGGTGCCCCTAGTTAGAGATATTCTCTCATATATGAGGGCACCACATCCTCTTCAGTATTGAGTCAGTTACACCTTAGTTGGACTGGTGGAATGGAATCTTGCATGGAAACCTTGGTATTATCACCAAGTGTTGCATGCATACCTCGGTTTCATCACAATGAGGGTGCACTTACCTTGGAATCATCACCAAGAAGGAACCATACATGTTCATGCTATATTCTCTCCTCACTCCATTTGTGATTAGTTAGTGAATAGATGACCACATGACCAATTAACTAGGACTAAGTGTCAGTTCACTCCAAATTCTATCAGTGAGTGATCAAATCTCTATAGATCACTATTATGGTGCATTAGTTTTCTCATGTAGAGTATATCATGTGTATTTTTACTATTCTCTCATTACTGAATACAATTTTTTTCATTATTTTTCTCAAGCTTATCTCTATTTCTCTTTTCTCTCTCACAAGTTTTATGTGATCTTTTATACTAGCTATATTCTCATTGTGACAAGTTTCCATGAAAATTCACATGGTATCAGATCTTTGTTTCTAAAATAAAGTGCATAAGAATTTTATTTGCAAGTTCAAGAGGAAGATGCAGTTAGAAAGGATGGAGTACTCATTGAAAATACTTCTCACGCTACATAACTACTTCGAGTGGAAGCTAAAAATCATGCATTAGCTTAGATGTGGAGGCTTGTATCGGATTACAATGACTACTAAGGTGGAGCCAACATCATCTATCGAGAAGAAAAATTATATCAACCACATGGATGAGGCCTACAACCTTATGTGCATGTCTATGACCCCCAAGCTCTTGTTTCACATTGAATCTTGTACAACACCAGATGAGATTTGAAAATTTTGGAGGATATCTTTGGAAAACAAGACAAAATGAGAGGCCATATGCTCGAGGTAGAGATGAATTCATTGGATCCAAGAAATTTTGACAACATCCAGGTCTTATTTACAAATTTCAAGTCTATTTTTATTCATCTAAAGAGATGTAGTGTTGAAAAATCAACTCAACACGAACAATTGATCCTTTCTATTTTTTCAAAACTTGGTCCGGAGTATGTTGTTTTTTTCTCAACATTTCATGCAATGAGTCACTTCAGGAGACACCTGGAAAATGCCAACATTGGATCAGTTTATTGAGTCCCTAACGCATGAGCAAGATAAGCTCATCAAAATGGGGATAATCAAGGGACCCAATGTGCATGCACTTATTGTGCATGAGAGAAATAGTGCATGCAATCCAAATACCAAGAAAAAAGGAAAGGGAAAGGCACATTATGAACATAAAATGGAAATCCTAAACCCTTTAATGATTCCTCCAAATCCAAAGGTGGAAAGGGAAAGAAAGGGAAGTATAAATGCAGTTACTACAACTGTGGATATCATCCTGAATCAGCATGCATGAAGAAATAAATTGATCTTATGGAGGAGATACTTCATAAAAATAATCTTGGGGAACACATTCCTAAAGATGCCAAGAAGAAGCTGGAAGATCAAGCACCTGCAAAACGAGGTAAATATCATGCTTTAATTTCCATTCATTCCTATCCTGGTGCATGGATCCTAAATTCAGGAACATTCCATCATATGGTAGCCTCAGAAAATGTTTTATCTTCTATTACTGCATGCACGGGTCTTCCCATCCTCATGGGAGATGATACCCCAGTTGAAGTCACTAGACAAGGGAGGGTAGAACTCCAACATGGAAGTTTTGAGAACATCTTGCATGTTACAAAACTTTCCATGAATATACTTTGTGTTTATCAGATAGCACATTCTGGCACAGGAAAAGGGGTGGAGTTCACACCTAATTCTATAACCATATATGACATGCATGGTAAATAAAATATTGTTGATGGTGAGGTAAATCACCAGTCTCATTTGTACATATTCATTAACTTTATTGCTAAACCTAATTATGCTTTACTACTAATGCATGCTAATAATGATAGTATATTATGGCATGAGATATTTGGTCATATAAACTTCAAATACATGTAACAACTTAGACAATAGGGAATGAGAATGGAAGTGTATATTTTGAGGAAAGTCCCTCCCATGCACCATTGGAGACACATGCAGATACCTATGCACTTACTCCTGCACCAGACATCCAAGATGATAAGTCCACTCATTCAAATCATGATTCAGATCTAAGCTTTGAATCTGATTCAAAAGATGATGAGCATGTCAATGTTTGGCATGCAAATGATGAGCCACAACAAATGCCCAAGTGGGTACAGACCACCCTATAGGAAGCAAGTGACCTTATGGGCGATCCAGTAGATCAGAGGAGGATGAGGTCCTAGTTTGAGGATCCTCCTCGTGCACTTATAGTTGTTGAACGAGTAATTCCCATGCATTTCTACATGGTTCTAGCTTCAGACCTATAGACCTATGCAGAGGCTATAGGGAATCCCTTCTAGGAATCTGCTATGCATGAGGAGTATGAATCTCTCCTCGAGAACCAAACTTGGGATCTAGTTTCGCTTCCTTCAAACATGAATCTTTTCAAATGCAGATGGGTCTACAGAAACAAGAAGGCAACAAATGGATAGGTGAGAAGGTACAAGGAAATATTGGTTTCCAAAGGTTTTCAGCAGATCCACGGGATAGACTATGATGAGACCTTTACTCCAGTAGAAAATATGGACTCCATCTTATCGGCCCTTTCCATTGCAGCAACCAGGGGGTGGGAATTTCACCAGATGGATGTGAAGAATTCCTTTCTTCACAGGGGTATCTTAGAGGATATTTACATAGAGAAGCCTTAGGGGTTCATACAAAACTCATCCTCACTATGTTGACTGGAAAAGTCATTCGCTGGCCTCAAGCAGGTGCCTAGAGCATGGTATGTGAAGATGGATGCTTATTTATTGTCTCATCATTTTTTTAGATGTAAATCATATGTGAACGTCTATATGATGAGAACCTCAGACTCCTTGTTGATATTGGTTCTATATGTGGATGAACTCCTAATCACAGGAATTTCAGCCTTAGTAATTGTTGCGGCCAAATACATTATGCATGATAGGTTTTCTATGATGGCAATAGCCCACTGCACTTTTTCCTTGGTCTCGAGATCATTTAGGATGCTTGAGGAATCAAGTTATCTCATACTAAGTATGCCAGGGATCTCTTTGTTAGATTCCACATGACCAACTGCAAGTCAGAAGCCACACCCTTTATGTCTGGGGTACACCTTGAGGATAGCGAGAATACACCTTTGGTGGAAAACACCATGTATCGACAACTTCTGGGGAGCCTTTTGTATCTTACCCACACCCAACTAGGTCTCTCATATGTAGTAGGAGTAGTTTCTAGGTACATGCAAGAGTCACATGTGCTACACAAGAAGGTTTCCAAGTGCATCCTCAGATATGTTCAAGGCACCACCAGTTGTGGGATCCACTATACAACAGGTTTTGCGTTGGATCTTATGGGCTTCACAGATTTTGATTTGTTAATTTTTTACTAATGTTATTAGGTTATTTCCAAATTTCATGAGCATTCAATGCATTTCCAAAACAACATAATAAAGAGGACCACTAAAAGAAACACAATCACAAGGTACACTGCCTTTTATCCTGGAAAACCCTCATGGGGAAGAAAACACAACAAAACTTCCTCAATAATAGATTTCTAGTACAATGCCAAGACTAAGACCAAAACACCAAAGACAGACCAAGACCAAATACGCACCTCTCTTCTCCTCCGTTAGACTTTTTCCTGCAACTGAAACTATCTTCAAGATATGTGCACTAGATGAGTGAGTGAGTGTGTTCAAATGAGACACCATCCTCAGATATAAATACAAGTTGTGATGTGGTGCTAGGGTTGTGACTCTTCACTTGGTGGAGCCGACTTCTCCTAGAAGTGGCTAAAACCACTTTACAATTACTAGGGGTCGAATTTACAAATACCACCATACAAATACATGTTTAACCAATCCAAAAAAGGGGATTTGATCTTATACAAGAACCAACTTGATCAATCCACAAAAGGGGATTTGATCTATACAATAATAATTCAAATATAAGTAGATTATTCTTTGAAGTTACAATAATTCAACATGATTGACATGGAGATAGCACAAATCGCATGTCCACTTTCATGTACATGCTTAGTTTTGGTTCTAGTCCCATCTTTTGGTCAAGAAAAAAATCAATCAACAATTACGTTATCATCAGTATAGGCCGAGTACAAAGGAGTAGTCAACATCATTATTCAATAACTTTGGCTTCATAACTTCCACACTGAGCTTGGCATCTAGTTACATCATCCAACTTTCATTTGGTGTGACAATAATAATACTCTTAAGTTTTGTAGAGACCCAGTGTAGTGATAGTGGACTAAACACATTGAGATCCATATGCATTACATCATAGAGTTGATACATGATTGGATCATCGATTTGCAATACCATCCATCCGTTGAACAAACTGTAGACATTTTCACCAAGAAATTTACTGGGCAGAAGTTCCACCTTATACACAATCATCTTGTAGTGAAGGACACAATTGCTTAGCAACTACCTCTCTCCCTTCTTCATTTTTTANTCAGTGTTTCATTCTTAGATGAATTGTACAATGGGTACCTAACATGACCTTGGTTTTCAAGACCCATTCATTATTTACACCCTGGTAGTGTTTAGGGGGGTGTTAGAGATATCACACACTCACCTAGTATTTATTTTCCTAGGTTGACTAGTGTATGTCGAGGGTGCCCCTAGTTAGAGATATTCTCCTCTATATGAGGGTGCCACATAGAAACCTCGGTATTATCACCAAGTGTTGCATGCATACCTCGATATCATCACCATGAGGGTGCACTTACCTTGGGATCAGGAAGGCACCACACATGTGCATGCTAGATTTTCTCCTCACTCCACTTTTGATTAGATAGTTAATTTATGATTGCATGGCTAGTTAACTAGGACTATGTGGCAGTTCACTCTAGAGTCTATTAGTGAGTACTCGTGTCTCTCTAGATCACTACTATGGCGCATTATTTTTCTCATGTAGAGTATGTCATGTGTATTTTTACTATTCTCTCATTAGTGAACATAATTATTTTCATTATTTATCTCTGGCGTGTCTCTCTTTCTCTTTTCTCTCTCGCAAGATTTATGTGATATTTTCTACTAGCTAGATTCTTTGTGTGACAATTTTCCATGAAACTTCACATTCTTAGTCGTCTTTCAATTACCGCTTCTTCACGACAACATTTTGGAAATTCTTATGGAGTTTTGAAAAACTACATCCACCCATATCATGGATTGTATCCACAAATGGAATCAATGAAGAAGCATGTGTAATATTGATGTTACCAAGGAACTACTCCTCGATTGGTTCCTCGAGTCTCTTTTGTCCATCATCACAAAAGATGTTTTCACCACCATGGCACAAAGAAAAGAAGAGGCCATAACCAAATCCCAACACTTTGATTTGATTTATTCTTAGTATAGTTACCTATATATAATGCTCCTCGATGCTCCTTGACCCAAACTACTAGGAAAACCCTAGAACGTCCTACTCAACAAATAGACCGATTGGTTCCATGACCCACTTCAACCCATATGGTATCCCTACACCTCCATACAAAACCAATCAATATAGTAACTATTATGGAGGAACACCTTGTTACCCTCCCACCATGGGCATGCCATATGCACCTATACCCATTTCCCCACCCCCTCTCCTCCAATAGTTGGGGGGCACAACATTATGCATCCCGTGAATCCCTTACCCCTGCTAGGTATGTTGATTCCCTCACATACACATGGAAATTCATGCAACCCAAGTTGCATTGGAGGAACATCAACGGTATACAATTCGTATGGGAATCCACAATTGAAAAACCCATACTACCCATTCCCCACTCCTCCACCACCCAATGCTATGCTAATGCAGGTCCAATAGCAGGTTGGTGTCAATTTTTTCCAACCTTCACCAATACAGTAGGTTCAATCATTTGAGGAGTTGAACATGGTAAACCTTGCTACCCATCAAAACAATCCTAACATTAAGGGAAAGAATAAACCCAATGCCAACCAAATATAGGGGAAAACCCCTAGTAGAAAAATACTCAAAAAGGGGGCAATCCTCATGCTGGTAATCAGAACAAGAAGGCTAGCAACAATAATGGCCAACAACAACGGGGGAAGAATAATAACCTTTGAACATGTATTGATAGTATCTTGCACCATACTCCCCCTATTTAAAATGTATGAACCTCCTAGCTCAAACTCATTAGATGCATCTTTTCTCATTTTTCCCCCATTGGTCAAACCAGTTTTTGTATCCACACATTGCTTGGTCATATTGAAAATGGCATCCTCCTAATATAGTATAATTTCACTATGATTGACTATATTGAGAATGTCATTCTCTTTGACAATCAAAATAGCCGCATTTGATTCAAAGGTCACTAACATTAATTCAATTTGGTGAAAAAAACCACTTACATGTGGTATTTTCACTGCCATCACCAAGGGGGGATTTATTTTTCCAAGTCTACATTCTTCTCAACGCCTCTCATTCAATTTGAAAAATTTGCCTCCCATGAATTATCAATGTTTCTAAAATATCGATTAAAATCTATCGAATTAACAAAGTGGTCAGCCTGGTCACATTTGTATGTATAGACCCAACAACGTTGTTCTCCTATTTTTCCATGCCTAGGTTGGGAATTTAAAAATGGATTTATTTTCCACTTTATTATTCCAACCAGTTGTTGTTGGCGTGCTATCATATGATAGCAATTGTTCTTGGTTAATAATTTCATTATTGAGTGACAAAATTACTTACACTTCCATGGTAAAATACTATTTTCCATATTTCTCTTCTATCTTATTATCACATGTATCTTCATCCTATATGGGAGAAACCCATGCTACAACTAGCAACTCCATCTCAGATTCATGCAACATGCAACTAACGATATACTCCTTCTGATCTTCTATGCACTGAACCAATGTACCCACAACACTTTCTGGTATGTACATAGTAACATCTCCCTTTATGCATTGTTCATGAATGTATGCAACATCATGCTCACTCTCTACTTCCTCATCAAGTCATTATTCAACTTTTGAGTATGCAACCTATAAAATTTCATTGTCAACAAATTTCGCACAATCCTCCATATGAAAAATCACTTCAAAAATACTATTTTCCTCACAATTAATATATTTCTCTTCAACAACAAGGTTAATTGTGGAGGACTTAACAATTCCCAATGGTACTTCACAATGATGTTCTACCACTTCAAATTCCCCATCCATGCATGCTTCCTTTATAATTTCATCAATTTCTTCAATCCTCGTGACCTCTATAAAGTTAGTACTTTTTTTCTCCTATCCCATAATATATTTTCCTCTCTCTCTTCTAACATTTTCTTTGATATGACAATATTGACCAAATGTTTCATCCACCACTTGGGAAATCTACAATGTAACATGTTTTTTGATATTCTATGCTTGTGGAGGTTGCATGTGTGACCCACCTTTTTTGTATTAAAACCATATAATTATTATTTCTATTAATATTCAAAGGAATCATTTTTCAAAAAAATGTGCGATGTAACATGATTCTTCCTTAGCAAGATACCTTTGATATCCATCCTCTATTTGGCTTCTCAATGTCTCACTCGCTAGAGCTATTTTTCTCACATTCTTCTACCCACAATCATCGCTCTCAATATGTCTTCGTTTAGCCTTGATTTATTGTCCTCATACATTCACCATGAGGGGTTCACTCAATAACCTTGTACATGTGCGTTCATGGGATATTTACAATTACCCCTAATTTCATTTTTTCCTCCCAAAATCTCATTCCTAATACCCCCTCCCAATACATCTTTCTAAATAAAATACCCCTTAATTTCACCAAAATTTGTAAGTGTCAATTTTTTTGCAACATTTTTAATATACCTCTTATTATTTATACCCCTAGAATGTTGGTTCCAATTTCCCAATATTTGACATATGTATCTAACATCTACTTCAAAAAAATATTGTTTGTCATATAATGCTACTTGAGCTTTGAGTTGAGATCATCAAACATATTCCTTAGGAATCAAAAGAATATTCCATCTTTAGATCCCTCTATTATGAAATCTATGGTCATTTTCATTACTTGTTCATAGACATTCATGTTTCATTGAAAAATTCTATAAGGTACATGGACTAAATGTATCACCCTGCTCCTTCATAAGATGCTTCACTTCCAAAATAAAAGGTCACAAACACATATCTCCTCACATTACTAACTCCTCCACCTTCCCCTAAAACTTTGGTTAGTTGAAACCCCCATTATGTAACCATTCAATACATTGAATGACCATTCAACTAGTTTTAAACCCCCAATATGAATGCATGTGGCATGTGATATGATATTGGCTTACCAATAAATCCCCTATGACACTCACAAACATTGCAATATTTTATAATGCTTCTCGAAACATGGCAATGGTCCTCGACCTCCTTGAAACGAGTCTTTACTTAAGAAACTAAACTACACTTTCTTTACAACTACACTTATATTCTCCATAGGATAGTCCTTTTAGTGTCTTTGGTTCCTTTAATATCAAATTGATGCACGCATAAATGTCATAAGCTCAAAAAATCAATCAAACTCTTAAGCTTGCAACACTTAATACTCTAAATTCAAAAAATTATCATATTCACATCACTTAAATCCTAGTTTTAAGAATCACAACAAAAAGGTTAGCAACTCAAGGTACAATGCAAAAAAAAAAAATTTAAAATCACATAATCACAAAATTGGGAAATTCCAATCCACTAAAATGAACATGACTAACTCAAATCCCAAAACTCATTTCACACTATTAGCATGCCATCCCAAACAAAGGAGTCCAACTAAAGGTCAATGTCCTTAACCCTTTTATGGCTCTCTCAGGCCCTCCAAGCACATTCTTCCTCCCCTCCCTTCCCCCTCATCTTAGGATGAAAGTGTTACTAGATTTATTACTTGATTTCTAGTGGACATGTGAGATAGATGTCATCCAAGACTATTATGTGGCATGTATTGACCCTCTTTATTGACTAGTTACCCTAATTAAATGCCTCCACTCTTCCTACAACACAAATGTGTTAATTAAGGAAAGTTTTTTTTTTTTGAATCATTGTTGGTAGGTTTTGAAATATTTTTTTAAATGTATATTATGCATAGGTGAAACACTAAAATAATAAATAATGTTTACACATCCACACAAATTAATATTTAACATTTGTGTAGGGATTAAGGGAAATTATTAATAATCAAGTTGAGGTGTTGGTACCCTATTAAGTCTTTTGGATTATGGAATCATGTAGGATTGAGAAATTTTTGGTATTAGGGGACTCAATAGTCATCATTAAACATATGTGAAATTAATCAACTCCAAAGATTGTATTCCAGTAAGGTTCATCCTTAAAATACAAAGGGAAGCAAGGAGTTTGGAATCAATAAAATTCTTCCATGTACTAAGGGCATACAAGAGCCAAGCAAATCAATTGGCTAATGAAGTAACTATTCTAGGTGACATATCATTAAGGATAAAAGGGGGAATTATTTCTTTCTCACATTCAATAGATCTAAAGTGATGAGACATATTGGGGGGATTACAAATAACAATGGAGGACACATGCTATGACAGGTGGGAGGGTGCATTCATTCTAAATAAATAGGTATTTGCAACCTTTAGTACTCTGATACCCTCATACATACCTCACACAATGGTCACATGGCCTCATAAATGGCATAAAATGTTTTGGAAAGGTGTAGGTGGGATTATTCAAGTTTTTTATCTAGTTCTTGCCATTCTGGGGTGTATTGGGAACAGAGGTGATTGTCACTTCATGGAACTCAACCCCTTCCATTGGGCACTCTTACATAGATTTTTAGTGATTTTTTCTGAGTCGAGGATTTAGGGGATTTGTTATCAAGACTAGGGTCCACTCTCCTAGGGTCATGGCTCATTTCAGGTCTAGTTCGATTTTTTTTCAATTTCAATCTATAGCAGAGCTTGGAGAGATTGGAAAATGGTCGACCACAACCACTCTAGTCTATGCTTTTTATGTGAGACATCAAACTTGCATCGATCTTAGAGGTGATATGAGTGCATTATCACAGACAACTAGGTATTTATTTGTCATCTAAATAATATAATTGTCAATCAAAGTGAAGCTCAAAATTCCAATCATGCAGAATTACTAGAAATTATGACTCATCAAAGCAAACAAATTGAGAAGCTTGAAGTTGAGTATGGCATGCTATATCAATTGGTTCAAGGTCTCACTAAAAGTTCTCAATCTTTGATTTCTCAACTAAAGATATCAATTTAGGTCTACCCCAGTTGTAGCCAAAGATGAAGAAATTGTTCAACAAACTCAAGGATATTAGGAAATGGAAAATGTTGATCAGGATCTCTAGTTACCAATAACCATCAAGAAGGAAGCCCTCAGTGGGCATTTATTTTTCTAATCCTCGGTTTATAAATGTTATGTAAGGTAGTGAAAATTCTAGGCCTATTTCTTAGGAATATACTAGCAAGTTTCTTTGTTATAATTTAAAGTAAGTTAGAGCATGCCATATTATATGAATGCATCAAGGGTCAACTCAAGCACTCATGAGCTAGACATGAGATCTCTCCCCCAAAAGTTGGGGAGGTCGAAATTTTGACTCTCTTGATCCTCTTGAGGTTCGTCTTCATAATTAGGGCTAACTATTTATGCCATTTACCATCCACAGATCATGGGGAAGTACTTAGAGGGTTTCCCATGAGGTGTTTTCCTTGGGGAAAAAAGGTCAAATTGTAGGAAGCAATTTTGAATTTTTGAGACCTCTTGAAAAATTGACTTCTAGAAAGCCCATTTTTGTTTGTATATTATGTTGTATGATGCAACCAACACCCAATACACAATGAGGCTATTTTGTCACTATTGGATATTTTCGAAGTGGACCAAATCTCGGAAGGACCCTATCTAACTAGTTGCAAGATGATTTTTTGCTACACTAGGTGGTTCCTCATTCGGTGAGGGTGGCCTCCTTATGTTTACCCCTAAAGAAATCAAAAAGTGATTTTGGACGAAGTTGTGTTGGCTTGAGATAATTTGGTTGGACTTAATGGAAGGTATGCTAGTTTGGTATATAAGCACTCAAGGAAGGAATGTCGTCCATGGAACTAAATCTACTCCCTCTAACTTGGGATATGTTACCAGTGGTGCTTTCTTTGTTGGTGGGGAAGTTGCAAACTATCAATCTAACATCAGTTTTAGAAATGAACAAAATATCCAATGAGTAAAACAACGGCCTAACTATACGTACAAGATCAACTATGAATACAATATATTACTTTGCTACTTAAACAGATGTTGCAACAACTTTTTAATATAAATCATAACCATTTAAATTTTAAAAATAAATAATAAAAAATCTACATAATAAAAAATAAAAAAGATTCAAGACATCCCAAAAGATTAGCTCAATTGGTTTTGAGCCAAAAATTTTAATCACAAAGTGGAAAAGTACTCACTATTTCCAATTTTATATATATATATATATATATAGAAAAACACACCCAATACAATGCATGTGGAAAGGGATAAAAAGTTATATGTAATTTTAAAGATTAATAAACAAATATAGACTTTACTTGGACTATGAAAAACCTAGACACTCAAACTAAATACCTCTACTTTTATAAATTAATAAATTTGTGTTGATTGCATTAAATTAATTTAAATAATTAGTATTTTTATAGTATTTTAAATTACTTTAATTATTAATTTAGTACCATGATAAATAAAAAAATTATAAAAAATATCTTATCCTTGTTAAGGCATTACTTATAAAAATTGTAATACGGTAATGGAAGATTGAAATATAATTTATAAATATAAGAGTAGATTTATTAAAATTTTAAATTTATTAAGTAAAATGAAATATAAATTTTTTTTATATTTAAAAAAATTAAGATATATATATATGTGGTCACTTTAATAAGTGGTTATTAATGTGATGTTATTGGGATTTGATTAATTTGGTTTTCTGGTATTTAATTAATTAGGCATATTATTTTACAACCATAAGTTTATTAGAAATGACATGTCTAAATGTGAGAAGTTTTTTTTTTTTTTAATTATTTGTAACTAAAATGGTTGTCCAAATTTAATTATATATAATTAAAATAATTGTCCAAATTTAATTATATATAATTAAAATAATTGTCCAAATTTTCCTAAAAAAAAAAATTCTCACGTTCAAAAATGTCATTTCTCTTTTTTTAAATTATTTATAACTAAAATGGTTGTCCAAATTTAATTATATATAACTAAAATAGTTGTCCAATTTTTCTTTAAAAAATACTTCTCACATTCAAAGATGTCATTTCTCATCTTTTTTTTTGAAATTATTTATAATTAAAATGGTTGTCCAAATTTCCTTAAAAAATATTTTTCACATTCAAAGATGTCATTTCTCATAAACTTCTAATAATAAATTAATATTCATCACCCAAAAAGCCAAATTAGTCTTAGATTATATGTATTATTTTTCTTTTAAAAAACTTACATTGTAAAATTTAAGCATTTCAATAAATGAGTTATTTACAAATTTATTGATATTTATTTTTCATTATTATTTGTTATTTTAAATTATTTAAATATAGATATTTGTATATTATGTTGTATGATGCAACCAACACCCAATACACAATGAAGCTATTTTGTCACTACAATACACAATGAGGCTATTTTGTCACTATTGGATATTTTCGAAGTGAATCAAATCTTGGAAGGACCCTATCTAATTAGTTGCAAGATGATCTTTTGCTACACTAGGTGGTTCCTCATTCAGTGAGGGTGGCCTCCTTATGTTCACCCCTAAAGAAATCAAAAAGTGATTTTGCACGAATTTGTGTTGGCTTGAGATAATTTGGTTCGACTTAATGGAAGGTATGTTAGTTTGGTATATAAGCACTAAAGGAAGGAATGCAGGCCATGGAACTGAATCTACTCCCTCTAACTCGGGATATGTTACCAGTGATGCTTTTTTTTACTGGTGGGGAAGCTGCAAACTATCAATCTAACATTGGTTTTAGAAATGAACAAAATATCCAATGAGTGAAACAACAACCTATATCTTAACTACATGTACAAGATCAACCAACAACCTATATCTTAACTACATGTACAAGATCAACCAACAACCTATATCTTAACTACATGTACAAGATCAACTATGGATACAAGATATTACTTTGCTACTTAAACAGATGTTGCAACAACTTTTTAATATAAATCATAACCATTTCAGGTGATTCTAAGAAGCTAGTTCAAAGTTTACCATCTACCAAATGGGAAAGTAATTTTCAAAGAAAAACACACCCAATACATGTGGAAAGGGACAAAAATTATATGTTATCTAAACAATTAGTATTTAGTATTTCAATTAGTATTTAGTATTTTTATAGTATTTTAAATTAGTTTAATTATTAATTCAGCACCATGATAACTTTTTTTTTTAAAGAAATTATCTTATCCTTCGTAAGGCATTACTTGGCAATTTGTAACGATATTAGAAAAATTATAATACTTGTAATGAAAGATTGAAATATAATTTGTAAATATAAGAGTAGATTTATTAAAATTTTAAATTTATTAAGTATTTCTTAATTTTCTTTTATATTTAAAAAAAAAGTTATATATATATATATATATATATATATATATATATATATATATATATATATATATATATATATATATATATATATATATATATAATTTAATAAGTATTATTGGGATTTGAGTAATTTGGTTTTTGGGTATCTAATTAATTAGGTATATTATTTTACAACTATAAGTTTACTAGAAATGACATCTCCAAATGTGAGAAATCTTTTCTTTTTTTAATTATTTATAACTAAAATAGTTATCCAAATTTAATTATATATAACTAAAATAGTGATCCAAATTTTAAAAAAAAACTTCTTACATTTAAAAATGTCATTTCTCATAAACTTGTAGTCATAAATTAATGTGCATCATCCAAAAAGCCAAATTAGTCTTGTATTATATATATTATTTTTCTTTTAAAAAAATTACATGTAAAATTTAAGCATTTCAATAAATGAGTTATTCACTAATTGGAAATATTTATTTATTATTATTAATTTTTGTTATTTTAGCATTTCAATAAATGAGTTATTCACTAATTGGAAATATTTATTTATTATTATTAATTTTTGTTATTTTAAATTATTTAAATATCGATATTACACATTTCATTTATATTAAATTGTAAAATAAAGCAAATACAAATATTAATATTTTAAATTTTATGACTGAAATGGATGTATTATGTGTTTTTGGTTGATATTTACATCAAATATGATGGGCCGTCTTTAACTTGTGGTTTATTATTGACATAAAAAATTTGACATCAAGTCTTGTAAAATGGTTTTGAATTAAGGGTTATGATTACTCCGGTTCATTATTGGCTTTGTGGCTCAACTAATATAGTCTAACACAATTTGTATTATTTTGTTTTGTGGATCTTATTAATTTGTTATTTTTATTATATTTATAATCTTTTCTTAATTTGTGAGTTAATTAAAAACACATCTTTTGATATTATGTTTTGTGGATCTTATCAACTCCTCTTTATTATTCACCTCATACTTTATTCCCTCCTCTTTATTATTCACCTCATACTTTATTCCCTCCTTTCTTTAACATGTGGCTATTTGCTCTAACTTATAGAGCATATTCAGAGTATATTTTATGAGTTCACTTGTGGTTTTTATTCACACTATAATTTCTAACTTGTGGTTATTATTTATAATTTATATGAATCATTTTTATAATTGTGGTTATTGCCATTTCTAATTTGTGGTTTTTATTTGCACTATAATTTCTAACTTGTGGTTATTATTCACAACTTATATGAACCATTTTTATAATTGTGGTTATTGTCATTAAATGTGGTTATTGTCATTTCTAATTTGTGATTATTGAACCATTTCTTATTTGTGATATTTCTAATTTGTCATTTCTATGATTGTGGTTATTGTCATTTCTAACTTGTGGTTATTATTCACACTATGATTGTGGTTATTGTCATTTCTAACTTGTGGTTATTATTACACTATGACTTATATGAGCCATTTCTAACTTGTGATTGTGGTTATTGCCATTTCCAGGCATCACACTCTGGTGTGTTTTAAGGCTGACCATATGGATCACAGAGGCATGCAAGTGGCGCCCGCCAGCCCACATCAATAAACTGAGAAGGACCTGACAGTCTAACAGCTACTTAGACGCCACAATCTCCTCTACGATAAACCACACGGAATTCGCCAGCACATATGTTCTACCTTTTTTCTGTACTTGGAATCCTCCATGCCTGCTGTCTTTGCCAGCTCGGTGATGAATTTTCAGACTGTTCTGTCAAATTCAATGAGTGTTCCAACATGGTTCCATTTTGAGATGTCTTCTTCCCAGCCAACCCAACCAATTGGCTGTTCACCGTGCTCGTTTCCCATGACTTGTGTGCCAGTACGGTTGTGGTGCATTATCACTGAAATTGATCAATGACACTTATTGGTATTCATTTCTTTTCAGATATTTGATTATCAGGTTGGGATCGACACGTATCACACAGTACACAATCACAAGCCAAGCTAGGCCTGGCCTGGCATTCACCTATAAAATCATGTCGTTTCAGAGCGTTTCTACGAAGTCTGGGTTGAGTTTCACATGCAGTGTGTGGTCGCTATGGCTTTTGATTCTAACATGGATGGATGATTGGATAGATGTCTCAGCCAATGGTTGCTGCTGCAGCATCATCACGATTCACTCCTCAGTGTCCAATAATGGAGTTTTCTACATACCAGGATCTAGCTATCTGTTCATCTAAATATTTGATTAAATCTGCATTCCAGCATTGCACTGATTAATGAGTATTGGATATATGGGGATACATTGTTTCCAGTTTTATTGGTTTTTGGTTTCTGTTTTGATTGATTTCAATTTTGGGGTTTTTATCACTGATTAATGAGTATTGGATATATCGGATATATTGTTTCCAGTTTTATTGGTTTTGGTTTCTGTTTTGATTGATTCCAATTTTGGGGTTTCTATCGATCTAAAAAGATAGGCATTTATATAGAATATTAGTACTTTCAAGGTCATTGGTTTTGGCTTCTATTTTGAGTGATTTTCATTTTTTGTATCCACCACTCTAAGAAGATGGACATTTACCTGGAATAGTAATACTTTTACTTTCAGAGTTATTGGTTTTGGTTTCTGTTTTGATTGATTTCTATTTTGGGGTGTCTACCAACAACAATCTGAGAAGATAGATATTTATGTGGAATATTAGTACTTTCAGGGTTATTGGTTTTAGTTTTTGTTTTGATTGATTCATATTTTGGGTGTCTGGCACCTATGTGGAATATTAATATTTTCAGGGCTATTGGTTTTGGTTTGTCTACTAATCTTAATACCCATTGCTACTTGAAACCCTTGCTTGTTGGTAGATTTTTTTATAAAAAAATTAACTTATTGGATTGAGTGTTTTACCATTTATTTTATTAAACTCTTTTATTCACAGTATAGAGATCTCTCATTCTTCCCATATTGTAAGAGTATATAATTTCTCTAGGTGTAACAAAAAGGTACAATATCCTTTTTGCAGTATAGAGATCTCTCTTCTCATATTGTAAGAGTATATAATTTCTCTAGGGGTAACAAAAAGGTACAATATCCTTATCATACTGTAAGATTATATAATTTTTCTTGGTGTAACAAAAAGGTACAATATCCTCCCCATACTGTAAGAATATATAATTTCTCTAAGTGTAACAAAAAGGTACAATATATATTTAGTTACACTTTTAAATCCTTAATACCATTCAATCAATATTATATGTTTTTCAGCTAGTTGATTAGAGAAAAACTAATCCAAAGCATACATGATTGACACTAAGAGATTGCTTTAAACGTTGATTTTTTAAATGTCCAATTCCTAACATTTGAGGAGAGAATCTTGATGATGCTGCATCGGCAATAAATGGCTACAATGGAGAGGCTGGTATGCTTGCTTGCTATTCACAAATGTCAAGGTGAGTATTAGCAATATTTAAAAGTTTTTTTCCTAAATTTAGGCAGTATTGCACATTTTCATTAGGGCTGATCAAGTTTTGCAGTTTCTGTGACTAGTCATACCACTTTGGAAGGAATAGTCATAAAAACAGGGAGGAAAATTTTAGGGACTAAATTTGGCTCATGAATTAATTTTAAGAGTTTTTTTTAAATAGATTGGTCCATTTCTATTTTTTAAAGTATTCCAAAAAATTATATATATATATATATATAGAAATTTGAATATTTTTATAAAAATATTGCTTAATATTTTATGGTTAGAATTAAAGAATTAGTATGATTAACCAAGATTTCCACATTTTAAGATAGATATGTCTCCTTAAGTTTTTCTCTGAAAAACAACAATTTTGTTCTGTCTTTGGGCCAAGAGCCACACAAGTGTAATCAAATTTCAAACTGCTTTTCCATTTTTAGTAGAAGGAAGATAATGATATTAACCTGTTCTGTTCTGGTTTCTTATTTAAAATGTGGTTTAATTTTTCCAATTATTTAATGGATAGTATTCAGTATAAATCTGTTGGTTTTGTAGAAATTGTCTTTGATTCAGCATGTGATTTAACAGGAAGACTCAGTGGAACATACAACAGAGGTAATCAGATCAGTAATTCATCCCAAAATCTGTGTAAAATTCATAACACTGAATCACTTCAGTTAACTGAGCAGAGCTGAAATTTACTTTACATTTTACAAATGAAAGATAAATAAAAATTATTTTAATCAATGTGAAAGCTAATGGATTGAAAACTTCAGGTATATTTCATGTGAAGGGAGATTGGAAAAGCACAGTTTAACGGGCACCGTATCTCAAAGTGTCTTGGTTCAAAAGGTTGGTTCAAAGGCAGTGGCAGAGCACGGCATACGAAATTTGATTGATTGTTTCCAGATGAGAAGCTGGGAATTTATTTCGATATTTTTCCACATAGTAGATGATATGGGAGTGGAAAGCAGCAGTCTCAGGAACTTATAACTAGACTCGAATCCGTGACCTCTCTCCAAACTGAGAAAATGTGTGCACATCTTGCCAACTAAACTATCTTATAGAACTTGATTGGCCAACATGAAAAAAAAACTGACTTAATTTTTAGGCAAAAAATGCATGTGATGTGGTTACCGCTTGGATGCGGACAGATGTTCAAATATTATGATAAACAGAGATTTGTACGTTGAATTTTTTATTTATATTTTTTGAACGAGATTTTGTAATTAATGTGCAGTGTGTTTTTTTTAATGAGTTTAAACTTTTATGAATTGGATTTTTTTTTGGAATGTCATCTGAATTTGGATATAGAAGAATGGATGGAATTATATTTGTTTTTACCCATTTAAATTTTCTATAATTTGATATTTTTTGGGGGACAATGTCGCCATAACTTGGATATAGAAAAACTACTAGAATTGTAATTTTTTGTTACTGAATTTGTAATTTGATATTTTTTGGGGGGTAATGTCACCATAATTTGGGTATAGAAAAACTATTAAAATTGTAATTTTTTGTTACTGGATTTGTAATTTTTATTATAAAAATGGATAATGCATCTTAAAAAGTTGATTTTCAAAAACTCTTGATTATCAAAATTTTAATATATTTAAACTATATTATTTTTTTAGGCATTGTCTAAATATTTTAAGTTTTGGTATTTTTTACAGAATTCAGCTATATAAATTTGGGTTGTTTAAATTGTATTTTTTAATGCATAATGGATTCGGCATCCTGAAAAATCTTTGAGGCACTTGAATTATACAGACTCAAGCACTCAAATCTATACTTCCAACAATTTCTCACCAATTTGGAACAAAATTGATCCTAAAATATGCCCAAAAAATCTATACTTCCAACAACTTCTCACCAATTTGGAACAAAATTGATCCTAAAATATACCAAAAAAAATAAAAAATTAAAAGGTTTAGAATATCTGTAAATTTATTATTTAACTAGTAAATATTATATAAAAAATAAAAAACATAAAATTATATTCACCATAAATCAAAGTTAAAAAATATTATTATAATGTAATATCTTACAGATTTAAAAATAATATTATGATGTAATATCTTACAGATTCTTTTATTTTACCATATGTTGTAGTCCTTGATATAAAGCATAACCAAAATATCATTTTACCATGAATTCTAACCATACAAATTTATCATGTAATCTGTAATACAGAACCTAATAAAAATATCATATTAAAAATGAATAGTCTACAGAGTAATAAAAATATCATATTAAAAATGAGTAGTTTACAAGATAATAATAATAATAATTTATTTTTAAGATCACCACCAAACCAGCCATTTAAACTTATAACTAAACACATATTTTTAATCATTATAAATTTATATGATAATTTATTAAATTTATATTTTTTATTTTAAATTATTAATAAAATATTTTTTATTTTATTTATTAATTTTATATAAATAAATGAAAAATACACTTCTTCATTTAATACAAATACAATAAAATATTTTTTATGATAAAATTATAATCTTTTATATTATAATATTTTCTAATGATTTCAAGTTATATATATATATATATATATATATATATATATATATATATATATATATATATATATATATATATATATATATATATATATATATATATATATATATATATATAT
>ML780705.1:459809-486510 GCA_009831015.1 Picea engelmannii | reverse complement strand
AATAATCATTTCATATCGATGTTCATACAATGTATGCCTAGTTTTTGTGTTTCAAACCCATTAAACACTAACCCTTTATATTTAATCTAAAAAATTATGTGTGTGTCAATTGGGTTTAGCCTGAGCAGTTTGTGCTAAGGGGGTTTTACGTCCACCCAAATTCATTTTCCATTACTCCATGTACCATCCTAGAAATAAGGAAAATTACAAACCTTTTTTAAACTAGAATATTTGAGTCCAAAGTATTACAATTCTTACATAAGAGACATGTATACCTACAAAATCTAAAAACTACTAACACTTAACAGTAAGACTGAATTTAAAACATATATAGGAAGTGAGAGTGAATCATACTCCCGAAGCATTAGTGCCACCCTCACACAGAGAAGGATGATGCCATGCAGACCATTAACACTTGGGACATCATGGAAGAGAGAAGGATGATGCCATGCAGACCATTGACACTTGGGACATCATGGAAGAGCAAGCTCACATAGAGATTCAAACGGAGCATAAAGATTCAAATGGAGCATCGAATCCACCACTGGTATAGAAATTTAGGGTCCGCTAAATCACATAAAGATTCAAATGAAGCATCCAATCCACCACTCGGATAGAAATTTAGGGTCCACTAAATCCCTAAGAATATCAAATATTAATGGGAAGTGTTCATTAGAGAATCCATGTAGAGTGTTCTCTTATGACTATGCAACTCCAAGTGGAAGTTGATTATGGGCGACTAGGAGAACATTCCCCCTCACAGGAGTCACACTAAAAACCTCTTCATGACAATTAACCTCAATGTTTGACAGCTTTGCAAAAGGAAAGGAGGGAAGAGAGGAAAAAAAAAGAAATTCAAGGAGTGGTGGGAAGGGGAAATATGATGAGTTGTCTCTCATTCCTGAGAAACTGCTATGAGAGGGAGACAAGTGAGCCAAACTGAAGAGCAAGGGAAAAGGAGAAGGGGCTCAACCCTCAAGAGAGAAGACACAAAACTTAAAAAAGAAAAGAGAAAACACATGAGTGAAACTGCAGAGAGGTGGAGAGAAACAGTGCCAACACAAACCATAAAAGAAGCCATTCATCTGGACGTGACACTTTTCAAATCTGTTGTCCCGTATCTCGAGGAGAGACAATAACGCTCACAGCTCAAGTAAGATATGTCGTAATTTCCATATCGAGTTATTGTTGTTACAATTTTTTAATGCTTATGTTGGATGTATTTTGTAATTTTTTATGGCAGCAAATACAGATTTAATAACCAGACTATTCTAAGATGTTGTTCTAGGTGAAGTTCGAGTTATTGTTGTTTCTGGATTGTGTAGATTACCATGGAACAAAATTCCACTTCTGAGTATATTAAACCGAACGTGGATGAAAGGCATGACTGAGCGTTTCCCAATCTATGGCGTAGCATTTCACAACCCTCCAAATTTTCAGTCCAACTATGATACTCTCCCATATCAAAAGAACAAGGCTTCCCATAGACTAGTCGGTCTTTGGGTGTGCGGACCCGATAACAACAATGCCAACATTTGTGAGGCTGCTATCACAGCACGACTTCCTGAACATCCATTAGTTAAGGTACATAAATACACAAAATTTGTGCAACAATCATCGTGTATTTTCGCTCACACCATCAATTGTAACAAAAGAACCCAAAGACCGCCAAACTATATACAATGTGTGGATGTTTGGTTTAAGAGACTTCAATATTCATTGGAAGAGACTTCCCCGTTGCCAAGGCTGTGGGATTATGTGTACGCTTTATTTTCTTAAATGGACATGAAAGCAGCTATATATGGAAACGAAGACGCAGTGATTCCTCATAGGGAGAGGGCTGGAAATTGAGTGCATTATGGAAGGGGGAAGACAAAAACATTAATTCATTAAGTTTGAGTGCATTATGGAAGGGGAAGACAAAAACATTAATTCATTAAATTGTGAATAGCATTGGGAATATGCTAATGTTAGTACTCTTCCTGCCAAACACTTGAACTTCAATATAATGTTGTAGAGGCTCCCATTGTATGTCGAGATTGAACAACAGCATGAATTCGTGAACTATGGCACCGCTAATTTTTTTTTTTTTATAAATGTCTGATCCCTGACAGTTACATTTTCATCATATAGTTTGGCAACATCGGCGGTGTTAGTGAATGCAGTTTGTGCTTCATCATATAGTTACATTTTCATGCTTTTGGATGGAAACATCGGCGGTGTTAGTGAATGCGGTTTGTGTTGTTAGACTAACCGCCGCACTTCTGGTAAACTAACTGCCACTCTGAAAACATGAGACTAACTACCCACTCAAAGAAATGATGTTGCTGATTAAAATTTTTACTTACACAACTAAGTTAGGATTGGAGGATCAAAGGACCAGAATTGTGGAAGAGCAGGAATGGAATGAATTAGTGAGGTATTGGAATAATGAAATGAGATGCAATCAAAATTTTATGTCCGCCCGGTAATACAATAAAACAAGAACTAAAAGGTAGTTAGAAACTACATGGTGAGGTTGTAAATCAGCACTCCACCATTAGGGTGGCTCAAAAGGGGCCTATATACGGATATTCATACATGGGTACAAGGGTTGAGGATTGGTAACGATTGGGATATGCATTCTCTGTACAACGTTTGGGATATGCATAGCTCTGTACAAGGTTTGAAAGAGTTAGGTAATTTATTTCAAATGTTGTTTGATGATTTTTTTTTTCAAGTAGTTAAATTTTCATGTTAACTTAAATATTTTTAAAATAATTTTTCTCTATTTTTAGAATTGAGATTTTTATAATTTATTAAAAAATTTAAATTATTAAAATATAATTGGTAAAAAAATATTTAATATCTTAAAATGAAATTCATACATTTATTAATATATATGTTTGAAAAATAAATTAGGGCTCAAGTAAAACTTGAATGTTAAAATCAAGATGATGTTCCATTACTTATGTCCCAAAAGATTAATAGGGAAAAAAATAAAATTTTACATTTTTGTATTTAATATAAATATAGAAAGATATTTTTATAGGAAATTCAAAATAATGATGATGATGGTTACATAATATTGATGAGTGTAAAGTTTAAGAATGTCATTATTCTAACAGATATTTTGAAATTGTGATTTAATATGTTGGACATACTAAGAGAAAATGCTTTAATCCTCAACTCTCTAATTCTTCGACACTATGTCCAACACAATAAATATTTAGGCTTTGTCCCATCTTTATTTCTTTCTAAAAAGCATAGTCATTTTCTTACTAGTGAAAGACTTATACTCCTCACTACATCATAGAAGAAATACAAGTTAGGTTTACTCATGTATATAGTGTGCAAATTGTGAAAAAACGATTAGTTATGGATAAGGGTCACAAGCACAAGTAACATAGAGAAACAAATAGATTGACTGACCTAACAATTAATCAATAGAAAATAGTTGAGTATTTATGGTAAGGTCTACATTTTTAGGTTGAAATCTTCTTAACACGATTATTGTATTAGCTAAGATTAGAAAAACACAGTACCAGAATTGAACCAACTACCAATGGAATGAAAAATGCAATTACGTGATGTAGGCTATGTGTTTATACCATCCACTGTCTTTGTTGTTGGTACTAGATTTATCTGTATTGGTCCTAGCTCTCCTCATAGACTTACTTGTTTCTATAGTCTTTTGAATTTCTAATGTTTTCTTTCTTAGACATTGTGTGAAATGACTAAGAGAGAACCTTTTAGATATCGATCTATATTTCTTATGGACCCACCTTTGGCTATTCCTTTTTTTATGTCTATCCACATGGGAGAGAGGGATACCTAACACACACGACCACCTATGAACAACATTCCTATGTCACTTGTTACACCACACCAACAACCACCTAGCCATTAGAGGGTGCCAATATTCAAGAGAGTGTTTATTAGTCCCTAGTTTGAGATGATAATATTCCATATTGGTGTATTTTTACAAGAGGTGCTCCAAGGGATCAAATTCGGTTATCATGTATTTTGGGTTAATCTCCTGCAGTCAATTTATTTTGATTATGAGTTCTTAATGTGTCACAAATTCATGTATTATTTTTCACTACTAATTAAAAATATATAAATTCAACAACTATAAATGTTGGAAACCTAATTGATTAGATTACGAACATCACAGAACGGAAAGAGTCAAGCTCATGTAACAATCATAGCAAGTGCAAGGGACATTTTAAATCCAAGAGTCACAATAATGTATATATACATGTATCATATCATGTAATAAATGCAATTCACGTTTATCCAATTATTGTGTCCAATATTCCAACACTGGTATGAGAGCCTATAGTATTTTAGGTCTTAAATAAGTTGTCAGTTGTCGCAAAACTGCTCATTACCTCTTTTAGGCCTTAAATATGTTGTTAGTTGTTGTGAAACTCCTCATTCCCTTGGGATTTTTCTTTCACGTACATAAACATTCATCTACACTTTTCCCTTGGGACTAATGCAGTGGTTTAGAAAAAACACAAACTGGATCTTTGAATGCTGATAGCAGTTAAGATCATTTGCATCCCTTTCATTCGAAACAAAAAATGAAGAAGCAAAACATTATCTATGTGGGTGCTATAGTCATATCCCCATGACGATATTCAACCATAATTTGTAGGCATGATTTTCTTTTAATGGGTATTCAACTGACAATCTAGACATGACTCATCTCATGTAGTATTAGAACTTATCCGCTTTGTAACAAATATAATTTAAATTACACGAAATCGATCCAACTTCATAGTGTTGGAATATTGCAAGAAAGTTCAGATTAACATGATCCAGTTCAATAAAATATTATGATATGCCAATATTTTCCGCGAGTTGATCACATGGAAGATTAGCTTTTCGATATTCATCCTTGCAATCCTTGCGAAAAACACAAATTCACTCTCAAATATAAAGCCATATTCAAATGAAACTATTTACATCTTCTCACCTTGCCCATGGTGGAACAACATGAGTGACTAACATTTAGACTTCAAGTTTCAAAGACCTATCAATTGTGTAGAAACAAATCAACATGAAAAACAAGTGACATTGATTTGGGATTTTCTTTAAACCACCATGTTTTTCATTACTAAAAGGTATATTCATGATCATACTCACATCATCGATTGGAAAATGGTGCATGTGGAACCCTAAGGAGAGTTCCAAGTAAATCCTCTTCACATTCTGGACAGGAAAGAAACAGTACTTTGGAATAAAGCCATCGCCCAGGTAAAAGAGCAATGGAAGCACTTTAGTCCTCACAAGGCCACTTGGGAATTGGGAGAAGATATGATGAAATATTATCCAATCCTATTCCAATAGATGAATGAACACCGATGACAGTGTTTTACTTAACGTGGAGAGGAAGTAATATCCTCAAATTTTAGAAAAAAAATTGCTAAGTTGAATTTAGAAATAAATTTCCATTTTTGGAAAATTTGGATTTGGAAATAATTTTCCATTTATGGAAAAATTTTAATAAGTTAAATGATGGAATAAAAATGGAACATCAAGGTTAAAAATAGTTGACCATGAATCCATGAGTGGGGAACGTATTTGAATTAACCGAGGGCTAATTTTTACAGGTGGAAGTTGAATTTGACCACTAGGAGCCCGTAAAAATCGGGGATTTGTAAAGCTATGAATTTTCCCAATGAGGGAAAGGATTGGAAAGACCTAGGCACAAGAATATATACAACATATGTGGGAGGCAGGAAACTACTTAGAATTTTGAGGAACTCATAATTGTTTTTCATTATGAGCACTTGTAGTGTGAGGCAAATAATTTTCTGATTTGTTGATGGTGACCATAGCTAAGGAGGATAATTTCCCCTTATGGACACATGGTCAAGATAGGGTTTGATTAGGACAAGTGATTGTGGTTGTTATGTTCTACGGTTGGGTTGAATGTGGTTGTTACATTTGTCTCACAACACCAAATTTTTCAGATATGTATTTCAGTTGTGTATTTAAATTGTTGGTACTATGCTAATGATTTTTTATTATTTATAAAGTTGTTTCCATATCTTATGTTATTGCATTTAGAAACAAAATCTATTAGGAAGAACTGTATAGCCATATTAGTTGATATGGGTTGCCACTATGTAAAATAGTTGTAGTAGTATGTTATTAACAATGTAGTCTATATATATGAATATACATATATACAAGTATAAACAAAACTAATTTATATGTGTACACGTCTTTGTGAATTGTGAAAGAAAGACATTTGATACAGTAGAGTACACGTCTTTTGACAAAAAACTGATATACATCTTTTTTACCATAATATATCAAAGATAAAAACAATACATTTGGAGTTCTTGAAGAACCAAAACTTTCCCTATCTAGTCGAAATGGAAATTTAAAGGACTACATAAAATTGTCTGTGAATACTCGCAAGGGCTGGTGGAAGAAGATGGAATATAAATACATTTTGTATATAGGCCACGCACTTCTCCAAGTGCATTGGTTGTTGTCTCAACCTGTAACAAACATACAAAAGAATTAGTAACTTACTAATATACGAAATTATTAAAGATGCATCATATAAAGAATCTAATATACTTAACCTCGATTTCGATGTCGTAATTGGAGCATCCTCACTGCCATGGAAATCAATCAATCCAATACCTGAGAAGAGGAGTGGGTGCATTTTCCATATGATGGGCTCCCTCGCAAGACAAAGGGACCCATCATCAGTTTATATATAGTAATGTTGATATCCATTAGGTTAAAAGATTTCTCCATTACCTTCCAACCTAAGGAGTATACATGAATTATTTCTCGATAATGGTACTATCCCAAACCTTCTCATCATGACAATCAACCTCAATGTTTGGCACCTCTGCAAAAGGGAAGGAGGAAAGAGATGCCAAAACAAAGGAATTCAAGGAGTTGTGGGAAGGGTGAATACAATGAGTCCTTCCTCATTCGTGAGACATTTCTATGATAGGGAGACAAGTGATCCAAGTATAAGGGACAAGAAAACTTGGAAGGGTCTCGACAAATCCTCACAAGAGAAGACAAAAATCTTGAGAAGAAAGAAAAGAGAAAACACATGACTGAAAGTGTAGAGAGGTGGACATAAATGGTGCCAAACCAAGCAATAAAAGAATCCATTCATGTGAAGGTGATACCTTTCAAATTCATTGTCCCGGATGTGAGCCTTTCATCATCGATGTTCCATATAATAAGTTTCCCATAAGACGAGATCCCCCATAGAAGGAATTCCATACCTTCATAAAAGAGTGAGGGATGTGAGGTCACGAGAACGAAGATCATGTTTAAATGCATGTTGTTTGAGGTATCACCCCATCGTGAGAATAAATACAATGGAGTCTACATAAATTTGTATTTTTTATTATTATTGTTATTTTTAATGTTTTATTATCATCTTAATGTGCTAAGTTACATGAACATCTCCTCGATACTAGTGTGTAAAATATCTCTTGACTCAATCTTAAAAAAATAAATTGTGATTTTATTTTTGGAAAACCATACTATTAAAATAATTGAGTGGCAGTTTATAAATAAATAAATTATTGTTTCAAACAAATATGCTGAAATATTCTATCGTTGTTTTTTTCCTAATCTAAAAAAATAAATTCTAAATGAACACGAAAGTTTCCACTTTTATACCCTAAATAAATTCTAAACTAGAGGAAGGGTTCCACTTTTAGTCTCATTATCTACAATCTAATTAAGACTTTATATGTTGGATAATTGGAAACTACAATCTAATTATAGTCAATTTAAGGGGACTTTATATGGAGGGGCATTCCATTAATTTCAACTTGGCACAAAAATATAAATATAATTAAGCAGACTTTATTTAGCAGAATTCCATTAATTTCAACTTGTAACAAATATATAAATATATAGAGATAGCCTAAATGATCAATCGAACTCATCCAAATACACAAAAGGAGAAGATTGATGAATTAGACTGTTCGAGGGAACTCAGCCAAATCATCCAAATTCAGAAAAATAGAAGATTGATGAAATGGGTTGTTCGAGGAAAAGCATTGGAGATGTGGGAGTAGCAGTGGCTGAAATGGCTTGTTCCACGAAAAGCATCGGAGATGAGGGAGTAGCAGTGGTTGCAGATGCACATGGGAAACCAATGCAAGCTAAAGGAGACAATGACGCAGCTCAAAGCTCATGTAAGATATCTCGTAATTTCCATATCGAGTTATTCTAGTTGCAATTTTTTAATGCTTATGTTGGATGCATTCTGTAAATTTGTATGACAACAAATACAGATTTAATAACCGGACTATGCGAAGATGTTGTTCTGGGTGAAGTAGTTTCTCGATTGTGTAGATGTAATAAAAGGTCACTTCTGAGTATATTAAACCGAACGTGGATGAAAGTCATCAATGAGCATTTTCCAATCTATGGCCTAGCGTTTCACAACATTCCAAATATTCAGTCCAATGCTCTAATACTCTCCCATATCAAAAGAACGTCGGGCGAGGAGGCTTCCTATAAACTAGCCGGTCTTTGGGTGTGCAGACCCGATAACAACAATGCCAACATTTGTGAGGGTGCTATCACAGTACGACTTCTCGAACATACATTACTTAAGGTACAGAAATACACAAAATTTGTGTGTGACAATCATCGTGTATATTCGCTCACACCATCAGTTGTAACAAAAGAACCCAAAGTTCACCAAAATATATACACTGAAAGTCCGAAGGACCCAGGATTGTTGCAGCCAAACTCCCGAAGTCCCGAATTGCGAAATCCCAAAAAGGCGTTCAGAGGAATAGGCATCAGTATATTTTGGGTTTCGGTGTTTTTGAGGGATAGAGAACTGGTGGAGTTCTTGCATCACGAAGTCCCAAATCGTGAAACCTCGAAAAGGTGTTCAGAGAAATAGGCGCCGAGATATTTCTGGTTTGGGTGTTTTGAGGGATAGAGAACTGGCAGATTTCTTGCATTGCGAAGTCCCAAATCACGAAACCCCAAAAAGGAATTCAAAGAAATAGGCGTCGATATATTTCAGGTTTTGGTGTTTTGAGGAACAGAGAATGGGCGAAGTGCCTGCATCACAAAGTCCCGATTCGCGAAATCCCAAAAAGGCGTTCGAGAGGATTTCATCATATTGAGGGACAAAGAACCAATGAATTCCTTGCATCGCAATTCCCCGAAGCCCAAAAATTCGGTAGCTCTTGAACGATTAGGCACATGGTCACAGGTCGCTTTTTCGGTGTTTCGGCGACCAGGAGTTGGAGAGGCAAGAAATTGGAGGACTCGTATACAGGAGTCCCAAACTCCTGAAGTGCGAAAGGACAAATCCAGACTTGCATAGTCAAAACTTGCGAAATCTCGAATCGTGTAGCTCCGAAATATCGAATCGCGAAGATCCGAAAACCCGAATCGTGCAGGAACAGGTAAACATGAAATTTTCCAAATTTTTAAAATTCTTTAAAGATGGTGACATCTAGCAATTTAGGACCAACTCAAGGTCCGATTATTCTTGGAAACAATTATGAGTTTTGGTCTCTTCAAATGAAATTCTTCTTTCAAGAACAAGAGTGTTGGGATCCAGTGGATCTTGGATATGTGGAACCAGATCCAGCAGACCTTTCCAGCATGACAAACCAACAAAGAACTTCTCAGGCAACTCAGTGGAACAAAGAGAATAAAGTCAAATTCTGGATTCAAAATTTAGTTGATGACTCAATTTTCTCAAAAATCACATGTGCTGGTACTTCAAAACAGGCTTGGGACATTCTTAAGTCAGCCTACCAAGGAAATGACAAGGTCAAAACAGTCAAACTGCAGAACTTGAGGATGCAATTCGAGACTTTAAGTATGACAAAGTATGAAAATGTGGATCATTTTATGACCAGAGTCATAGGAATCATGAACCAAACCAGATTGACGGGTGAAGCCATCATTGATCAACGCATTGTTGAGAAAGTCCTCAGAAGTTTACCAAAGAAATTTGAAATGGTTGTTACAGCAATCCTTGAATCCAAGGATCTGTCACGTTTTTCAACAAATGAACTAATTGGTTCCCTGTTGACACATGAGACCAGACTGCATCTCACAAATGAGTCAATCGTCAATGCCTTCAAAAATCAATTCTCCTTCAACATAGGGAGAGGAAGAGGAAGAGGGAGAGGTCACCAAGGAAGAGGGAGTATTACAAGTAACCAACACTCAGGTGGACGTAACAAACATCATAATCAAAATCAAAATTTCCAAGGTGACAGAAAACAACACCAAAATCAAAATTTCCAGCCTCAAAAAGGCAGAGGGAGAAGATCAAATGACAAATCAAGCATACAATGCTATTACTGCAAAAAATATGGGCACTGTGAATCTGAATGCATGAAGAAGCAATCAGATCAGCTCTCAGGTAGAGCACATGTGTCAAAGCATTCGGGAGAAACCTCAGGAGGTATGCTTCTCTCATGCCACGAGACTGAAGAACAACCTAAAGATCTTTGGTTGTTGGATAGAGGATGCAACAATCACATGATAGGTAACAAAGATTTACTTTCATGCATTGATTCTTCAATCTCATATGATATTACACTTGGAAATTATTCCTTAGTCAAAGTTCAAGGAAAAGGAATTGTACCTATTCTTACTAAACAAAATGTAAAGAAGGACATAAACAATGTTTATAATGTTCCAGAACTGAAACATAATCTGCTAAGTGTAGGACAACTCATTGAACATGGCTATAGGGTACTTTTTGAGGGAGCATCTTGCAGGATATATGAAAAAACCCCCAGCAGAAAATTGATTTCTGAAATCCACATGACTCAGAATAGGATGTTTCCCCTGACCATCAAAACTGCAAATCTGATTCAAACATATGCACAAAGTGCATCCACCCCCAATGAAACTATCGTTTGGCATACAAGATTTGGACATCTACCCTTTGCGAGTCTCAGTCTTCTACAAAAACACTCCATGGTCAAAGGTCTTCCTATCTTCAAAGAGAAAAATTCCCCATGTGAGTCTTGCATACTTGGAAAACATAAGAGAACTAGTTTTCCATAGTCCTCCACTCAAGCCAAACAACATCTCAAACTTTTTCAGAATGACCTATGTGAACCAATGAAAACAGAGTCAATAGGTGGTAGCTTTTACTTTCTAACATTTATTGATGACTTTAGCAGGAAAATCTGGATCTATTTTCTGAGACACAACTCTGACACTTTTGCAAAATTCAAATAATTCAAAGCAGAAGTTGAAAAATAGAGTGGCAAATATATAAAATCCCTCAGGTCTGATTGAGGAGGAGAATACAACTCCAACGAATTTACAATTTTTTGCAAATCACAAGGCATTATCATGCAAACTACAGCCAGGTATACTCCACAACAGAATGGACTGGCTGAAAGGAAGAATCAGACAATAATGAGCATGGCAAGAAGCCTTCTCAAAGAGAAATGTTTTTCAAATACTTTTTGGGTTGAAGCAGTAGCATGCTCAGCTTATCTCTTGAATAGATCTCCAACCACAAGTCTAAAGATGAAATTCCCTCAAGAAGCATGGATTGGGACAAAGCTAAATGTTGCGCATTTAAGGAAATTCAGATGCATAGAATACGCTCACATACATTCTGAATTAAGGAAGAAATTGGATAACAGAAGTGAGAAATGTATCTTTCTAGATACATTGAAACATCTAAATCTTACAGACTTTACAGTCCAATCTCAAAGAAACTAATTCTCAGCAGAGATGTAAAATTTATGGAAAATCAACTCTGGAACGAATCTGAAAATTAGCAAATGGACAGTCAAAATCCATTGCTGCCTAGTCCTAAAAACGCAGAATGTTCAGGACAGCCAATACCTCAATCTTCTCCTCCAAGATTGCAGGTACAAGGACAACCTAAAAACTCTCAAAATAACTCAACTTTAAGAAGAGACTCATCCTCTAAACCTCAAAATCAGAGAACTCGAAGTTTGAGACAAATCTATCAGCAGTTGGATGACATTGAACAACACAATCTTTTTGTCTGAATGTCATGTCAACCTACATCTCTTAAGGATGTAGCTAAGGAGCCACATTGGGTTCAAGCCATGAACCAATAGATTGACTCCATTGAGAAGAACAAGGCATGGGATCTTTTTGGTTTTCCCAGACACAAGAAGAGTATTGGTGTCAAGTGGGTTTACAAAACTAAACTCAATGAAAAAGGGCAGATTGAAAAACACAAGGCAAGACTTGTTACCAAAGGATTCTCGCAAAAACCAGGTACTGATTATGGTGAAACATTTTCTCCAGTAGCAATATTAGACAATGTAAGGACTCTATTGGCCATAGCAGCCCAGCACAAATGGAAAGTATACCAGATGGATGTCAAGTCATCTTTCCTTAATGGGTTTTTAGAAGAAGAAGTTTATGTTGATCATCCACCTAGATTTGAAGTCCAAAAGCAGCCAGCCAAAGTATATCGGTTGAAGAAAGCCTTGTATGGCTTACAGAAAGCTCCAAGAGCTTGGTACAACAGAATTGACACTTACCTGATCAAAAGTGGTTTTAGCAGAAGCTAAAATGAGCCAACTCTTTACACCAAAACAGATCAGCAAGGTAAAATTTTGATTGTATGTTCATATGTTGATGAGATGATATATACTGTAAATCTTGAGTTAGCAAACTTTAAACATGCCATGCAATCTGAGTTTTAGATGACAGATATTGGCATGATGAAATATTTTTTGGGGATTAAGGTTGATCAATCAACCAAAGGAATTTTTGTCTGTCAGAAAAAGTATCTAACATACATCATCAAAATATTTCACATGGAAGAATACAATCCAACAGAAAACCCTATACCCCTAGGCACAAAATTGAGCAAGAAAGATGAAGGCCCTAAAGTGGAACCTACCTGTACAAAAGTTTAGTAGGTAGTTTGTTGTATCTTACAACAACTAGGCCTGATATTATGTATGCAACCAACCTTGTTTCTAGATACATGGAATCCCCCAAATGTTCTCACTGGAAAATGGCCAAACAGATTCTGAGATATGTTGCAGGAACTCTCAATTTTGGCTTATGGTACACTAAATCTAATAATAATCAACTCTCTAGTTACATAGACAGTGATTTTGCAGGCATCCTAGGTGACAGGAAAAGCACCTCAGGACATGATTTTCACCTGGGCATGAACCTGATTTCATGGGCATTAAAGAAGCAGCCAATTGTATCCATATCTTCTGCATAGGTAGAGTATGTCATTGCTACCTTGGCTTCCTGTTATGTTGTGTGGCTGAGAAGAATATTGAAACATATGTCACATACAGAAAAGGATCCAACTCCTATCTTCTGTGACAACACCTCAGCAATTTCTCTATCCAAAAATCATGTGTTTCACAAGAAAAGAAAACACATTGACACTCGCTTTCACTTCATCCACGAGCTAGTCAATAATGGTGGTATTGCACTTCAATTCTACGACTCGCGAGATCAGCTCGCAGATATCTTCACAAAGCCACTCGGAAAATCCGTTTTTGATTTTCAGAGACAACACTTGGGCATCATCGGTGCTGATGTTTGTAACTATTGAGTTTAAGAGGGAGTGTTAAATATAATGTAACCTCAACATTCTTATTGTACACTGCCAGCTGTCCTCGCCAGTTGTACTATCATTTTCTTATGTTCTTGATTTGCTTGAGCCTATTTAACTCAACTATTTTTCTTTCTTCTTATGTACTCTTTTACTTGCTTTCCTAATATACTGAATTCTATTTCTGCTCTACTCTTGCTCTGTATTCTCTGCTTCTCACTTTATCAAATGCAGTTTGTGCTTCATCATATAGTTACGTTTTCATGCTTTTGGATGGAAACATCGACGGTGTCAGTGAATGCAGTTTGTGCTTCATCATAGTTGTGTTGGACTAACAGACACACTTCTAGTGGTCTAACAGCTACGCTGGGAACATGGGACTAACCACCCTCTCAAGGTGATGTTGTTGATTTGGAAGTTTACTAACACCTGCAGGTTTTGGTGTAATGGAAAATCTTAACGGAGCCTTGACCCAGGCTCAAGAGGGGGTTGTTGGACTAGCCGCAAGCACCCCTGGTGGACTAACAACCACTTTGGAAACATGGAACTAACCGCCCACTCAAAGTAATGTTGCTGATTTAAAATTTTACTAAGACCACGAAGTTAGGATAGGAGGACTAGAGGACCATAATTGTGGCATATCAGGAATGGAATGAATTAGTGAGGTATTGGAATAATGAAATGAGACACCAAGATAAATGCGAGAAGAATAACAAGTGGCATGTCCACTCTAAAAAAAGGAGCACAATCCAAATTTTATGTCCACCCGATAATACAATAAAACAATAACTAAAAGGTACTTAGAAACTACACGGTGAGGTTGTAAATCAACACTCCACCATTAGGGTGGTTCAAAAGTGGCCTATATATGGATGTTTATACATGGCTACAAGGGTTGAGTATTCGTAATGATTGGGATATGCATACCTCTGTAGAAGGTTTGAATGAGTTATGTAATCTATTTCAAATGTTGTTTGATGAGTTTTTTCACGTAGTTAAATTTCCCCTTATGGACTCATGGTCAAGATAGGGTTTGATCAGGACAAGTGATTGTGGTTGTTATGTTCTACGGTTGGGTTGAATGTGGTTGTTACATTTCTCTTACAACACCAAATTTTTCAGATATGTATTTAAATTGTTGGTACTATGCTAATGATTTTTTATTATTTATAAAGTTGTTTCCATATCTTATGTTATTGCATTTAGAAACAAAATCTATTAGGAAGAAATGTATAGCCATATTAGTTGATATGGGTTGCCACTATGTAAAATAGTTGTAGTAGTATGTTATTAACAATGTAGTCTATATATATGAATATACATATATACAAGTATAAACAAAACTAATTTATATGTGTTGTTGTTATGTCGAACAAAAGAATAACAATCCCAATACATGTTTTGTCAATTGTGAAAGAAAGACATTTGATACAGTAGACTACACGTCTTTTGACAAAAAACTGATATACATCTTTATTACCATAATATATCAAAGATAAAAACAATACATTTGGAGTTCTTGAAGAACCAAAACTTTCCCTATCTAGTCGAAATGGAAATTTAAAGGACTGCATAAAATTGTCCGTGAATACTCGCAAGGGCTGGTGGAAGAAGATGGAATATAAATACCTTTTGTATATAGGCCACGCACTTCCCCAAGTGCATTGGTTGTTGTCCCAACATGTAACAAACATACAAAAGAATTAGTAACTTACTAATATACGAAATTATTAAAGATGCATCATATAAAGAATCCAATATACTTAACTTCGATTTCGATGTCATAATTGGAGCATCCTCACTGCCATGGAAATCAATCAATCCAATACCATAGAAGAGGAGTGGGTGCATTTTCCAGATGATGGGCTCCCTCACAAGACAAAGGGACCCATCATCAGTTTATATACAGTAATGTTGATATGCATTAGGTTAAAAGATTGCTCCATTACCTTCCAACCTAAGGAGTATACATGAATTATTTCTCGATAATGGTACTATCCCAAACCTTCTCATCATGACAATCAACCTCAATGTTTGGCACCTCTGCAAAAGGGAAGGAGGGAAGAGATGCCAAAACAAAGGAATTCAAGGAGTTGTGGGAAGGGCGAATACAATGAGTCCTCCCTCATTCCTGAGACATTTCTATGATAGGGAGACAAGTGATCCAAGTATAAGGGAAATGGAAACTTAGAAGGGTCTCGACAAATCCTCGCAAGAGAAGACAAAAATCTTGAGAAGAAAGAAAAGAGAAAACACATGACTGAAAGTGTAGAGAGGTGGACAGAAATAGTGCCAAACCAAGCAATGAAAGAATCCATTCATGTGAAGGTGATACCTTTCAAATTCATTGTCCCGGATGTGAGCCTTTCATCATCGATTTTCCATATAATAAGTTTCCCATAAGACGAGATCGCCCATAGAAGGAATTCCATACCTTGATAAAAGAGTGAGGGATGTGAGGTCACGAGAACGAAGATCATGTTTAAATGCATGTTGTTTGAGGTATCACCCCATCGTGAGAATAAATACAATGGAGTCTACATAAATTTTTATTTATTATTATTATTAATAATAATGTTTTATTATCATCTTAATGTGCTAAGTTACATGAACATCTCCTCCATACTAGTGTGTAAAATATCTCTTGACTCAATCATAAAAAAATAAATTGTGATTTTATTTTTGGAAAACCATACTATTAAAATAATTGAGTGGTAGTTTCTAAATAAATAAATTATTGTTTCAAACAAATATGCTTAAATATTGAATCATTGTTTTTTTCCTAATCTAAAAAAATAAATTCTAAATGAACACGAAAGTTTCCGCTTTTATAGCCTAAATAAATTCTAAACTAGAGGAAGGGTTCCACTTTTAGTCTCATTATCTACAATCTAATTAAGACTTTAAATGTTGGATAAGTGGAAACTACAATCTAATTATAGTCAATTTAAGGGGACTTTATATAGAGGGGCATTCCATTAATTTCAACTTGGCACAAAAATATAAATATAATTAAGCAAACTTTATATAGGAGAATTCCATTAATTTCAACTTGTAACAAATATATAAATATATACAGATTGCTTAAATGATCAATGGAACTCATCCAAATACAGAAAAGGAGAAGATTGATGAATTGGACTGTTCGAGGGAACTCAACCAAATCATCCAAGGGAACTCAACCAAATCATCCAAATTCAGAAAAATATAAGATTAATGAAATGGGTTGTTCGAGGAAAAGCATTCGAGATGTGGGAGTAGTAGTGGCTGAAATGGCCTATTCCACGAAAAGCATCAGAGATGTGGGAGTAACAGTGGTTGCAGATGCACATGGGAAACCAATGCAAGCTAAAGGAGAAAATGACGCAACTCAAAGCTCAGGTAAGATATTTCGTAATTTCCATATCGAGTTATTGTAGTTGCAATTTTTTAATGCTTATGTTGGATGCATTTTGTAAATTTGTATGGCAGGAAATATAGATTTAATAACCAGACTATGCGAAGATGTTGTTCTGGGTGAAGTAGTTTCTTGATTGTGTAGATGGAATAAAAGGCCACTTCTGAGTATATTAAACTGAACGTGGATGAAAGTCATGACTGAGCGTTTTCCAATCTATGGCATAGCGTTTCAAAACATTCCAAATGTTCAGTCCAATGCTCTGATACTGTCCCATATCAAAAGAACCTCAGGTGAGGAGGCTTCCTATAAACTAGACAGTCTTTGGGTGTGCAGACCCGATAACAACAATGCCAACATTTTTGAGGGTGCTATCACAGTACAGCTTCCCAAACATACATTACTTAAGGTACAGAAATACACAAAAATTGTGTGCGACAATCGTCGTGTATTTTCTCTCACACCATCAGTTGTAACAAAAGAACCTAAAGTCGGCCAAAATATGTACACCGGGAGTCCGAATGACCCAGGATTGTTGCATCCAAACTCCCGAAGTCCTAAATCGCGAAATCCCAAAAAGGCGTTCAGAGGAATAGGCATCGGTATATTTAGGGTTTCGATGTTTTTGAGGGATAGAGAACCTGTGGAGTTCTTGCATCACGAAGTCTCAAATTGCGAAACCCCGAAAAGGCGTTCAAAGAAATAGGCGCCGAGATATTTTGGGTTTCGGTGTTTTGAGGGACAGAGAACTGACAGATTTCTTGAATTGTGAAGTCCCGAATCGCAAAACCCCAAAAAGGCATTCAGAGAAATAGGTGTTGATATATTTCGGGTTTTGGTGTTTTGAGGAACAAAGAACCAGTGGAGTGCCTGCATCACAAAGTCCCGATTCGCGAAATCCCAAAAAGGCGTTTGAGAGGATTTTGGCATATTGAGGGACAAAGAACAAATGAATTCCTTGCATCGCAATACCTCGAAGCCTGAAAATTCGGTAGCACTTGAACGATTAGGCACGTGGTCACAGGTCGCTTTTTCGGTGTTTCAGCAACGAGGAGTTGGAGAGACAAGAAATTGGAGGACGCGTATATAGTAGTCGCGAACTCCCGAAGTGTGAAAGGTCAAAGCCAAACTTGCGTAGTCAAAACTTGCAAAATCTCGAATCGTGAAGCTCCAAAATCTCGAATCGCGAAGATCCGAAAACCCGAATCGTGCAGGAACAGGTAAACATGAAATTTTCCAAATTTTTTAAATTCTTTAAAGATGGTGACATCTAGCAATTTAGGACCAACTCAAGGTCCGATTATTCTTGGAAACAATTATGAGTTTTGGTCTCTTCAAATGAAATTCTTCTTGCAAAAACAAGAGTGTTGGGATCCAGTGGATCTTGGATATGTGGAACCAGATCCAGCAAACCTTTCCGGCATGAAAAACCAACAAAGAACTTCTCAGGCAACTTAGTGGAACAAAGAGAATAAATCCAAATTATGGATTCAAAATTCAGTTGATGATTCAATTTTCTCAAAAATCACAGGTGCTGGTACTTCAAAACAGGACTGGGACATTCTTAATTCAGCCTACCAAGGAAATGACAAGGTCAAAATAGTCAAACTGCAGAACTTGAGGATGCAATTCGAGACTTTAAGCATGACAAAGTCTGAAAATGTGGATCATTTTATGAACAAAGTCATAGGAATCATGAACAAATTCAGATTGACTGGTGAATCCATCACTAATCAATGCATTGTTGAGAAAGTCCTCAAAAGTTTACCAAAGAAATTTGAAATGGTTGTTACAACAATCCTTGAATCCAAGGATCTGTCACGTTTTTCAATAGATGAGCTAATTAGTTCCCTGTTGACACATGAGACCATACTGCATCTCACAAATGAGTCAATCATCAATGCCTTCAAAACTCAATTCTCCTTCAACATACGGAGAGGCAGAGGAAGAGGGAGAGGTCACCAAGGAAGAGGGAGTACTACAAGTAACCAACACTCAGGTGGAAGTAATAGACATCATAATCAAAATCAAAATTTCCAAGGTGACAGAAAAAAACACCAAAATCAAAATTTCCAGCCTAAAAAAGGCAGAGGGAGAAGATCAAATGACAAGTCAAGCATACAATGCTATTACTACAAAAAATATGGGCACTGTGAATCTGAATGTAGGAAGAAGAAATCAGATCAACTCTCAGGTAGAGCACATGTGTCAAATCATTAGGGAGAAACCTCAAGAGGTATGCTTCTGTCATGCCACGAGACTGAAGAACATCCTAAAGATCTCTGGTTGTTGGATAGAGGATGCAACAATCACATGATAGGTAACAAAGATTTACTTTCATGCATTGATTCTTCAATCTCATCTGATATTACACTTGGAAATTAGTCCTTAGTCAAAGTTCAAGGAAAAGGAACTGTACCTATTCTTACTAAACAAAATGTAAAGAAGGACATAAACAATGTTTATAATGTTCCAGAACTGAAACATAATCTGCTAAGTGTAGGATAGCTCATTGAACATGGCTATAAGGTATTTTTTGAGGGAGCATCTTGCAAGATATATGATAAAACCCCTAGAAGAAAATTGATTTCTGAAATCCACATGACTCAGAATAAGATGTTTCCCCTGACCCTCAGAACTACAAATCTGATTCAAACATATGCACAAAGTGCATCCACCCTCAATGAAACTATGGTTTGGCATACAAGATTTGGACATCTACCCTTTGCGAGTCTCGATCTTCTACATAAACACTCCATGGGAAAAGGTCTTCCTATCTTCAAAGAGAAAAATTCCCCATGTGAGTCTTGCATACTTGGAAAAAATAAGAGAACTAGTTTTCCATAGTCCTCCACTCAAGCCAAACAACATCTCAAACTTTTTCAGAATGACCTATGTGAACCAATGCAAACAGAGTCAATAGGTGGTACCTTTTATTTTACAATGTTTATTGATGACTTTAGCAGAAAAATCTGAATCTATTTTCTGAGACACAACTCTGACACTTTTGCAAAATTCAAAGAATTCAAAGCAGAAGCTGAAAAATAGAGTGGCAAATATATAAAAGCCCTCAGGTCCGATGGAGGAGGAGAATACAACTCCAATGAATTTACAATTTTTTACAAATCACAAAGCATTATCATGCAAACTACAACCGGGTATACTCCACAATAGAATGGAGTGGCTAAAAGGAAGAATCAGACAATAATGAACATGGCAAGAGGCCTTCTCAAAGAGAAATGTTTGTCAAATACTTTTTGGGTTGAAGCAGTAGCATGCTCAACTTATCTCTTGAATAGATCTCCAACCACAAGTCTAAAGATGAAAGTCCCTCTAGAAGCATGGAGTGAGACAAAGCTAAATGTTGGGCATCTAAGGACATTCAGATGCATAAAATACGCTCACATACATTCTAAATTAAGGAAGAAATTGGATAACAGAAGTGAGAAATGTATCTTTACTGGATACAGTGAAACATCTAGATCTTACAGACTTTACAATCCAATCTCAAAGAAACTAATTCTCAGCAGAGATGTAAAATTTCTGGAAAATCAACTCTGGAACGAATCTGAAAATTAGCAAATGGACAGTCAAAATCCATTGCTGCCTAGTCCTAAAAACGCAGAATGTTCAGGACAACCAATACCTCAATCTGCTCCTCCAAGATTGCAGGTACAAGGACAACCTAAAAACTCTCAAAATAACTCAACTTTAAGAAGAGACTCATCCTCTGAACCTCAAAATCAGAGAACTCAAAGTTTGAGACAAATCTATCAGCAGTTGGATGACATTGAACAACACAATCTTTTGCCTTAATGTCATGTCAACCTACATCTCTTAAGGATGTAGCTAAGGAGCCACATTGGGTCCAAGCCATGAACCAAGAGATTGACTCCATTGAGAAGAACAAGACATGGGATCTTGTTGATTTTCCTATACACAAGAAGAGTATTGGTGTCAAGTGGGTTTACAAAACTAAACTCAATGAAAAAGGGCAAATTGAAAAACACAAGGCAAGACTTGTTACCAAAGGATTCTCACAAAAACCAGGTACTGATTATGGTGAAACATTTTCTCCAATAGCAATATTAGACAATGTAAGGACTCTATTGGCCATAGCAGCCCAACATAAATGGAAAGTATACCAGATGGATATCAAGACATCTTTCCTTAATGGGTTCTTAGAAGAAGAAGTTTATGTTGATCATCCACCTGGATTTGAAGTCCAAAAGCAACCAGCCAAAGTATATCGGTTGAAGAAAGCCTTGTATAGCTTAAAGAAAGCTCCAAGATCTTGGTACAAAAGAATTGACACTTACCTGATCAAAAGTGGTTTCAGCAGAAGCTAAAATGAGCCAACTCTTTACACCAAAACAGATCAGCACGGTAAAATTTTGATTGTATGTTTATATGTTGATGACATGATATATACTGGAAATCTTGAGTTAAAAAATTTTAAACATGCCATGCAATCTAAGTTTTAGATGACAGATATTGGCATGATGAAATATTTTTTGGGGATTGAGGTTGATCAATCAACCAAAGGAATTTTTGTCTGTCAGAAAAAGTATGCAACATACATCATCAAAATATTTCACATGGAAGAATACAATCCAATAGAAAACCCTATACCCCTAGGCACAAAATTGAGCAAGAAAGTTGAAGGCCCTACAGTGGAACCTACCCTGTACAAAAGATTAGTAGGTAGTTTGTTGTATCTTACAACAACTAGGCCTGATATTATGTATGCAACCAACCTTGTTTCTAGATACATGGAATCCCCCAAATGTTCTCACTGGAAAATGGCGAAACAGATTCTGAGATATTTTGCAGGAACTCTCAATTTTGGCTTATGGTACACTAAATGTGATAATAATCAACTCTCTGGTTACATAGACAGTGATTTTGCAGGCATCCTAGATGACAGGAAAAGCACCTCAGGACATGATTTTCACCTTGGCATGAACCTGATTTCATGGGCATCAAAGAAGCAGTCAATTGTATCCATATCTTTTGCAGAGGCAGAGTATGTCGTTGCTACCTCAGCTTCCTGTTAAGTTGTGTGGCTGTGAATAATATTGAAACATATGTCACATACAGAAAAGGATCCAACTCCTATCTTCTGTGACAACACCTCAGCAATTGCTCTATCCAAAAATCACGTGTTTCACAAGAAAAGAAAACACATTGACACTCGCTTTCACTTCATCCACGATCTAGTCAATAATGGTGATATTGCACTTCAATTCTACGACTCTCGAGATCAACTTGCAGATATCTTCACAAAGCCACTGGGAAAATATGTTTTTGATTTTCAGAGACAACACTTGGGCATCATCGGTGCTGATGTTTGTAACTATTGAGTTTAAGAGGGAGTGTTAAATATAATGTAACCTCAATATTCTTATTGTACACTGCCAGCTGTCCTGGCCAGTTGTACTATCATTTTATTATGTTCTTGATTTGCTTGAGCCTATTTAACTCAACTATTTTTCTTTCCTCTTATGTACTCTTTTACTTTCTTTCCTAATATACTGAATTCTATTTCTGCTCTGCTCTTTCTCTGTATTCTCTGCTTCTCACTTTATCAAATACAGTTTGTGCTTCATCATATAGTTACGTTTTCATGCTTTTGGATGGAAACATCGACGGTGTCAGTGAATGCAGTTTGTGCTTCATCATAGCTATGTTGGACTAACGGTCACACTTCTAGTGGTCTAACAGCTACGCTGGGAACATGGGACTAACTGCCAACTCAAGGTGATGTTGTTGATTTGGAAGTTTACTAACACCTGTAGGTTTTGGTGTAATGGAAAATCTTAACAGAGCCTTGACCCAGGTTCAAGAGGGGGTTGTTGGACTAGCCGCCCACACCCCTGGTGGACTAACAACCACTTTGGAAACATGGAACTAACCACCCACTCAAAGTAATGTTGCTGATTTAAAATTTTACTAAGACCACGAAGTTAGGATAGGAGGACCAGAGGACCATAAATGTGGCATAGAAGGAATGGAATGAATTAGTGAGGTATTGGAATAATGAAATGAGACACCAAGAGAAATACGAAAATAATAACAAGTGGCATGTCCACTCTCAAAAGAGGAGAAAAATCCAAATTTTATGTCCACCCGGTAATACAATAAAACAATAACTAAAAGGTACTTAGAAACTACACGGTGAGGTTGTATATCAGCACTGCACCATTAGGGTGGCTCAAAAGTGGCCTATATATGGATATTTATACATGGCTACAAGGGTTGAGTATTGGTAACGATTGGGATATGCATACCTCTGTAGAAGGTTTGAATGAGTTATGTAATCTATTTCAAATGTTGTTTGATGAGTTTTTTCACGTAGTTAAATTTTCATGGTAACTTAAATATTTTTAAAATAATTTTTTTGTATTTTTAGAATAGAGATTTTCATAATTTATTAAAAAATTCCAATTATTAGAATATAATTGGTAAAAAAATTATTTAATATCTTAAAATGAAATTCATACTTTTATTAGTATATATATTTGAAAAATAAATTAGGGCTTAAGTAAAAATGGAATGTTAGAATCAAGAGGATGTTCCACTACCTGTATTAAGTATGTCCCAAAAGATTGATACAGAAAAAAATAAAATTTTACATTTTTGTATTTATGATTTTAAAATTATATAAAAGTTAAGTGAAAAAAAAATGTTTATATTTCTATTAATGGTTTTAAAATTGTTTACAAATCAGTGATATGTGGTTTAGTAAAATACTATATATTAAAATTAATGGTCTTCAAATTATTTTAAAATCATTAACATGTGGTTTGGTAATATGTTATATATTAATTTTAACGGTTTTAAAATTATTTTAAAATTAAGTGATAAGTGGTTTGGTAATAAGTTAAATGTATCTAATATAAATATGGAAATATATTTTTATAGGAAATTCAAAATAATGATGATGATGGTTACATAATGTTGATGAGTGTAAAGTTTAAGAATGTCATTATTCTAACATATATTTTGAAATTGTGATTTAATGTGTTGGACATACTAAGACAAAATGATTTAATCCTCAACTCTCTAAAAAAATCGATTAKCTATGGATAAGGRTCACAAGCACAAGTAACAYAGAGAAAKAAGCABATTGATTGAAYVAACAATTAATCAATAGAAAAMAATTGAGTATTTATGSTAAGGTCTATATTTTTAGGTTGAAATCTTCTTAACATGATTATTGTATTAGCTAATATTAGAAAAACACAATACTAGAATTGAACCAACTACCAATGGAATGAAAAATGAAATTACGTGATGTAGGCTATGTGTTTATACCATACATTGTATTTGTTGTTGGTACTAGATTTATCCTAGCTCTCCTCATAGCCTTACTTGTTTCTATAGTCTTTTGGATTTCTAATGTTTTCTTTCCTAGACATTGTGTGGAATGAATAAGAGATAACCTTTTAGATATGGACCTATATTTCTTATGTCCCCACCTTTGGCTATTCATTTTTTTATGTCTATCCACATGGGAGAGAGGGTTACTTGACACAAATGACCGCCTATGAACCACATTCCTATGTCACGTGTTATACCACACCAACAACCACCTAGCCATTATAGGGTGACAATATTCAGGAGAGTGTTTATTACTCTGTAGTTTGAGATGATAATATTGCATGATGGTGTATTTTTAGAAGAGGTATTGCAAGGGATCAAATTCGGTTATCATGTAATTTGGGTTAATCTCCTGCAGTCAATTTACTTTGATTATGAGTTCTTAATGTGTCACAAATTCATGTATTATTTTTCACTACTAATTAAAAATATATAAATTCAAGAACTATAAATGTTGGAAAACTAATCGATTACGACTACGAAAATCACAGAACAGAAAGAGTCAAGATCATGTAAAAATCATAGCAAGTGCAAGGGATGTTATAAATCAAAGAGTCACAATAATTTATATATACATGTACCATATCATGTAATAAATGCAATTCACGTTTATCCAATTATTGTGTCCAATATTCCAACATTGGTATGAGAGCCTATAGTATTTTAGGCCTTAAATAAGTAGTCAGTTGTAGAAAAACTATTCATTGCCTCTTTTAGGCCTTAAAAAAGTTGTCAGTTGTTGTGAAACTCCTCATTCCCTCGGGATTTTTCATTCATGTACATAAACATTCATCTACTCTTTTCCATTAGTCTTCCATCCTTAGCCTAGTGTGATGTCGGGGTCTCCTCCAACCTGGAATTATGGCATGATGTTACAATAATACTTCCAATATGTTTCTATGGAAGTAAAAATGCCTATATGTTGTTCTTCTTTTCTCCCAAACTCCTTCTGCATTCTATGTTGAACCATTTTTTGTACAAAATGCACCCTTCTCATTTCAATTCTCAAATTTTTGGCGCAGTCCTCGGTCTATACTGAATTAAGTATTTGATTAGGGATCTGGTGAGGGTTTGTATTTTGGCACCGTATGTAGGAAATGCACCATAGAATACGTGACTTCTCATCCTCATGGATGATGTGAATTCTTGCATCATTCTTTGGCTTGTACATTAGTTTTCAGGAAGCAGTTCCTTCCTTCTCACCATGATATCACCCCTCAATAACATGAGAATGTTTTGATTAGTCTTGTCATCACCTTGATAAGAGAAAAGGAGATCAGATAATTTTCCCCATTCCTATCATCTTCTAGTGGTTGCTGCATAAAAAATCACGAAGGAGTTGGGCGAAAAGTACTGCCAACTTTCTTATTGATGCAGTGGTTTATAAAAAATGCTAATTGGATCTTTGAATGTTGATAGTGGTTAAAATCATTTGCATCCCTTTAATGTAGGCATGATTTTCTTTTAATGGGTATTCAACTCACAATCTAGACAAGAATCATTTCATGTAGTATTAGAACTTCTCCGCTTGGTATAAGATATAATTTAGATTACATGAAATCGATCCAATTTCATAGTGCTGGAGTACTGTAAGAAAGTTCAGATTCGTCTGATACAGTTCAAGAAAATATTATGATATGCCAATATTGTCGGCGAGTTGGTCACATGGAAGATTAGCTCTTTGATATTCATCCTTGCAATCCTTGCGAAAAACACAAATTCACTCTCAAACATAAAGCCATATTCAAATGAAAGGATTTACATCTTCTCACCTTGCCCATGGGGGAACGACATGAATGAATCACAGTTAGACTTCAAGTTTCAAAGACCTATCAATCGTGTAGAAGCAAATGAGCATGAAAAACAAGTGACATTGGTTTGGGGTTTTCCTTAAACCACCATGTTTTTCATTAATTTAAGGTATATTCATGATCATACTCACATTATTGATTGGAACATGGTGCATGTGGACCCATAAGGAGAGTTCCAAGTAGAACCTCTTCACATAGTGTACAGGAAAGAAACAGTACTTTGGAACAGAGCCATCGCCCAGGTAAAAACGCAATGGAAGCACTTTAGTCCTCACGAGGCCACTTGGGAATTGGAAGAAGATATGCTGAAATATTATCCAATCCTATTCCAATAGATGAATGAACACCGATGACAGTTTTTTACTTAAGACAGAGAGGATCTAATATCCTCAAATTTTAGAAAAAAAAGTTGCTAAGTTGAATTTAGAAATAAATTTCCATTTTTGGAAAATTTGGATTTGGAAATAATTTTCCATTTATGGAAAAATTTTAATAAATTAAATGATGGAAGAAAAATGGAACATCGAGGTTAAAAAATATTTGACCATGACT
>ML780705.1:385591-396959 GCA_009831015.1 Picea engelmannii | reverse complement strand
TTCGCCAAAAGTAGAGTATCGTGAACGATCTAGCTCTATGTACCATTTTGTGGCACTCCCAATGAGAGTGCGTTGAAACAATCGCAACTGAACGGAGTCATCTTTCAGTGAGTTCGATGAACACCAAAGGTGAAAAGTAGTCACGTGATCACCTCGATCTTCGTTAGGCTTGGCCTCGAACTTTGGGATGTCCGAAGGAAACTTTGTCGGCATAGGAGGCCAACGTGGATCGTGACAGATAGGATCATTTAACAACCATGTCAAATCTGGCAAGTGTAACATTGCCAAGAATGGTAGTTTTGGTTGCTGCTGATAGCCAGGATAAAGAGGTCCTGGAGTTTGACTGGCACCAGGTTGCCAGGAAAAGTTTGGCTGCTGGCTGGGTTCTGGTAGAAACCATGGCCCGAACCAGGGTAAGGGTTTTGCATCTGAGGAGACATCATTGGCTAATTCCCCATGAATGACATAGGATGTTGGGCGTTCATCGTGTTTGGCAGACTTTGGGAAGGATTACCTCATGCCGGTCCCGACGGGAGAGGCATAGAAGTCTGTCTGGGGTTCCATTGACTGTGGAAAGAATTGCCCCAGATCGGCATTCCAGAGGAAGGAATAGATCCTTGTCCTGAGTTCCAAAGTCCTGGTATGTGTGCCCCCGATGCAGGAATAGTACCCTGTGCCAGTGTAGCGTGTCCAAAAATGGGTGTGCCCCCAGCTGGGAAAGCAACGGATGTGAAAGTGTTATTACCGAACGTCTTGTTCCAAACAAACGGTGACGAACCTACCGGCTGAGTTTGCACAGGTGTTCCTTGACTCCCTGCTCCAATTGGACTCATGTGTGCAGTCTGCCCGACTGACTGCTGATGCGGACCACCAAGCAAAGGGGACGAAGGAGGGATGTGACCTTCAGCGTAAGGAAAAGCATTGAAAGGGACAGGAATGCCCCCAAGTTGACTTTGCAGGGGAGCATTAGAGCTCCCTGCCCCCAGACCCAAAGTCTGTAAAGTGGAGTAAGTGAGTACAGGTCTTGTACCCGAACTAGGCATACCGTATGAAAACGAAGGGAATGTCGCACTAGGTGTGTAAGGAGGTGTGGCCGCCATGATAGATGGGGTCGGTCCACTGTGCGACGTAGTTGTGGCCGAGACCATGGTGGCCCGGACCGTCGACAAAGGCAAGTTAGGAGAAGCTTCTCTTGTGGTAGTAACAGTGATGGGAATGGAAGAATTCCCAGTTCAAGTAACAGAGTTTTGTTCCATCACCGGGTTAGGCACTGACAGGCGTTCGTAAAATTGAATTAGCACAATAATATCTGGCCAAGTATTAGTGTTTGAGGTTTCAACCAATCCAATATTGGCGGTCGATTCCTCGGGGGGTTGTTCGGGCTCAAAAGCCCCGGTTGCTTCGAAAGACCCTTGATGGTCTAGCTTCCGCCTCAATGGTGGTGGGGGTGGCTCCAGTATAACCGGTGGCAGGCCCAGAAGCGTTCGTGACCGGCGGAGCTCCGAATCCTCCACTGTGTGAGAAGATTCACGACACTCTAAGGTATTCTACACGCACAAACAGTAACACTCGCTAAAAGAAAGCCCCTAGAAGATAAATCAAGCAAGCACTAAACTAGTTGGAAGAATAGTTACAACAACCAACACTAGAGCAACTTACTGGTGCAAGTGAAACTCGAATACAGAATCACCCTCTGGGTATACTCTGCAAAGCGTTGCCCGATGTCTATCCTAGGTACCACGGTATACCCCCGCAGTCACCCGTGTATGTCCCTAGAAAAGATTGGCAACTAGTTTGCCAGCACGTGAACAGTCACTAGGCGGGTACAGTCGATAGTCGGGTAGACCACAATGAGCAGGGTATCAAGCCCAAAACCTGTCAAGGGTATCGAAAAGAAAATGGTCCGGAAGACTACTGAGGACCTCAAACGGATTCGAGACCCACGAAGCTCCGTGGAAAATGAAAACGACGGAATCCCTTAACAAATCCTCGATATGTGTTCTCCACAACGCTCGATCCAGCTTTGGAGGGGTTATCTCCGCTGCCTTTCCTTACACGACCTCGTGTTTAGCCCCTGTGTTAGAGGGGGGTCCCAGATAAATTTTCGTAACTGGACTTCTACACTCCCTATTAACAGACTCCAATGTTTAGTTTGGGTGGCCTTGGAGAATTTACTCTCAAACCTATTCCAAGGCCCTAGTCCTGAGCTAGTGTATGCACCCTACAAACAAAAAGTCTACTTGATTTTAATTAGCATTTCTTTTAATGGGCTTCTTAAGTCACAAGGTATGAAGGTGAAATTGATGGTGTGTAAAAAGACTCAAAGCAAAATGAACAAGCAATGCTTGGAAACAAAAACTCTTACAAACAATGCAAAAACCAACAACTTTTCAACAAGAAAGACTTCTTTTCTTTTTAAATTTACTAAGATCTCATGCAATAAATATGAAGGACTTTCGCTCAGATCTGCGATCTACTTATACTCTAAATGCATTGCAAAAACTTATGCAAAAAGACTTCTTCCTATATACTGATGCAACAACACAATCTTCAAACCAAGAAGAAAATGAAACAAGATATATATATTTTTTATTTAATTGAAAATGACGCAATAAAGGGAAAATGACGACAAGCAAAAAACCAAGAAAACAAAATAAAGTTCTGGCTTAAAGCGCAGATCGCAAAAGAATCAGAGCAGAGATGCAAAAAGCAAACCGGAAAGCACCAATTCTAACACTTGTCTAAAAACCATAAAACAACAAATTTTTCCTTTTTGTCTTTCCTATCAAAACATTAAGTAAGCAAAACACAAGCTAAGGATATGAGGCCCTAACTTACTGACTGTGCACCCTAGAATCCAAACCTTGAAAGGAACCCTTCTCACCACAGGAGGGGATGACTGCCCCACCCAAGCTAAAAGGCCACCAGACAGGCCCACGACTGTCACCGAGATAGCACATGTTCAACTGTGTGTTGAGCTATATCAGCACGCGGGTACCCACGAGCAGAACTGAAACAGCCCGCGTGTAGGTATAAAATCAAAGAAAAAATCAAACACAGGCAGCCCAGACCTAAAAGAGGCCTCTGGTATTGACAACCAGGGTCTCTGAAAGGCTTGGATGCTTCTACTTTAACAGAAAAGGAAAATTTTCAAAAAGAAAACAAATGCAAAGAATAACCAACACAATAAGGAAGACTGAAAGTAAGACAGTAGACTAATCAAGACCCAGAAAGGATCCAGAAAGCCCCCTGAGAAGGTAAACTTATGACAGGGAAGAGGAGACTGCCTCTTAAGCTTTATGGGCTCTACACGCTACTGAAACCACTACAGCAGGCATTCAAACGCGGACTGTAGAAGGTGTACCTCTGTGTGTCCCGAGAATAAGTGTCAAGCAACAGTCAAGGAAAAACAAGTATTGATAACCAGGTTCCCTGTTAGCTTTCGACCTAACAGAAAACAAGAACAGCAAAGAAACAAAAACTTTATTCCTTAAGACTACCCAAAGAACCTTCAATGAAATCCGAAAACCCTAAGAGTAAAAATCCCCAGCAGAGTCACCAATTCTGTTGTGGGGAAATTCTACCCTATGGACTAACAAGCTAGGGTTTAAACTTGCATGCAGATCATGACCCTTCAAGAATTACTTTTAACCTTATACCCCAAACCTAAAACCCTTTTTCACAGGCAAACATGAGAGGAACCAACTAACCTTTTATCGACGGTTGGTGTAGATCCTCCGTTGAGCTTTATCCCGTTGCTTCTGCTGCTCCTTCCAAAAAGTGATCCTGCAATCAAGACAAAACTACGCATGCATGCTATTGTTCTACTAGAGGATTAGAGATTAAACATAAATCAAATGAAACACATAAGACTCGTGCATTTGGGATGGGAAAAGTATCTTTTTATTATTCTCAAGATGAATCAACTTCCTTGATCCTGATCCTGGGCTCCTCCTCTTCTTTTTCCTCCAACTGCTTTGCTTGAATTCTCCTAAAGCTTGAGGAAAGGCTAAAGGGTTGGGACAAAACGGATTCGGCAATTGGGCAGAGTTTCTTTGCTATGATTTTCCTCCTTTTGAATAGTACCGCTAGCCCTTCTTTTATAGGCTAGAAGGAGCTAGGGTTTTAGACGAACTCTCGGCCATGCATGGCTGGGAGTTCCTGTTAACTGACCCAAAGCTTTTCATCCCAGCGGAAACTTTCCTGATTTTTTGCTTTATTAGGTAAACGCGTGCTATAGTGGGCCAGCCAGCGTTCCAACGCGTGCAGTATAAGGCCTGGCAGCGTTCCAACGCGCCCAGTGATAGGTTAGGGCGCAGGTTACTTGTTTTAAGAGGTTTTTGAAGAGTCTGTTCAGCATGGCTTTGGCAATGAAGGGCAATGAGTTGGCCTGATGCCAGGTAAGCATGGATGGTGCAATTTAGGGTTATAACATGGACATAGAGATCAAATTTTTCTTTATCCCTAGTACATACACAACATTCTGATTGTGATGAATAGTACCATTTGACAATGTCACATGAATGTCTATGTATCCCTTGATATGATGAGTGCGGTCATCTCCAAGATATATGCTAGCACCATTCTGTGTTTCTTTAAAATTAGTATACCGTTTCTTATTACAAGTAATATGTATTGATGCTCCGGAATACACAAACCAGGCATCAATATCATCTGTTTCAGCAGATAAAGCAACGTTACACACAAACAACCTAAGATCCCGTGAATCAAAATTTGGGGGTTCATCAATATCATCACTAGCAATAAATAATCTTAGATCATGATTTGAATATCTTTCTGCATAATGACCTGAATGTTTTATAGGTTTATTCCTAGCCTCATCACTCTTCTACTTGTGAAAATATTTAACAGTATGTCCAGGTTGACCACAATAAAAACAACCTTTTGACACATTCTTGTTAGATTGCATACCTTGATTCAGCCTTGGGGATTGTCTTCTCTACGATGAACTGTCTCTCTTCCATGAACTTCATCCTCCGCCTCTTTCTCCTGATCTCCCTCTCACAAATCTCTTATTTGACCACAATGCCAAATATTTATTCAGAGGCTTCAGATTCTCACGCCTCTCTTCCTCTTGTAGCAAAATACCTGTCAGTTCTTCAAACGTAGGAGGTTTCTACCTTGCTATGAGACCTGTTATGAACATCTGATAATCTTCTAGAATACCATTTAAGGTAATAGTGACCAGATTAGTGTTGGAAACAGTTTCCCCTATATTTAATATCTTGTATTTCACTTCTTTAATACAACCCAAAAATGAACTAACAGATTCATTTCCATCCATCTTAACGACTAGCAATTTAGTTTTCAGGAACAAAATGTGATTTTTGTTGGTATTTTCATACAATGTTTTAAGTGTTGTCCATATTTCAACAGAAGTTAATGAAATTCTTTAAGGTTCCATACACCATAGCCTTCAATGAGCGTCTACATCTTGAATTTTCAGTTAATGAAATTCGATCCATCTAATTTGATGGCTTCGTTGAGGTACGTCTCCGACAGAGGATTCTCCATCTCTACAAGACATTCTGTGCAAGTGAATCACCAAGAATATTCAAATTTTCATTGGTCTTCCTTCAAATACCACTGATCCGACTCTATCTTGATTCTCTGATGGATCTCCTGATCCAGTGCACTTAGGATCTTCTCAACCTCTTCAATATGCAACTAGAATTGAATATTCAAAGATGTTTTACTCTGTTGCAAAAAATATCCACTATAATAAACTTTAATATCCCATTTCCCCTACAATAATTTCCAAAATTCCAAAGAATATGAACCTACCTCCATCATGTGTTCTCAAACCCTTCATTTAAACTATTGATACATAAACACATCAGCCTTTCTATTTACCCAAATTTTGTTGAGGTCACCATTAGTGCTCCACCTCAAATAGAGTATTCGAAATCTTGATCACATCCGCCCTTTACTGCGAAGTGAGCCTTTATATCTCACCTCCAAGCACCTTTCAATTGAGTCCCAATGATCCCCCTTAACATGAAAATTCCCTTGACCAAATCCGGCCAAGACTGCCAAATGAATTTTTCAGTGCTCACCTCCATACCACTTTACAACAGAGTTTCATCGATCCCTTAAACATCCTCCATGATATGAAATTCTATGATATGACTCGTGCCCCCCACCCTTCAATATTCTACATAATTATATGTCTAGACTTTCATAGGTGACTTAACAGAACCATGGGTATGCATTCCTAACCAGGTATTACAACAATATGCCCAATTACATGTAACCAAAAAATACAACTCCAAAACAAAATATTCACATGGTAACTTTACCATTACCTTTACTGCGATTCATGTCATTTACTAGAACTTTTGTCTCTGGTTGATTGAACTCAAAGCTGTCACAAACAAATCTTCCATTTGTTCAACACCTTTCCTAAATTCAAATAGATCTAGGCATGCTTCCATAACCACAAATCTACTCCACAGATAGACAACTCAATCCTTCAGCTCCTTTCTCTCTTTCAACCGACATGGCCTCTTCCTTCAAGAGCACATCTTAAAATTAGAAAGTGATACCATTGGACTAGATATGGCATTGCAGAAGGCCACTTTTGAGTACATTAAACCGAACGTGGATGAAATTCATGAATGAGCGTTTTCCAATCTATGACGTAGTGTTTCACAACATTTGAAATATTCAGTCCAATGCTCTGATACTCTCCCATATCAAAAGAATGTCAGGCGAGGAGGCTTTCTATAAACTGGTCGGTCTTTGGGTGTGCATACCCGATAACAACAATGCCAAAATTTGTGAGGATGCTATCACAGTACGGCTCCCCGAACATCCATTGCTTAAGGTACATAAATACCTTAAGCTACGGTGGTGTCTGGCTTCTCTCGGTTTGCAGAAAATTTGATGAATTAGTTAAGGGCATGATATATCAAGTAAATTTTTGTCAAGGTGGAGATTGTTGGAAACATGCCAATGAATTTTCTCATGCGGTCACATGCATATGCAGAAGCACATGCATGCAATCTACTTATGAACTATTCATGTAACTATGTGATCGATTCATGATCAGTCGTAATTGAGTGATAGATGTTATATATACAAGCATGCCCATAGAGGTAGACTACAATGCGAGCTATAGCGCAATGAGTGTTTGAGGAGAGGATGATTGTATGCCTATGATGGCTATTGTAGTTCTCCCTTGAATAACAGAAGACCGATAATCATTGCCCATGGTTTTTTCGAGATCTGGGTTTCCACATAAATCACTATGTCAAATTGTTTGTTTGTTGTTCTTGGCTTGAATTCATGTGTAATCTAGCTCTGTTATATTTTCTTCATTTTGCTTCAGTTTCCCAACAAAATCCACAATGTATAATAAGCCATGACCCACTTTTTGAAATCCACCTTTCTAACAAATTATTTGAAAAAAGTTACCCACTTTTTGAAATCCACCTTTGTAACAAATTATTTGAAAAAAGTTAAACCATACTTTACCCACGCATACCTTATCCATGCATAGAATCCACCTTACCATACTTTTTATACCAAATTATTAAACGTGTTTAAAAAACTTTCATCCCATTTTGTAAGTGAATTTTGTTAGAGAAGCTACGGTGGTGTATGGCTTCTCTTGGTTTGCTGAAAAGGTGATGAATTAATTAAGGGCATGATATATTAGGTAAATTGTTGTTAAGGTGGAGATTGTTGAAAACATGCCAACAATTTGTCTCATGCGGTCACATCCATATTCACATGCATATGCAGAGGCCTTATAAACTATTAGTGTAACTATGTGATCGTAATTGAGTGATAGATGTTATCTATACGAGCATACCCATAGAGGTAGAGTATAATGCGAGCTAGAGAGGAGCTACTGTGTGAGGACAGGATGATTGTGTGCCTATAAAGGCTATTGTAGTTTTCCCTTGAATAACATAAGAGCTATAATCATTCCAAATTTGGGTTTCCACATAAGTCATTGTATCAAATTGTGTGTTTGTTGTTCTTGATTTGAATACATGTATAATCTAGCTCTGTTATATTTGCTTCATTTTGCTTCTTACCGAACAAAATCCACCATATATAATAAGCCATGGCCCACTTTTTGAAATCCACCTTTGTAAGAAATTATTTGATATTTGAAAAAGGTTAAACCATAACTTACCCACGCATACCTTATCCAATGGAATCCACCTTACCATACTTTTTATACCAAATTATTAAACGTTTTTAAAAATATTTAACCCTTATGGCTTTCCTATTATATATTTAACGCCTTTCAAGAATAAATTTCATACCTCCTTTTTGGCTCCTCACGATTAGTAAAGGGCGACGAGATAAAATCTGAAACGGAGAAGTTCGTAAGTGCAGCCTGAAGTTTCCGCTCCTCTTCAATGTGTCCAGGTGCGACAAAGGTGGATTATCTCTCCCCTTTTTGCAGTATAATATCGCTCCTCGCGTAGTGATAGACCCGCAAAAATTTTCAAATTTTCGCTCCCACAGCACGGTAGACCGGGCCATAACTCTTTTCCAGCGATCTCGTTCTCTGTGGCCTCCAACCTACCTCTGATACCACTTCGTTAGGATCTTTTAAAGCGAAAGAGATTAATTTTCCAATCACCACACCGGATTAATTTAAAGCGAAAACATGTACAGATTCAATCACCACACCGGAGACAATAGTTTACGTGGTAGGGAAACATCCATAGAACAATGGCAACGACATTCTTATTGTTAATAATGGGAGATTACAACCAGCAACCAGCTTGGAGAGGAGCCCTGGCTCAATATCAACCTTAACAACTTCTCATTTAGTGATACAAAACTAAATACAATAACTACTGCCCCTATTTTAGCTGAGTTGTTAAAACAAAAAGCACTAAATTTACCCAAAAAAAACCGTGGTTAGGCAAAACCACCTTATCCCAGATTCGTTGTCACCTTCCAACATAGCAGTGCTTGCAGATGCACATGGGAAACCAATGCAAGCTAAAAGAGACAGCGACGCCACTCAAAGCTGAGGTAAGATATGTTGAAATTTCCATATCCAGTTATTGTTGAAATTTTTTAATGTTTATGTTGGATGTATTTTGTAAATTTGTATGGCAGCAAATAGAAATTTGATAACTAGAGTATGCGAAGATGTTGTTCTGGGTGAAGTAGTTTCTCGATTGTGTAGATTACCATGGAATAAAAGGCCACTTTTGGATGAAAGTCAGGACTTAGCGTTTCCCAATCTATGACGTAGTGTTTCACAACCCTCCAAATATTCAATCCAACGCTCTGACACTCTCCCATATCAAAAGAACCCTGGGCGAGGAGGCTTCCTATAGACTAGCCGGTATTTGGGTGCGCAGACCCGATAACAATAATGCCAACATTTGCGAGGGTGCTTTCACAGTACGGGAACATCCATTAGATAAGGTACAGAATTACAGAAAATTTGTGTGCGACAATTAAAAAATACTTTATAGGAGATGTCCGATCCCTGATTACAGTTTTCATAATTTCGATGACCGTTACATTTTACGTTTTCATGCTTCTGGATGGAAACATCGGCGGTGTTAGTGAATGCTTCATCATAGTTGACATTGTCGAGTCTACAGAACAAATAGGATTGGAGGAGCAGAGGACAAGAATTGTAGAAGAGCAGGAATGGAATGGAGTGAATTTGTGAGGTATTGGAATATGAAATGAGACGCCAAGGGAAATACGAGAAGGCTAACAAGTGGCATGTCCACTCTCAAAAAAGTGGACAAAAAAAGGAGCGCAATCAAAGTTTTCTGTCCTTCTGGTAATACAGTAAAACAAGAACTAAAACTAGGGTTGTAAATCAGCACTCCACCATTAGGGTGGCACAGAAGGGGCCAATATACGGATATTCATATCTGGGTACAAGGGTTGACTATTGGTAACGATTGCGATATGCATACCCCGTACAAGGATTTGAGAGAGTTCCGTAATCTATAGGATTGAGAGAGTTCGGTAATCTATCTCAAATGCCGTTTGATGATTATTCGATGATTTTTTTATGTAGTTTAATTTTGACAATTGAGTGATTTTCATAGTAACTTGAAGATTTTTAAAACAATTTTTTATATATTTTTAGAATCTAGATTTTCACAAGTTATTTAAAAATTCAAATTGTTAAAATATAATTGGTAAAGAAATCATTTTATATCTTAAAATAAAATTCATAATATATGTTTGAAAAATAAATTATGGCTCAATTAAAACTAGAATATTAGGATAAATACCTTAAGTGTATTAATTATGTCTCAAAAGATTGATTGGAAAACAAAACAAAATTTTAGATTTTTATATTATGATTTTAAAATTATATAAAAATAAAGTAAAAAAATGTTTATATTTATATTAATGGTTTTAAAATTATTTAAAAATTAAGTGATATGTGGTTTGATAACATTCTATATATTAATAGTAATTGTCTTAAAATTATTTTAAAATTAAGTAATATGTGGTTTGGTAATAAGTTAAATGTATTTAATATAAAATGGAAATTGAAGAGATATTTTTATAGGAAATTCAAAATAATGATGATGATGGTTAAATTTGATTAAGATTAAATTTGATTTGAACTAATATTTTTATTTTGGTTTTCTTATAATTCTATTTTTCTGTTTGAAAATATTTTAGAGAAACATTCATATATTACCATAATATGATTGAGTGCAAAGTTTAGGAATGTCATTATTCTAACAAATATTTTGAAATTGTGATTTAATGTGTTGCACATACTAAGAGAAATTGTTTTAATCATCAACTCTCTTATTGTTCGACCCTATGTCCAAGAGTAGTTTTGGACATTAAATATTTAGGCTTTCTCCTTACATCATAGAAGAAATGCAAGTTAGGCTTACTCATGTATACAGTGTGGAAACTATGAAAAATCGATTATTCATGGCTAAGGTTCACAAGAACAAGTAACATAGAGAAAGAGGCAAACAATTAATCAATAGAAAACAATTGAATATTTATGGTAAGGTCTACATTTCTAGGTTGAAATCTTCATAACATGATTATTGTATTAGCTAAGATTAGAAAAATACAATACCAGAAATGAACCAACTACCAATGTAATGAAAAATGCAATTACTTGATGTAGCCTATGTGTGTATACCATCCATTTTATTTTTCATTGGTACTAGATTTATCCATACTTGTCCTAGCTCTCCAGATCCCGTTATGCCCCCACCTTTGGCTATTCATTTTCTTATGTCCATCCACTTGGGAGAGAGGGATACCTCACACACACGAGCACCTATGAACCACACCAACAAGAACCTAGCCATTAGAGGCTAACAATATTCAGGAGAGTGTTTATTAGTCCCTAGTTTGAGACGAT
>ML780705.1:355075-372603 GCA_009831015.1 Picea engelmannii | reverse complement strand
GGAATAAAAGGCCACTTCTGAGTATATTAAACCGAACGTGGATGAAAGTCATGACTGAGCGTTTTCCAATCTATGACGTAGCGTTTCACAACATTCCAAATATTCAGTCCAACGCTCTGATACTCTCCCATATCAAAAGAACCTCGGGCGAGGTGTGCAGACCCGATAACAACAATGCCAACATTTGTGAGGGTTCTATCACAGTACGGCTTCCCGAACATACATTACTTAAGGTACAGAAATACACAAAATTTGTGTGCGACAATCATCGTGTGTAACAAAAGAACCCAAAGTCCGCCAAAATATATACAATGTGTGGATGCTTGATTTAAGAGACTTCAATATTCATTGGAAGAGTCTTCCCCGTTGCCAAGGCTGTGGGATTATGTGTACGCTTTATCTTCTTTAAATGGAGATGAAAGCAGCTATACCTTGCAGCGAAGACGCAGTGATTCCTAGGATGGAGAGGGCTGGAAATTGAGTAAATGGAGATGAAAGCAGCTATATATGGCACCGAATGCGCAGTGATTCCTAGGCTGGAGAGGGCTAGAAATTGAGTGCATTGTGGAAGGGGGAAGACAAAACCATTAATTCATTAAAATGTGAATGGCATTGGGAATTTGCTAATGTTAATACTCTTCCTGCCAAACACTTGAACTTCGATATAATGTTGCAGATTGAAGAACGACAAGAATTCGTGAACTATGGCACCGTTACAAAAAAACTTTATACAAGATGTCCGATCCCTGATTACACTCTTCATAATTACGATGACAGTTACATTTTCATGCTTCTGGATGGCCACATCGGCGGTGTTAGTGAATGCAGTTTGTGCTTCACCATTATTGACTATTGTCGAATCTACACAACGAAGATAGGACAAGAATTGTTGAAGAGCAGGAATGGAATGAATTTGTGAAGTATTGGAATAACGAAATGAAACGCCAAGGGAAATACGAGAAGGCTAACAAGTGGCATGTACACTCTCAAAAAAGGAGCTCAATCAAAGTGTTATGTCAGCCCGGTAATACAATAAAAAAAAAACTAAAACTTACTGATAAAGAACATTAGAGTGAGGTTGTAAATCAGCACTCCACCATTAGAGTGCCGCAAAAGGGGCCTATATACGGATACCTATACCTGGGTACAAGTGTTGAATATTGGTTCTGTAGAAGGTTCGAGAGAGTTCGGTAATCTGTCTCAAATGTCGTTTGATCATTTTTTTTATGCAGTTTAATTTTGACAATTGGGCTATTTTCATAGTAATTTAAAGATTTTTAAAATAATTTTTATTTATTTTTAGAATTTAAAATTTTATAATTTATTAAAAAATTCAAATTAATAGAATACATGTAGTGAAGAAATTATTTTATATTTTAAAATGAAATTCATCGTGTATTTTCACTCACACCATTAGTTGTAACAAAAGAACCGCCAAAATATATACAATGTGTGGATGTTTGGTTTAAGAGACTTCAATATTCATTGGAAGAGACTTCGCCGTTGCCAAGGCTGTGGGATTATGTGTACGCTTTATGTTTTTAAATGGACATGAAAGCAGCTATATATGGCAGCGAAGACGCAGTGATTCCTCAGAGGGAGAGGGCTGGAAATTGAGTGCATTATGGAAGGGGGAAGACAAAAACATTAATTCATTAAATTGTGAATGGCATTGGGAATATGCTAATGTTAATAATCTTCCTGCCTAACACTTGAACTTCAATATAATGTTGCAGAGGCTCCCATTGTATGTCGAGATTGAAGAATTGGATGAATCCGTGAACTATGGCACCGTTAATTTTTTATTTTTTTTTATCCGATCCCTGACAGTTACATTTTCATCATATAGTTTGGCAACATCGACGGTGTTAGTGGATGCAGTTTGTGCTTCATCATAGTTGTGTTGGACTAACCTCCGCACTTCTGGTTGACTAACAGTCACTTTTGGTTCAATTCCCTTGAGTTACGTCTACGTCTAAGGGGTGTTGGACTAACTGATGCACCTCTCTTGGACTAACAGTTACGCTGGAAACATGGGACTAACCGCTCAATCAAAGTGATGTTACTGATTTGGAAATTTACTCACACCAAGAAGTTAGGATTGGAGGACCAGAATTGTGGAAGAACCGCCTAATGCAGTTTGTGTTGTTATACTAACCGCAGCACATCTGGTAAACTAACAGCCACCGCAGCACTTCTGGTAAACTAACAGCCACTCTGAAAACATGAGACTAACTACCCACTCAAAGAAGTAATGTTGCTGATTTAAAAGTTTACTAACACAACTAATGTTGCTGATTGGAGGATCAAATGATCAGAATTGTGGAAGAGCAGGAATGGAATGAATTAGTGAAGTATTGGAATAATGAAATGAGACGCCAAAAGAAATACATAATGAAATGAGTCGCAAGAGAAATATGATAAGTCTAACAAGTGGCATGTCCACTCTCAAAAAAGGAGCGCAATCAAAGTTTTATGTCAGCCCGGTAATACAATAAAACAAGAACTAAAAGGTACTGAGAAACTACATGGTGAGGTTGTAAATCAGTGCTCCACCATTAGCATGGCTCAAAAGGGGCCTATATACGGATATTCATACATGGGCACAAGTGGTGCAAACGCATCACCCAGGCACGTCCATTCTCATAGGATCTTCTTCTTCTCAGCCCGAAGAACTCCAAGGTTATTCTATTTCCCTATCGGGAAATCTGCACCCACAATAATCTTTTCCCGAGGTCTCCCCTTTACCACCGGGAAATTAGCTGAATCTCATGGTCTCGCGAGTTCGTGGCTCAAAGCCTCCAACTCTTCCTGTCAGATCTTGCGATACCCGATCTGGCGATACAGGTATAGCTCCTTCCTTTACTAGTGCCCTCACCACATACAACCATGGGCTAGGCTCAATGTTAGTGCCTCTCGCAACCTAGCAACCTCGCGACCTCGCAGGTTGAACGATCAAACTTTCGCCCTCTTATTCCGCGAGTTACCGAGATGCGAGAATTCAACGAAGTGTTGACTCCTATCTCCAAGCGACGTGTGTCCACCCGTCGACCACGCGGTCTCATCTTATGCTCTGCCACACGTCCACACGAACCTCGGCTCCTCGGCACTTCGCGACTCGCGAATCCTAACGCCAATATTTCGGGACTTCTTGCGACGAGATCCTGAGGCCTCCGTGCCACCTGTATTCCACTCGCCGACTCTGCTATGGCCCACACTATCCTCCAGCTGTCAGGATATCGCTTTCTCGCAACCTCGCGATCCCCGTGGCCAAATTCTTGAACCCTTTCTTGCGAGGTTCCGATACATGATCCCACGTGCGGATCCAACGGACCTCCTACAATTTGGATCCAACGGTTAACCTTCTCTTGCTACTTCACCGCTTCGTGTCCTCGCGCCTCGCGACTTTGAATACCCAATACTTGGGCTTTTACCCTGCGAACTCCCGAGTTCACGAGATCTCTCGATCTCTCACCACCTATCCTCCTCAGATGGACAGCTACAAATCTCTCGCCACTTCGCTACTCGCGAAGCTAAGGGGCTTCCCTTTCGGTCCTCCAATGTCCGAGTCTGCAAGATGAGAGAATCGCCTTACATGCGTCCTCCACAACAAACGGATCTAATCTTGTCGGGATATCGCGTCTCGCGATATCGCTGTTCTTGCTACACAACTTTGGGGCTTCAACTCCCGAGTCCCCGATACACAATATCACGTGTAGATCTGACGGCTCCTGTGACTCTGAATCGACGACCCTGCCTCTCCTGAGCTTCAAACTCTTCGGACCCTCGCACCATAACCTCCTTTCACTTCTGTAAGATCTAATGATCCTCGAAACTTCGCGAAATCTCTTCAGAAGATTTCGACTGTCCATTCTTCCTTGCATAAATCCACAAAATGAAAAAGAGTATCTCTCCACGAGATTCCTTCGCTGCTTCGCCAACCTGCGACGCTTCTCTCCGACTTCTGACAACAACTTCCTTAAACTTAACCTTCAGTAAAATTAAAGGTCTATTTCTCCTGAACTTTTCCACTCTGCTTCTTCAAAGGAACTTGCGCGCACTCCTTGCGCTCAACATTCAACAACTTCTCAAGTGTTGAATCCTTCCGACTCTATGCACTTCCTGCAGCAGCAGTCTTAGATCTCCGTTGCTCAGATTTACAACTGAGACTTCTTCTTTGCCTGCGCACTCCTTGCACGACTTTGGCAACCCGCGTTCACTCCTGAGCGAATGAGAACAAGAGTTAACTCTCTGAGCCTTCTGTCAACGCACTCCTTGCGGACGACTTCAACTACACTCCTTGTATGAATCCTTGCTCAAAAGAGAAAACAATTGTAATCACCTCCCTTTCTCATAGATTTCAATCTCGACACATGAAATCATACACACAGCATAATAACAAGTGCATAACAGGAAGTGATATTCATAAGTAGAGCATTCAACACACATACACAGAGAATAACACAATAGCCATGAATCTGAATCGACTTCTTCTATTAATTCAAGATCTGTACATGGGTGTTCTTCTACAGCTCTCTGCTATTCTCCTATGCTCTAGATTCTTCTAACTCCTGTTGCTAATCCTACAATAATACAAATGAGGGTGTCTATATCCGGTTTCCCTCCTGCGCTCTAAAAACTGTCTAATCTAAGAATTCAATTCTATCTACCTTCAACTACTACTATAAATGCCTCTGTCTAACTTAGACGAGAGCGTATGGCTCGAGGTCTGATTGCATTATTACCAAGGAGCCTAAATTAAATGATCTCATTTATGTTCAGCGCATCAACTTCAAGGGAAAATTTAAAAATTCAAAAACTTGCGTTGGACGTCTTCCAGTTATCTTCTACTTCCACGTTGGTTTTGCTTGTCGTGGGGGATGCTCGTGCATCATAATCCCTCGCTTGAAAATTTTCATCGGATCATGTCCATGAGCTCCTGCACGGTATGTCCATGTTTCAGAATTTCTTCTTCAGTCTCCCAACTGGCATATTCAACTGGGTGTCCCTTCCACTTGACCAAATATTCAAAATATTCTTTCCTCCTGGTTTTATTACCCACTCGTTTGTTCAGTATTTGCTCCATCTGTGGCTTCTCTGCAACTGGCATCTGCTTCTGCCACTGGACCTTTGGTTGATTATCACCTTCTACTCTTGCTTCATCAGCTCTATATGCATATAAATCCGAAACATTAAATATCGGAGATATTTCGATCCCATCTGGTAACTCGATTTCATAAGCATTATGTCCCATTTTCTTCAATACCTTGCATGGCCCAATTTTATTCATCTTTAGCTTGTTGTATGTTCCTCTCGGGAACCTTTCCTTCCTCAAATGTGCCAGAACCAGATCACCAACTTCAAACTGAAGTTGTCTCCGATGCTGATCTGCTCTACGCTTGTACTCCTGACTTGACTTCAATACTCGCTCCTTCACCTGGCTGTGAAGTTCCTTTATCGCTTCAGCGAATTCTCCTGCACTAGCACTGCTAGTATCAGTCTATTCTGAATCCCTTAGTTCAGAAACTCCTCTTGGCTACATTCCATATACAATCTGAAATGGACTTTTTCATGTGCTTCGATTTACTTAATCATTGTAAGCAAACTCTGCCCGTGGTAATATGCTATCCCAGCTGCTATGGTGCTCTGTCACCAAGCTCCTCAACAAATCTCCCAGACTTATGTTGACCAATTTTGTTTGTTCATCCGTCTGAGGATGATAAGCAGAACTAAACATTAAATTAGTTCCTAGCTTTTTCCACAATGTTCTCCAGAAATGCCCTATGAATTTTGTGTCCCTGTCCGAGACTATGCTTTTTGGCAATCCATGGAGTCGAATAATCTCTTTGAAAAACAAATTTGCGATGTGAGTCGCATCGCTGGTCTTCTGGCATGGAATGAAGTGTGCCATCTTAGAAAACCTATCAACTACAACAAAGATTGAATCAACACTTCTTTGTGTCCTCGACAATCCCAATACAAAATCCATGCTAATTTCATCCCACGGCCTCTCAGGTATGGGCAATGGTTGATAGAATCCCGCATTCTGCTTCCTGCCCTTTGAATGCTGGCAAATTTTGCATCTATCCACAAACTTATTGAATTCTGACCGCATCCCTGGCCAAAAGTATGACTCGCTCAGCTTTGCAAATGTCTTATCATGGCCAAAATGTCCAGCCAATCCTCCATTGTTCTTCTCCTTCAACAAGTTCTCCCTCATGGAGCAATTTGGAATACACAGTTGATTGCCTTTGAACAACAATCCATCATGTATCACATACTCTATCCACTGACTTCAATCTCTAAGAACTGGATTCTCAGCTGCTTCATAAGCTTCCTTGAAGTTTGAATCATCTGCATACATGTCCTTAAGATCATCAAAGCCTAAAGTCTTGACTTTGAACTCCTGCAATAGCAAACACTTCCTGCTCAAAGCATCAGCAACTTTGTTAGCAGTACTAGAAATATGTTTAATCACAAAAGTGAAATTTTGTATGTATTCAACCCACTTAACATGCCTCTGATTCAACTTTTCCTGTTGAGTCACAAATTGTAATGCATGGTTATCACTATATAAAACAAATTCCTTGGGAATCAAATAGTGCCTCCATTTCTTCAATGCCTGTATGATGGCATAGAATTCTTTATCATATGTGGAGTATTTCTCTTTTGCCTCATTCAGCTTCTCACTGAAACATGCAATCGGCCTATCTTCCTGGCTCAAGACTGCTCCTATGGAAAACCCGCTTGCATCACATTTCACCTGAAATGTCTTTTGAAAATCCGGCAACACCAAAACCGGTTGCTCTGTAATCTTTCGTTTCAATAAATTGAAACTCTTCTCAGCCTCTTCTGTCCAGTGAAAAGATTTATGTCTTTTATTCATTGTATCCATCATTGCTGCACTAATACCACTGAAATTCTTGATGAATTTTGGGTAGAAACTAGTCAGTCCATGGAAACTCCTCTCCTCAAAAATATTTCTCGGTGATGGCCAATTTTTTATTACCTCCACCTTATCTAGATCCATCCTCAGTTCGTTTGCAGATATAACAAACCCCAAATAAATGAGCTCTGTCTTCATAAATGAGGATTTCTTCATGTTTATCAACAGCTTCTCCTGTTGTAATTTCTTCATCACAACAGCCAAATGATTCAAATGTTCAGCCTTTGTCCTGCTGAAAACCAATATGTCATCCAGATATACAATGACAAATTTCCCAATGAACTCCTTCAGGACTTCATTCATCAACCTCATAAAGGTACTCAGTGCATTTGTCAAGCCAAACGGCATGACAAGCCATTCTTACAAACCTTCGTTTGTCTTGAATGTTGTTTTCCATTCATCACCTTCCCTCATACGAATCTGATGATATCCACTTTTCAAATCTATCTTTGAAATTTTTTTTCCCCACTTAAGCAATCCATCAAATCATCCATTCTTGGCAATGGGAATCTAAAACTGATAGTTATCTTGTTTATCTCCCTTGAATCAGTGCACATCCTCCATCCTCCGTCTTTCTTCGAACTAAGTACTGTTGGAACAACACATGGACTCAAGCTTTCCCTGACCAAGCCTTTGTCCAACAACTCCTGGACCTGTCTTTTAACCTCTTCATTCTCCTGCGGCGTTAACCTGTACACGACTTTGTTTGGCAGACTAGCTCCTGGTATGAAGTCTATATGGTGGCTCACGCTTCTCATCGGTGGAAACGAATGAGGTAGTTCGTCCACTACAATATCAGTGAACTCTTCCAGCAATTCCTGAACTTCTCCTGGTAAATCGTCCACTCTTGTGCTAGTCAGAACAATTCTCGGTTTTCTGACCACAAAGAATTATGGATCCTCCTTCTTCTTAACTTCTGTAAGAAGTTCCTTCCCACTCATGATAAGTACTCTATTACTTACTTCCGGCTTCGCCTCTTTATCTTCAATTGGACACAACATATGAGTTCTCCCATTCTTTTCCAAGGTATATGTATTCTTCCTCCCATCATGAATTACGTTTCTATCATATTGCCATGGTCTACCCAACAATAAATGACAGACATCCATAGGAATAACATCACATAAAATTTTGTCATTATATCCTCCTATCTTAATGTCAACTAAGCACTATTTAGTGACATTTACCTGATGTCCCTTCTGTAGCCATGAAACTTTGTATGGTTCCAGGTGATCAGTTGTCTCCAGTTCCAGCCTTTCTACCATCTCGGTTGAAACGAGATTATCGATGCTTCCACTATCCACAATGACTTTGCACGCCCAACCCTTGGTCTTGCAAGCAGTCCTAAAAAGGTTGTTCCTCTGTGCTGGATTTTCCACCTCCTTTTCTGGCGTCAAAAGGACTTTTCGCATTACCAGCGATCTTCCGCCTTCACCATATTCAGCTTCAACATCTTGCCTCTGCGCCTCGGCGATGTGAGTCTCTCCAGTTTTTTTCTTTTTCTCTGGACACTCGAACGACTTGTGCCCATTCTTTCTGCATGTAAAGCATGTGATTACTCCACCTCTTCCTCTTCCTCTACCTCTGGTACGAGGAAACCTATCATTATCAACATATCCTCCTCTCTGTTCGATTTTTTGTCCTCACTGCTCAACATACGGCCTTCTCTGTGAGGTTCCACCTCTTTCTGTCTGAGTCTGAGGTTTCTTCCATTCCTCCTTGGGCTTCTAGTATTTATCTTGGGCAACTGCTTTGCCTCTGGGCTGACTTCTACCTCGGCCCCTTTGACCCTTTTTGCAGCTCAGCTTCTCCTCATCTTTCAGAGCTAATTGGTAAGCATCCTCCACAGTTCGGATGGTTGCCAAATTTAGTTCATCATGAATTTCATACCTCAGGCCATTCATATACCTGGCCACCTTTTCGTCATTTCTTTCGCGATGAACTGCTCTGATATTCAACCTGTAAAATTCCTCAGTATACTCCTTCACTCTCATCAGCTTCTGTCTCAGGTTCTGCATCCTCCTGAACAGAGAAATTAGATAGTCCCTGGGAATAAATTTTTCCTTCATCTTGGCTATCATCCTGTCCCAGCTCTTTATCTTCTGCTTGCCTTGGCAACACCTGTTAGCTTGCAGTTCATCCCACCACAAGGTTGCATGTCCTTCTAATCTTGTAATGTTATGTCTGACCTTTTTGTCATCTTCGATATCCTCATAATCGAAATAAGTATCAAGAGCTCTAATCCAGTCTAGCAGCTCTTCCGCATCGAGACTCCCTTCATAAGCTGGAATGTCCATCTTTGTTTTCGAGCTCATCTGAGCGATAGCCTTAATTAAACTCTCATTAGCTGCATCTTCCACTGGAATTTCTTCTTCTTCATGTCCAACATCATCTTCGTTCTCAGATTCACTGATATCTCCTGCATCAGCTTTGCACCTCTGTGATGTCTCCATGTCCTCCATTCTGGCACGAAGATTACGCACTTCTCTCTCCATGTCTGGATTCTGTACTTGCCTACCTCTTTCTCTGGACATTTCCCTTCCTTTGGACAATTCCCTTTCCTCCTCTGGATCGGGTGATTGTCTACCTCTCCTCCTTGGTGGCATGGTGAATTCTCCCTGTCCTCTGCTACAGAAAGAAAAGAAGCTTTTCTATGCTCTGATACCACTTGATGTGTATCAGAGTGCTCCTTCTCTTCTTCTGTCCTCTTGCCTGAAATATACAGACAAGAAATAAGCTTTGATACCACTTGATGCAAATGCACTAACCAGGCACGTCCGCTCTCACAGGATCTTCTTCTTCTCGTCCCGAAGAACTCCAAGGTTCTTCTATTTCCCTATCGGGAAATCTTCACCCACAACAATCTTTTCCCGAGGTCTCCCCTTTACCACCGAGAAATTAGTTGAATCTCACAGTCTCGTGAGTTCGTGGCTCAAAGCCTCCAACTCTTCCTGTCAGATCTTGCGATACCCGATCTGGCGATACGGGTATAGCTCCTTCCTTTACTAGTGCCCTCACCACATACAACCATGGGCTAGGCTCAATGTTAGCACCTCTCGTAACCTCGCAACCTTGCGACCTCGCAGGTTGAATGGTCAAACTTTCGCCCTCCTATTCCATGAGTTCCCGAGATGCGAGAATTCAATGGAGTGTTGACTCCTATCTCCAAGCGACGTGTGTCCACCCGTCGGCCGCGCGGTCCCACCTTATACTCTGCCACGCGTCCACATGAACCTCGGCTCCTCGTCACTTCGCGACTCGCGAATCCTAACACCAATATTTCGGAACTTCTCATGACGATATCCCGAGGCCTCCGTGCCACCTGTATTCCACTCGCCGACTCTGTTATGGCCCACACTATCCTCCAGTTCTCGGGATATCGCTTTCTCGTCACCTCGCGATCCCCGTGGCCAAATTCTTGAACCCTTTCTTGCGAGGTTCTGATACACGATCCCACGTGCGGATCCAACGGTTATCCTTCTCTTGCTACTTCGCCGCTTTGCGTCGTCGCTCCTCGCGAATTTGAGTACCTAATACTTGGGATTTTACCTTGCAAACTCCCAAGTTCGCGAGATCTCTCGATCTCTTTCCACCTGTCCTCCTCAAATGGATGGCTACAAATATCTCGCCACTTCGCTACTCATGAAGCTAAGGGGCTTCCCTTTCGGTCCTCCAATGTCCGAGTCTGTGAGATGAGAGAATCTCCTTACACATGTCCTCCACAACAAACGGCTCTGATCTTGTTGGGATATCGCGTCTAGCAATATTGTTGTTCTTGCTACACAACTTTGGGGCTTCAACTCGCTAGTCCCCGATACACGATATCACGTGTAGATCTGACGGCTCCTGTGACTCTGAATCGACGACCCTACCTCTCCTGAGCTTCAAACTCTTCAGACCCTCGCGCCGTAACCTCCTTGCACTTCTGTAAGATCTAACGATCCAAAAAACTTCGCGAAATCTCTTCAGAGTATTTCGACCGTCCGTTCTTCCTTGCGTAAATCCACGAAATGAAAAAGAGTATCTCTCCACGAGATTCCTTTACCGCTTCGCCAACCTGCGATGCTTCTCTCCGACTTCTGACAACAACTTCCTTACACTTAACCTTCATTAAAATTAAAGGTCTATTTCTCCTGACCTTTTCCACTCTGTTTCTTCAGAGGAACTTGCGCGCACTCCTTGCGCTCAACATTCAACAACTTCCCAAGTGTTGAATCCTTCTGACTCTGCGCACTTCCTACAGCAGCAGTCTTAGATCTCCCTTGCTCAGATTTACAACTGAGACTTCTTCTTCTCCTGCGCACTCCTTGCATGACTTTGGCAACCCGCGTTCACTCCTGAGAAAATGAGAACAAGAGTTAACTCTCTGAGCCTTCTGTCAACGCACTCCTTGCGGACAACTTCAACTGCACTCCTTGCAGGAATCCTTGCTCAAAAGAGAAAACAATTGTAATCACCTCACTTCCTCTCCGATTTCAATATGGAGACATGAAATCATACACACAGCATAATAACAAGTGCATAACATGAAGTGATATTCATAAGTAGAGCATTCAACACACATACATAGAGAATAACACAACAACCATGAATCTGAATCGACTTCTTCTATTAATTCAAGATCTGTACATGGGTTTTCTTCTATAGCTCTCTGCTATTCTCCCATGCTCTAGATTCTTCTAACTCCTGTTGCTAATCCTACAATGATACAAATGAGGGTGTCTATATCCGGTTTCCCTCCTGCAGTCTAAAAACTCTCTAATCTAAGAATTCAATTCTATCTACCTACAACTACTACTATAAATTCCTCTGTCTATCTCAGACGAGAGCGTATGTCTCGAGGTATGATTACATTCTTACCAAGGTGCCTAAATTAAATGATCTCATTTATGTTCAGCGCATCAACTTCAAGGGAAAATTTAAAAATTCAAAAACTTGCGCTGGACGTCTTCCAGCTGTCTTATGCTTCCACGTTGGTTTTGCTTGTCGTGAGGGATGCTCCTACATCAACAAGGGTTGAGTATTGGTAACGATTGGGATATGCATACCTCGGTACAAGGTTTGAAAGAGTTAGGTAATCTATCTCAAATGTCGTTTGATGATTTTTTCTTAAGTCGTTAAATTTTGAAAATTGAGAGATTTTCATGGTAACTTAAATATTTTTAAAATAATATTTATCTATTTTTAGAATTGATATTTTCATAATTTATTAAAAAAATTCAAATTATTAGAATATAATTCATAAAAACATCATTTTATATCTTAAAATGAAATTCATATTTTTTTTAGTATATATATGTTTGAAAAATAAATTATGGCTTAAGTATAACTAGAATGTTAGAATCTAGAAGATGTTCTACTACCTGTATTAAGTATGTTCCAAAAGATTGGTAGGGAAAAAATTAAATTTTACATTTTTGTATTTATGATTTTAAAATTATATAAAAATTAAGTGAAAAAAAAAATGTTTATATTTATATTAATGGTTTTAAAATTATTTAAAAAACAAGTGATATGTGGTTTGGTAATATACTATATATTAATATTAATGGTCTTCAAATTATTTTAAAATCAATTAATATGTGGTTTGGTAATATGTTATATATTAATATTAATGGTTTTAAAATTATTTTAAAATTAAGTGATAAGTGGTTTAGTAATAAGTTAAATGTATTTAATATTAATATGGAAAAATATTTTTATAGGAAATTCAAAATAATGATGATGATGGTTACATAATGTTGATGGGTGTAAAGTTTAATAATGTCATTATTCTAACATATATTTTGAAATTGTGATTTAATGTGTTGACATACTAAGAGAAAATGCTTTAATCCTCAACTTTATGATTCTTCTCCCCTCTGTCCAGCCGTAGTTCTAGACACTAAATATTTATTCTTTGTCCCATGTTTATTTCTTTCTAAAAAACATAGTCATTTTCTTACTGGTACCTCACTACATCATAAAAGAAATGCAAGTCACATTTACTCATGTATATAGTGTGGAAACTGTGAAAAATCGATTAGCTATGGATAAGGGTCGCAAGCACAAGTAACATAGAGAAATGGACAGATTGACTGAATGAACAATTAATCAATAGAAAACAATTGAGTATTTATGGTAAGATCTACATTTTTAGGTTCAAATATTCTTAACATGATTATTGTCTTAGCTAAGATTAGAAAAACACAATACCAGAATTGAACCAACTACCAATGGAATGAAAAATGCAATTACTTGATGTAGGCTATGTGTTTATACCATCCATTGTATTTATTGTTGGTACTAGATTTATCCGTACTGGTCCTAGCTCTCCTCATACCCTTACTTGTTTTTATAGTCTTTTGGATTTCTAATGTTTTCTTTCCTAGACATTGTGTGGAATGACTAAGAGATAACCTTTTAGATATGGACCTATATTTCTTATGTCCCCACCTTTGGATATTCCTTTTTTATGTCCATCTACATGGGAGAGAGGGCTACCTCACACACACAGATGCCTATGAATCACATTCCTATGCCACATTTTACACCACACCAGCAACCACCTAGCCATTAGAGGGTGCCAATATTCAGGAGAGTGTTTATTAGTCCCTAGTTTGAGATGATAATATTGCATGTTGGTGTATTTTTGCAAGAGGTACTCCAAGGGATCAAATTCAGTTATCATGTAATTTGGGTTAATCTCCAATAGTCAATTTATTTTGATTATGAGTTCTTAATGTGTCGTGCAATTTCATGTATTAGTTTTCACTACTAATTAAAAATATATAAATTCAACAACTATAAATGTTGGAAACCTAATTGATTACGATTACGAACATCACAAAATGGAAAGAGTCATGCTCAGGTAACAATCATAACAAGTGCAAGGGATGTTCTAAATCCAAGAGTCGCGGTAATGTATATATACATGTATCATATCATGTAATAAATGAAATTCACATTTATACAATTATTGTGTCCAATACTCCAACACTGGTATGAGAGCCTATAGTATTTTAGGTCTTAAATAAGTTGTCAGTTGTAGCGAAACTGCTCATTTCCTCTTTTAGGCCTTAAATATGTTGTCAGTTTTTGTGAAACTCCTCATTCCCTTGGGATTTTTCTTTCACGTACATAAACATTCATCTACACTTTTCCATTAGTCTTCCATCCTCAGCCTGCAGATATGTCTCTCTCATACATAAACACCTCCATCAGTTGCATAGTGTGATGTTGAGGTTTCCTCCAACTTGGAATTATGGCATGATGTTACAATAATACTTCCAATATGTCTCTATGGAAGTAAAAATGCCTATACATTGTTCTTCTTTCCTATACAATGTATGCCTAGTTTTTGTGTTCCAAACCCATTCAACATTAATCCTTTATATTTTATCTAAATATATATGTGTGTAAGTGCATGTGTGTGTGGGTCAATTGGGTGGGGATTTTCTTGCGTGAGTAGTTTGTTCTAAGGGGGATTTTCCTGCGTGAGCAGTTTGTTCTAAGGGGGGTTTTCCCTCCACCTTGGTTCAATTCCCATTACTCCATGTACCATTACTCTCATGGTTATGTTCTTCCTAAGCTAGAATATATCTTCCAACCTAAGGAGCATACATGAATTCTTCCTCGATAATGGTAGTATCCCAAACATCCTCTTCACGAAAATCAACCTCAATGTTTGGCAGTTCCAAAAGGGAAGGAGGGAAGAGAGGAAAAAAAAAAGGAATTGAAGGAGTGGTGGGATGGGAGAATACGATGAGTCATCCCTCATTCCTAAGGCATTGTTGTTAGAGGGAGACAAATGAACCAAGTATAAGGGCAAGGGAAAATTAGAAGGGGCTTGACAAAGCCTCACTAGAGAAGCCACAAAGCTTGAGAAGAAAGAAAAGAGAAAACACATGACTAAAAGTGCAGAGAGGTGGAAAGAATTAGTGCCAAATAAAGCCATAAAAGAAGCAATTCATGTGGAGGTGATACCTTTCAAATCCATTTGCCCAGATCTAAGCCTTTCATCATCAATGTTCCATATAATAAGTTTCCCATAAGATGAAATCTCCGATAGAAGGAATTCCATACCTCGATAAAGGAGTGAGGGATGTGAGGTCATGAGCACATACATCATGTTTAAATGCATGTTGTTCGAGGTATCACCCCTTTGTGAGAATAAATATAATGGAGTCTACATAAATTTTTATTTTTTATTATTATTGTTATTGTTATTTTTAATCATTTATTATTATCTTAATGTGATATATTTCAAACAAATATGCTTAAATATCAAATCATTATTTTTTTCTTAAATCTAAAAAATAAATTCTAAAGTCTCATTATCTACAATCAAATTAAACGAACTTTATAACTTTAGATGTTGGATAAGTGGAATGTCCAATCAAATTACAATCAATTTAAGTTGACTTTATATGTAGGGGCATTTGTTTTAGGATTAATCCGTAAGTGCGGGCACAAACCGATCTCCCTAGAACCACCTGGATCTAGAACAAAACAGGACAGAATAATACACTTTCCCTAGATTTATCCTATTGAATGAACTAAGAGACAAGGATCATATACATACCTTATGAATGCTTTCCTTAAGTCTCTGTTGTTCCAATCTTCGCTCCAATGCTCTTGTGCCGTTCAGATCACAACAGTACAAACCAATCGAAGTGAAAGAAAATCAATATATTCAACAGTTAATCTATACATATGATCAAGGAGTTATGTAATAAAGTGACATCATCTTTATGGGAAAGGGACATATTACTGTATTGAATTAATTGAAAGTGAAACTTACAACCTAAGTCTTGATGTTGTAGATCTCCTTTCGATGGCTCCTAGCTCTGACACACACACTTGCTCATCCATGAAGAAAATCAACCACTTTTGATGACTTTGTTGTTGTCTCTAGCTGCTATAGCATCAGTCCTTCATACAGGCTTTCAATAATTCTCCAATCAATCTCTTGCTAGTTTGCTTCTAACCTTTTCCATAAGAATTCCCCTCAATATATGGGAGAAAATAGATTAGTTACTTGGATAGGAATTATCCCAAGATATCTGGAATGCTAGCACCTGAAAAACCATTCGAAGCCAATTCATGCTTCTAGAAGGTTCGATATTTTATCCTTTTTCCCTCCTTTAGATGATGTTCGCGCCCTGACAGTTAGGTACATTGCGAACCCCTCACACTCCAGCTTAATGTAGCCTGTGATAATCAGGCATTCTCGCAGGCAGATATATAGATAGCCTGCGAACATCCCTTAAAAGTATAATTTCTGGAAGCAGACAAATGTAACTTTTCTCAGGAAAGTGTTCTTAGTGAAGAGCTTGATTTTCCATCCTCATAATATCATCATGATGACCAAAATTGTGGATAACAGAATGCCCCCCAAAGTCTGAGAGTGGAATCAATGACAGTCGATAGACTTTGTAAGCTGCATGTGGGTGTCAAGAACCAAGAGCACATCTAATCGGAAACCTGCAAACATCCAAGCATCGATAGAATATCATATGTATCCCTTCTGAGGTAGGCATTCCCATGCTCATATCATAGACTGATGATATCATAAACAAAGGTCACGGCCACCAATCATACACTGTGGATCCATGTCGTCACAATATAGCATAGCCACCTAAATACACTGTGGATCTATGCGACAAATTTTTAATCAAGATGAAATAGCCACGAAACATACACAGTGGATCTATGTGTCGCAAAACATACATACTCCATCGCAACCTGGATCACTTAAGACAATATCCAGGGTCTTCAACCTCATCGTCCAAAGTACGAATCTAACCATGTGATTACATGTGTTGAAGTCGAACATGGTAGAAACCACTTGATTACCGGTCATTGATGTAACCGTTAACAAGTGCGAGGGAAATCACCATTGATGTCAATGACTCCCAAGGTACTAAAGTACAATCCATCGACTGTGAATAAATGAGTTGATGTCGAACATCCGACAGAATCTTTCGACCAGGGGTCAATGATGTAAACCCACTGTCAAAAGCGAGGAAACTTGCCATTGAGGCATGCAAGCTCCAAGGTACTAAATGATTTCTAAGTCTTAATTCTGGATAATGTGCTGATGTCGACGGAACAAGACTCGTCACAGGAGGGCCTTGATGTATCCCCCATCAATGACACGAAATGAGTAACAGAGTTTGAAAGTAAAATAGAGCAGGTAGAAATTGGAATTTGGACACAGGGAAGGCCGACACGAAGAGAATGGATAACTGCAGATGACCGACTCAAATAGAGGTTTCAGATGGACTTCTCTTGAACATATGAACAACACGACCAATGATTTGGCAGCATTGACTCAAATACGACGCATGGAAAGACCTTGATATCAAATCGAATGAGAGACAAATGGATTACCCAAACCGGCTTCGAATAATGAATAGGGGGTGTCATTTTCAAGAGCAACACTTACTGCCAATTAGTACAAAGATGAAACATATCCCTTTCCCAAATTTCCCCCACCATTTCTGGCAAGTACCTCTTTATTTTTACACAAGCTTGAAGAGGATCACATATGCTTGTTGATATAAGCTCATCCTTCGGACGAGTCCCTCGGAGTATTTTT
>ML780705.1:337808-355025 GCA_009831015.1 Picea engelmannii | reverse complement strand
CGAGTCCCTCGGAGTATTTTTAACGAACCCTAGGAAGGAGTGGTTTGGTCCCATTACGGGTCTGTCAATGTTTGTTTAACGAGTCCAGAGATAGTAAACTCGAAGGTTTTTCAAGATTATAGAGTTTGGAAAAACACTTAAAATAGAACTCTCTCAGTTCCTTTTTCGTACAATAGTCCAACGAGACCAAAAAAGGGTTAAACTATCACTCGAAGGACACATACTTCAAATACTTTATCGAGCGTGAAAATAGCAAGGTCGCTCGGCAATCTTTTCCTATTTAGAGAGTCTAAAAAGAGCTTAAAGATAACTCCAGGGGGGTTCCTTTTTCGTATAACCACAACGAGCCCAGAAAAGAGATAAAATGACGCTCGATCACATTCTTATGTTTTTCACAAGCGCAAGAACGGACAAAAGGCGCTCAAGGTTTTATGTCAAAACCATAGAAAACAATCAAAATCACACCACACTGTAAAAATTATGTCCATAATCATCCATATTTTTTACCTGCAAGTCATTTCACTCATTTCCACATTAGTAATTAGGGTTAAATAATGAATAAACATAAAAAACCCACTTTTGACATAGTAAAAAGTAATTAAAATGAATCCATAACAAATTTTACCATATCATTTTACCCTTTTACCATTTGAGTTCAAAAACCCTCATTTTACCCTTCTACCTTCAGTGTTGATTTCCGGGAGCTACAGGCGATCATTTCATGAGCCGTCAGCATCATTTTGGTAAGCTCTCCATTCTTTATCTTTTCATGGTTCAAATTTATGATTTCATTGGTTAAAAGTCAAGTTTTAAGTTAATTTTTTGAACCCTATGCGCGTGGAGGCATTCTCGCAGGTGGCCCATATGGGACCTCCGAGAATGACTCATTCTCACAGGTGGGCCTTAAGGTGCCTGGGAGAAGTTTGCACTGCACATAGTAGGCCACCTGCGAACAATGCAGAATCCAAAAAAAAATTGTAGCGTTTAGCCAATAAAAAGTTTATTTCATGAATAAGATTTTTAACCATGTTTGTATGTTTCTTATGCAGGTCACTAGCCACAATCATGATGTTAGAGTGGCTATACACCATCCTCCCACCATAGCTGCACTAAGAGACTGTGGTCTCTTAAAATATTTCTGTATCCTGGGCATGAGAGCCCAAGTTCGATTACTGGAGTACTTAGTCCGAATGTGGGATCCGGACCAGTAAGTTTTCAATATTGGAGCTCACGCATTAACTATCGACATTGAGGACATATATTTCTTAACCAGTTTATCCAGGCAAGCGTCCTATGTCAGTTTGACCGGCAGCAGAAGGGGCGGTTTGACAATGAGTGAATACTGCAACCAATATTGTGTACCCAAGGTCGAAAGAAAGAAAGGGAAGGTGGCAATCTGGGGAGTAACTGACTTGACTCTCCGTACCATTCTCTTCACTATTGCTCGGATGGATGGAAGTTCCACTCCACATATGGCACTGTAGAGATATTTCCAGTACGCCATCGAGTGTACTGAGCCCCAGGTATTTAACTGGGCTGATGCAGTATTGCGCAGTATCAAGAAACAACTGACCAAGTGCAGGCGTGGAGATCTGAAACAGTTTGGATATGGATCTTTGTTAATGTCCTTCTTCTGTGAGAGTGTCCCTGTGTTTAGACTTCAGGCTGAGTGGCACTTTCCGGGTTCTAGGGATCCAAGGATGTTACGATGGTGTCAACCCATGGCCCGACATGTGGCAGGGCCAATCGTCAAGTATGACGATATCTTCTTTGACTGGCTTCAAAACTAGATGTTGATGGTAGATGACTATGCATACGCTGGCTTGGATTTCCGCGGCAATCCTGACCTCGCACTACCTAAGGATGCACAGTGGTGAGACCTCGGTAAGAAGTACACCAATTTTCATCTTTTAAATGTTTTTGTATTTTTAACATATTTAAATGTTTTTTCTTTTATAGATTTACCCTAAGACTAATACCAAATACTTGTTGATAACACAGATGTTGGACCATATCGACCTACTAGCAGTTCTCCTATCCAGCGACGAGGAGAGGCAGCAGTAGCAGTTCCACAATACGCTGAGGATTATCTGACGGTGGAGCAGAATTTAGAGGGTCTGATGGCAGACGTTCTAGATATGACTCTGGAAGAGATTCCACGATGCGATCAGCGTCATACTGTGGGAGTCTCTGCATCTATGAGTCGACTGCTCTGCAGAGTTGCTAGGACATTAGTGTGTTATCGTGAACGTCATCCATGACGTCCTTATGTAGAAGCCATGAGCTTCAATTTTTGATATTTTGGTCTTCGGACAAACATTTTGTAAAACAAACTATCTTGATCGTTATATATATACACGGCTTCTACCGGTTTACTTTACATTGTGTACATTTTAATGTGTTTGATTTATAAATTGTTCAAATGCCTGTCCAATACATAATTAGCTAAAGCATCTGTTAATGTATTAAGACGTCTAGGAATATGCTGATATTCAATGTGATCAAAGTACCATTCCAAGAGGCGAATCCGCAAATATACCCTTAATAAAGTAGGACTTCGAATAGAATATACATTACTGAGTTGTAGTACTACAAGCTGCGAGTCAAGTCGCACAACCAAATGACGAATTCGAAGAGAGATAACATCAACCAATAATTCAACAATGACACTATACTCTGTGATGTTTTTGGTTGCTCGGCCAAGACATATACCTCATAGAGATATGAGTTCGTTTTTCGGGGCATAGATTGCCCATGCAGTGAAAGCTATGTTTCGAGTACTACGGCTAGCTCCATCAGCAAAGCCAATATAAGGTAGCGAATACTTCGACATCTGGCAATCAAACACAACGTCACGTAAGGGCAGAGACCAGATAACGTCAAAAGCAAAACTAAAGTAACACACACACGCAGTATGATACATAAAATACAAGTACTCATGCATAAATAATTTATGCATAGTACTTCTTTAAGTACAACCCATTCCTAGGTTCACTCAAAGGTACACCATCATAATCAACTAGCTCATATGCTCCTTTTTCCAAAACTTTGCTGACAATGTAGGGACCACGCCACATAGGTTCAAATTTCCCGGCTCCTAGGACATCTTTATCCTATTCATACAGAAGAACAAGATCACCTTCAGAGAAAACATGAGGCTTGACATGTTTGTCATATTGTGCCTTAACGCGTTTCTTTTGGGCTTCTATTACTAAAGTGGCATCACGTCAGGTCTCGTCTAATTGCATCAAATACAACAGACGTTCCTCTTTGGCAGAATTATTGGGTAAGATCTCTACAACTAGCTTCAAAGAAGGTATTTCACATTCTATTGGCAGAATGGATTCCATGCCATAAAATAATCAAAAGGGTGTAAATCCCATAACGGATTTAACAGATGTCCGATATGCCCACAATGCGGAGAACAACATTGTGTGCCAGCTGGTTTTATGTATTTCTATCATCCGTCGAATCATAGTTATGAGAACCTTATTGATTGCTTTGACCTGGCCATTAGCCTGCGGATAATAGGGTGTTGAGCTATCATGACGAAGGCCCAACTTCTCTGTAAGTTCTGACATCATATAATTCCTAAAATGACTACCGTGATCGGTAACGATAGCCTGAGGAACACCAAAACGAGTGATGACATGGTTGAAAAGAAATAACGCTACAGTCTTCCCAGTATTATCGAATGTTGGCATTGCCTCAGCCCACTTTGTAAAATAATCAACAGCTACAATATTATAACCATACCCCTCGGTCGAGTGAGGGTGACATGTCATGAAATCAATGCCCCATTTAGCAAAAGGACCTACTGAGACTACCGGATGAAGGGGAGCAGGATGTGACCGAATCTTCTGTTGATAGGTCTGGTAAGCATGACACTTCTGAACAGCAGTAATGCAGTCATTGAACAAAGAAGGCCAAAAGTATCCTGCATGTAAGATCTTCTAGGCAGTAGCATACCCAGACATATGACCACCACATGCTCCTAAATGGCAGTAATTCAAAGCTTTCTCAACTTCGTCAAAAGTCAAACAACACCGAAAGACAGAGTCAATGCCTCGATGGTAAAGAGTATCGTCGAGGATAATGTATTGGCGAGCCTGATAACGTATACGACATCGTTCATTACTGGACAAAGAAGGACAGAAAGTTTGAGTTTGGAGATATATAATGATATCTCCATACCAAATATCATCAGTACTGATAAGGAAAAGTGATTCATCAGGTAACGAATCAACTGCTACATTTTCCGTGGCAGAGTGGGGGAAATCACAAATTAACTCAGCAAAAACTAAGAATTTCTTCGACGTGGCGCGATCGAATTCCAAGTCGAACTCCTGGAGAATGACAATCCACTTGGAGTACTTGCCCCCCAGCAATTGACGTGTCAATATATGTTGCATGGGGTTACAATGTGAAATCACTGTAGTTTTTCTGGAGAGAATATAATGACGAAAACGTTGAACTTCTTGAACAACAGCCAAAGCCAGTTTCTCAACATGATGGTACTTGACTTCCGTTGATGATAGACTTCTACTCAAGTAATAGATAACATGTTCATTGTGGTTATCATCCTCTTGAACGAGGACCATGCCGATAGTATACTCGGAAGCAACCAGATAAAGAAAGTAATCCCAACTATAATCAGGAGGGAAAAGAAGAGGAGCTTTTGTGAGGGACAACTTTAACGATTCGAAAGCGTTGTTGGCAAATTTATCCCAAACAAACTCTGAACCTTTTTTTAAAAGATGTGTGAAACCACAAGTAATCTCAGCGTAATTCGAGATGAAACGACGAAGAAAGTTTGCTTTCCTCTGCAAACTTTGTAACTGGCGTAGTGAAGAAGGAGGAGGGAGATTAAGAATCGCCTCAACCTTAATAGGATCTACCCGGATCCCTTGACGTGAAACAATGAAACCAAGAAGATGGCCAGACTCTATGCAAAAGACACATTTATAAGGGTTTAGACGAATGCGATAGAACCGACAACAAACGAAAAATTGCTCGGAGATGATTAGAGTGATCGACTCGGCGTAAAGAATGAGTTGGAAAATCGTCCAAATAAGGTTGAACGATATGCTTTATATCGTGAAACACATAATACATAGCATGTTGAAACGTTGCACCTACGTTCTTAAGACCGAAGGGAAGTTTTCTGTAGGTGAAAGTACCCCAAGGAAAAATAAAAGAAGTTTTATGTTGGTCCTCGGGAGCGATGTTAATCTGATTATAGCCATAAAATCCATCCATGAGGGAAAATATTTCACTACCGGCACATTCATCGACGATCTGGTCGACGAAAGGGGTCAGAAAGTTGTCCTTTGGACAGGCTTTGTTAATATCCTGATAATCGACGCAAACACGTATACTACCACCTTTATTATCAATCGGTATAGGCTTGGAAACCCATTCTGTCAAAGCCACGGGATAAATAAAACCGGCTTTAAGAAGTTTTTCAACTTCGAGTTTAATGGTTGTCGCTTTACGTGGATGGACAGGACGGAGGCACTGTCGTACTGGTTTAGCTCCAAGGTACATTTTTATCTCATGCACAAAAATAGTAGGGTCAATACCTGACATCTCTTCGTAACTCCAGGCAAAGATATCATGTAATTCTTTGAACAAAGCAGTATAGGTGACAATTTCCTCTGGAGAACACGAAGCTCCAATGTGAACATTTTCAACTATCCCAAGTTTAACTGAAATATCAATGGGAATCGTAGGAGAAATATTACTGAGGTTCCCTTCGGCAAACACATCATGTGTAGACTCGGGATTGGTCGATATGACAACAACGGTCGACGGAGTCGAAATCCGCTGGTAATTCTCGAGAGTGTGTTGTTCCAGAAACAGTATGGAACGATGATGCCCATCATCCCAAGGTGTATTGGCCATGACGGACATGATCATCTTGTCAGTGGGAAAGATAACATGGAAAGGATCAGGAGACAAATCCTCTGGAGAGGGTGTAGAAGGTGTTGTTGATTGAATCGCATGATAAGCAGACTCAACCGGGCTTAACAGGATGACGTCGCCGAAACGAGAATGATCTCCTGGATCAGGGACTATCCAAGGGTCAAAAGACACCGGAAGCTCATGAGGCACAACGGAGATCATATTAATAGAGGCAACTGACGGGCGTAGAATATCAGGTGGTGGTTGTATGGGAAAAGTACCCATTAATGAAGAATCTTTTAAAAGACTGACTCCAACATTCTCGTAACTCGGTGGGGTTTTAGCTATAAACGACACATTGCCAGTGCGAGTATCAGAATTAAAAAAGGCAAGTTGATCAACTGTAACAACTTTTCCCTGATCAGGAAATCGTACAACACGGAAAAGTGTTGACACAATAGCACGCATAGAATCTACCCAGCTACGACCAAGAAGAAGATTATAATGTAAGGGAGCATCGAAAACTTCCACTTCAACTTGGATGGTCTTACCTTCTAGAGTGACAGGCAACGAGGGAAGAACGTTGTAAGGCTTAAAACCAGAGCCATTAAAGGTTTTCAGAGTATTTTGTGATTCCGTTAACGGAGGAGAGCCAATGGCTTTCCAACAAGTAAGAGACATTACACACGTAGAGGCCCCCTCATCAACAACCGTCCGACAAATGTTCTTGTCAGCGACAATAACTTGTATCTAAAAAGAAAGCTGAGGGGGTAACCTTGGAACATGTTCGTCCAAGTCAAAGACTATCAAATTCGAATCTGTAGGATCAATTCCACCTATAGCTTTCAACAGAGCCCTTCATTGCACAGGACAAGACTGAAGGACTTCAAGGGCAGACATCACTGAAGGTGCTTGGGCCAGATCTTCCACAATACTGTATTTCTGGGCCGCACGAGCATGAGGATTGAAAGCCGACTTGCAAACAACACCCTTAGGGGGTCGTAGGACTGTATCAAGACTTGGTCGTTCGAGATGAAGAGGGTCATTCGTAGGTGGATTCGATGGAGAGGCTTGTACCAGATCGGGAGGTAAATCGTCAATCTTCTCCTTAGAAGGAGTATAGTCTTTAGCTCTAGTTGCGATTGCAACGTCATTCTTCTTAGAATCATCGGTGCACATCAAAAAATATGATGTCATAGAAGTAGATGGTTGGTCGTGGATGACCAATGAGGCCTGTTGCTGAGACGGGAAGGGTTGAGACAAGACAACCCGTGTAGGTGGTTTTGGCGTTCCTTGAAGGAACTTAGAAACTTCGGCCCGTCGAGGAAAATCCTTTGTATAGTGATCGTCACCGCAGATAAGGCAAGGGTACCGTGGTTTGTGATTATCCCTCTCTTCAAAAAGAGCATTTGTAGTTTGTTCGGTTGGATTATTATTCTTACCCCCCTTATTCTTGCCTCTCCCTTTCTTTGATTTATTTTTACAGGTCGGTGTAGATTGAACAGTGTTCACTTCAGAGGTTTTACTGGTGGGAGGAGCAGGAGACGGGGCATTTTGAACATTAGAAGATGTGGATTTGGGGGTTTTAGTTGAAACGGAATGTAAGTGGGTATGAGTAGTACCAATCACACCATCAGCCGCATGCGAGGCAGCTGGAGCAGTTGAAGTGCCGGAAGTACCAGGACGAGGTAGTTCAGGTAGTAAATCATAGAGTGTTCCCGTTTGCGAATAAACGAGATCAAGATACTGAGTGCGACTTATAGCCTACTCTTCTATAACAACACCACCCATAGCAATGTCTTTACCAATTTCATTCACGAAAGATTTCGTGAACCATTCGGCCAGTAACTGATCAGGGAGTTCAAGTTTGATGAGACGTTGTCTCTGTCTCCACTCATGTATATGATCTGAGATGTGAGTACCTTTCGTTTGTTTGAAAGAATTCAGGATCTCAGTCTCAGTATTGTAACAGATCGGTAACTGGTAATGTGTGAGAAAAGCCATAGCTAAAGTGTTGAAATCAGAAAAGAAACCTCGTGGCAATTCAATATACCACTTCACAGCTGAACCGGTAAGGGTTTGTTGAAAAAGACGTAGATGAATGGAGTCATCCATTAGTGAATTGGATGAACACCATAAATGAAAAGTCATGACATGATTTTTTGGGTCCTCTCCCGACTTGCCATCGAATTTCGGAATATCCGATCGGAGCTTAGCAGGGATAGCAGACCATTGGGGAGAGTGATGAATAGGATCATTTAGAATCCTAGACAAATCTGGCAAATCCAAGGTAGCAAGAAAAGGCAACTGTCGGTTTACTTTTGGGTACTGATGGCTTTGGGGTGGAAGCCCTGTCAACAAACTAGTAGGAGCATAAGCAGATTGTCTGTAGAGGGAAGCCCTTGGCTGATTCGGAGGTGGCCGGATAGGATAGTAGCCCCAAGGATTGTAACCTTGAGTTTGAGCAGGGACCTGTGGTTTAGTAGTTTGATCCGAACCCCAAATAGGATTAGCTACCCCGGGATAAGGTTGGCCAATGGTAGGGACAACCTGCTTCCCCCTAGCATTTTGAGGAAATTTTTGTAGAAGTTGATTCCAATACTGGGCCAATTCAGGAGGTATATTTTGTCCAAAGGGTGAGGTTGGTCCCCCTACTATAGGTATAGTTCCACCTGGAAGTTGTGTGCCAACCGTAGGTTGTGTAGTAACTGTGTTGTGTCTGAGAAAAGGAAAAGGAACCGTACCACCCTGTCCACCAACGGGAATCTGCATGTTTGGTGCAACAGTCGGAATAGTGCCACTAGGATTAGGATTACCAGAAGGAAAAGGTGGGAGTGTCGGAATAAAATGAGGAACATCATACCCAGGAAAAGGAGGACCACCTGGAGAACCGGCGGGGGTTTGTGGAGGTGTTGGATTAGGAGGATTCAATAGAGCATTCAACGCATGGTAACCAGGTGGTAATGCTGGGATGACATCAGGTATTCGCTGGGTATTGATAGGAGAAAGAGTAGCTACAGTAACCTCGGTTTGGACACTCGTAGTATTCGCGAGATGGGCCATCTCGAGAGGAAGAACAAAATGGTAAGTGGTATTCTCGGGTGTAGTTTCTGTCTCAGAAGTCATGGGAGGGTTGATTTCATAGACAGGGGATGAATCTGTACCGAAGAGGACTCGTCAGAAATTACCAGACCAAAAAGGATCTTGGCCTACTACACCGTGAGAAGGCCCAATAGTTGATTCAGAAGATGTAACAATGGTTTCTTCAGAAGGATTTAATCGTCCAGAAGGTCGTTCACCACGACGAACGTGATAGTCCTCTATAGTATTAGTAATTCGAAAATATCCTAGAGAATCAGTTCGTTCGACTTGTGGAAGTGGGGTGGTGACAACTGGAACATCATTGGTTTCTCCGTGTGGTGGAGTAACCACAGGGACTTCAGTCTGATGGGGTGAACCCTCAGGTGTACCAGTAGGTTGAGAATCATCCAGATGCTCTGGAGATAATCCTTGCATTCTACGAGAATGTCGTGGGGGAGCAATTGTAAACAAGTGACAAGTTCCGCAAGAAAATTTCTAGGGTCAACCTCGAGAAATAAACAACACTCACTAGTAAACAAAATCTAGGAAGAAATCCCCAAGCAAACAATACCTTCTAATTTCGAAGCCACTAGTTGGTGATGAAATCCAACGTCGCAACAACGAGACGAGAAGAGGTGGAGCTAAGGTGGAAAAGTTACGTTGACGACCTTATTAACAGACTTAAGCCCTGGTGCAAGCTCCCACACATAATCGTGGGTATACCCTCCAAGGAGCTCGAGTGAGTTTGATCAACGTCAATTCCAGGTACCATGAAGACTTTCCCCTCCACAGTCACCTTGGGTAAGAACCTATATAGATAGGCCACTAAGGTCACCACAAACAACAGTATAGCCTGGGGGAACAGTCGTCAGTCCGATCTACACGCAAGGGCAGGGTATCTAGCCCGAAACCAACTCAAAGGCTTCCACTCATAATTGTGGGTATACCTCAGAGTGATCCCCGTAATATGTGCAATCTCTACACCGATGTCAACAAAGCAGGGTTAGTAACTCTGCCAACACCAATGCGACCTAGTGCTTGACCCTTGTGTTAGAATGGCGTCCCAGGACAATATGCTGCCAATGGAATTTTAACACTCCTTAACTCAAGATGCTATTGTGTGTTTTTGAGCTTTTGGAGAGTGTATCTCTCTTCCTACTCCAAAGCACTAGCCTAGCTAATATGTTGGTGTAAAAGAGCCCTAGAAAAAGGTTACTAGATCAATTTTAAGATTATGCAATGTTTTTAAGAGCTGTTGATTACTCAAAGGTAACAGAAGTGAAACTCATGATGTATGACTCTGACCCAAATAATGCAAGGATAATAATGAAATATGACTCTTTTCATTCCATGAATCCTAGTTATGGGAGAGAGAAAAAAGTTTCCAAATCAACTCAAATACTACAATGCAATGCACAACTTCCTTTCATATGTCAATGCAAACAATCATTTATCAATGAACAATCGCTATATGTCTTTTTCAAATACTTCAATGAACTCTAAAATTTGATTTTTTGATGTTTTCGAAAAGACAAAAACAAAATCTTGAAAGAAAACTTTTTGTTGTTCACTTTCCAAGAAGAACTCTGATTAATGAGAAAATAAAATCAAATCCTAAGAAATCAAACAAGAACAACCCAATCAACTCTTTCAATGAAAGTAAAAACAAAAACCAAACCAATGAGTCTTCCCAATGAAAATGAAAAATGTTCTTCCGAACCACCAAGCAAAAGAGAAAACCTCAAGCACTTAACTCTCTACCAATCAGTGGTTCTCAGCCAATCAGACACACTCAACTCCAGAAGTCAGAGAGAATGAAAATGCCAATCAAAGCCAAGAAACGAAAGTCAAGCTACAAAGAGCAAGAAAGACCTAGAAACCCTAAATCTGTTCAAGCAAGCAAACTAAAGAAAGAGACATCCAAATCAATGATCCAATAAGCTAAAAAGATGTAATTCAACAGATCTGAGCAGTTGAAAAAATCAAAACTCAATTTCAAAATTTTCAAAAATCTTGCTCGCAGGCAAGCAGTGTCACACAGTGCGAGAAGATAGGATTCTCGTAGGCCACCTTAAAGCAAGGTGAGAGGTGTTCGCACTGGACCCTATATGCAGGGTGCGAACCTAACTGGTTCTCACAGGCTGTCAATGAACATAGTGCGAGAACTCCTAAAGATAATAAAAATTTTGAAAATGAAAGCAAAATTCAAGCAGGCTTATAGACCCAAAAGGTCTCTCAGGATGTCATGAGGACTCAGAGACTGACAAAACAGGAGAATAATAGAAATAGACCAAATGGCCACAGAAAATTCAAAAAACCATAAAGACAAAGGGATCAGTCCCCAGTGGAGTCGTCAATTTTGTGTCAGGATTAATCCGTAAGTTCGGACACAAATCGATCTCCCTAGATCCACCTGGATCTAGAACAAAACAGGACAGAATAATACACTTTCCCTAGATTTAGCCTATTGAATGAACTAAGAGACAAGGATCATGGACATACCTTGTGAATGCTTTCCTTAAGTCTCTGTTGTTCCAATCTTCGCTCCAACGCTCTTGTGTCGTTCAGATCACAACAGTACAAACCAATCGAAGTGAAAGCAAATCAATATATTCAACAACTAATCTATACATATGATCAAGGAGTTATGTAATAGAGTGACATTATCTTTATGGGAAAGGGACATATTACTGTATTGAATTAATTTAAAGTGAAACTTACAACCTAAGCCTTGATGTTGTAGATCTCCTTTCGATGGCTCCTATCTCTGACACACACACTTGCTCATGCATGAAGAAAATCAACCACTTTTGATGACTTTGTTGTTGTCTCTAGCTGCTGTAGCATCAGTCCTTCATACAGGCTTTCAATAATTCTCCAATCAATCTCTTGCTAGTTTGCTTCTAACCTTTTCCATAAGCATTCCCCTCAATATATAGGAGAAAATAGATTAGTTACTTGGATAAGAATGATCCCAAGATATCTGGAATGCCAGCACCTGAACAACCATTCGAAGCCAACTCATGCTTCTAGAAGATTCCCTTCTAGAAGGTTCAAGATTTTATCCTTTTTCCCTCCTTTAGATGATGTTCGCACCCTGACAATTAGGTACAGTGCGAACCGCTCGCACTCCAGCTTAATGTAGCCTGCGAGAATCAGGCATTCTCGCAGGCAGATATATAGATAGCCTACGAACATCCCTTAAAAGTATAATTTCTAGAAGCAGACAAATGTAACTTTTCTCAGGAAAGTGCTCTTAGTGAAGAGCTTGATTTTCCATCCTCATAACATCATCATGATGACCAAAATTGTGGATAACAACATTCCATTAATTTTAATTTGGCACAAAAATATAAATATAATTATGTTGACTTTGTATATATATAGGAATTCCATTAATTTCAACTTGTCACAAAAATATAAATATATATGGATAGCTTAAGTGATCAATCGAACTCAACCATATCATCCAGATTCAGAAAAGTCCAAATCCTAAAAAAGAGAAGATTGACAAAATGGGTTGTTCGAGGAAAAGCATTGGAGATGTTGGAGTAGCAGTGGTTGAAATGGGTTGTTCCAGGGAAAGCATTGCAGATGTGGGAGTAGCAGTGGATGAAATGGAGTTCTCCAGGAAAAACATTGGATATGTGGGAGTATCATGTTAGGATCTTTTAAAGCCACAAATATTAATTACGTAACAGAAAACAAAAGAAAACATGCACAGATTCAATCACACAAGAGATAATAGTTTACATGGCAAAACCCACCAAGGGGAAACATCCATGGGACAATGGCAATGACATTCTTATTGTTCAATAAACCAGACATTACAACCAATAACCTGGAGAAGGCTTGAATCCCTGGCTCAATATCTTCCTGAAAGGAATACGTATTTAAACAACTTCTCATTCAGTTATACAAAACCGAATACAATAACTACTTCCCTATTTTTGTTGAGTTGTTAAAACAAGAAACACTAAATCTACCACAAAACATGGTTAGGAAAAAAAACTTTATCCTAGATTCGTTGTCACCTTCCAACAATCTCCACCTTGACAACAATTTGCATGATGCCTTGTCCAATTTGATTCATCACCTTCAACAGAAGTAAATCACAGCCACAACTTTTCTTCAATATTGGTTCCAAAAACATGTCTTCACAACTTGCTCAAATATGGACCACTCCACCTCCATTAGTAACATGTCTTACAAAGTGATACCATTTCCAATTTAGGTAAGTTGAACTATGTGTCAAATGCAGAAGGATTCGACTACCATAGAAACAAAACCTACACTTGTCCAAGCTAACCCAATGGTCCCTTACGCTCATAAAACAAAGAACCTGAAGTAGATCTCTTCTTGTCCAAATCCTCCTGCAAAATATGAATAATCACAGACAAAAAACATTAAAACCACTGTAGGTGATACATGTGCCTCTAAAATACCAAAGCACCCATTTCACTGCTTTAACTGGATTTTTCGTGTGACCACTGACAACATCAATTGCATGCGAAATGTCTAATACTTTAACATATCAAACCTTTTCATAGCACACTTTATACTTCCAACTAACATACAATACATGAGACATAATATTTTCTTCCATATTACAAGGATATACACATGAAGAAAACAAATGGAAAGCCAAAGGGATATTTTCCGGTTTCACATTATTCATGCTGAATTTCCTGAGTATCTTTTCCTTATACTGCAACTGTGATTACCAAAGTTTACCATATATACTGAATCTATGTATTTCCATGCCCAAGATTTGTTTTGTGCTGCTCCATGATCCTTCACCATGAACATCATTTCCAACTGAGCCAACTTCTTGATCTTAACAATGCTTTTACTTCAAAAAACATATCGTTAACAATCTAAACACCAAGATAGTGAATGTACCATAAACACAATGGTTAAATTCATTTCTTGTAAAACTTGGATCACAATGAAGGAATCACCCATCTTGTACCAATGCCTGATGCGCATTTTAGGCCATACAATGACTACTTGATCTTGCAAACAAATATTTTGTTGTGATCTTGAACAAACCCTTCTAGTTGTTCGATATACATATCTCCTCATACAAATCTCCATAAAAAATGTGTCTTAGCTTAACAACGCTACATGAATAGAGAAAATCTTAACAACTGACGAGAATATTTCAGGGAAATCAATGCCTTCCAAATACCTTTCTTCTATCAATCATGCTTTATATATTTCATATTTTACTATGTCTGATTTGAGAAGAAATCCATCAAACACTATCTCTGTTAATGATGATCTATATCCCTTCACATTGTCATTACAAGCAACAACAATCTTCATGTTTGATCTGGATTGTACTTAGAATGATGTTGAGCGCATGAACATAACAAACAAACAATTTCAAAAAACTGAATAATCACAAGAGAAGACCTATTCAATATACCTCTTCCAGAATCTTCCAACATTTTGCTACTAATGGTGACTGATTTGCCAGATATCACTTAACTGCTTCTCACGACAACTCATGTTGCACCTTGGCATTACTAAATATGTCATTCGATCCCATTTGTACTGCAATAATTTCCAAAATTCCAAGGAATATGAACCTACCTCCATCATGTGTTCTCAGAAGATTGATTTAACCTGTCAATACATAAATAGGTCAGCCTTTCTATTTACCACATCCGACCATTATTGCCAAGTGAGCCTTTACAAATCACCTCCAGGCACCTTTCAATGGAGTCCCAATATTCCACCTTAACATGAACATTCCCTTGACCAATTCTGGCCAAGACTGACAAATGAATTTTTCACTGCTCACCTCCAGGCCACTTTACAATGGAGTTTCATTGAGCCCTTAAACATGCTCCATGACATTCAATTATATGGACACCATACCATGGGCAACCAATAATCATGGACCTGAAACCCACAAATGTAGATCTATGTACAAGGTTTTAATTCATGACTCATGCCCCCCACCCTTCTTTAGTCTACCTAAATATATGTCTAGACTTTCATAGGTAACTTAACAAAAATAGGGGTATGCATGCCTTATCAGGTCTTAAGGCAATATGCCCAATTACATGTAACCAAAAAAAACCAAAAAATACAACTCCATAATAAAATATTCACATGGTAACTTTACCATTACCTTTACTGTGATTGTTGTGATTTACCAACACTTTTGTCTCTGGTTGATTGACCGCAGAGATGTCACAAACATATATTCCATTTGTTCAACACCTTTCCTCCATGCGAATAGATGTGGACATGCTTCCATAACCACAAATCTCCTCCACGCATAGAAAACCCAAGCCTTCAACTCCACTCTCTCTTTCAATCGGCATGGCCTCTTCCTTCAAGAGCGCATCTTTTGACATCTTTGCAAAATCATGCTGCAAGAGCATAAATTTTACGAGGGCTCCACCATGTAGGCCCTCCCGTCTTCGATGTAGGTCAACCTTTCACATGATGACTTTGTCTTTAGTGCTTTGAACCCCAAAGTGCTTGGTTCCTCTGTGCTCCATCTCTGCAGCTAAATCAATATGATTATCAGCCATGAAGGTAGCTACTTTCTGATACTCATAAACAAGAACCTTGTTTTACTATCACCGCATCACTCATGTTCCATTATGAGCCTCTCTTTTGGAGAGGAAAATTTTTGATTGCTGACTGCAAAATACTTTGTTTAGAATTTTCTTGAAACACCTTTTGATGCCCTTAACATGCTCGAACATGTATCTTGAAATCCCACTTTCTCCCGCTAATTGACCCTTGGCAATGAGATTCAATCGCTGGACATTTTCTTTCTTGGGCTATTTCACATCTCAATAGATCCAGGCTTTCAAAAAAAAAATTTACTAGGCCCAATGGCTACACAACTACACAACTCAACAGTTCAATTATTACAAAGAACAAGGCATTTCATCATGTTTTTCATGGTATACACATTTGGTTAACTTAATGTGCAATATAATTGCAACGACCTCAAGAAACCACCGTTTTTACATATACCATATGTCAGTTCTTGCACCCTTGATCCTTTCAAACATATGCATAACAACATATACAATAATTAGAAATGGATTTCGGCCTCATAAAATACATCATATGTGTAGCTCACCTCCAGCTCTGCACTTCTTTTCACAAGAAGAAACCAACTATAATTTTCCATCACTGCGACCTCTAAACATTTATCTAAACAAGCACTATCTGAGCTGAAACATAGCACCATCAAATCAGACAAACTTAGACACACAAACCCATACAAGTTGGTGTTGTGAGTCGATACATGGAAAATCCAGGAAAAGAGCATTGGGAAGCAGTGAAATGGGTGCTTTGATATCTTAGAGCCACAAGGAGTTATTCTATCACCTATTATGGTTCCAGAGATTCAGTTTGTGATTATGTAGATTCAAATTTTCCAGGTGACTTGACAAAAGGAGATCCACTTCACGATATGTCTTTACTCTTAAAGGAGGACATATTATTTGGATGTCAAATCTTCAAAATGTAGTCTCTTTACCCACTACTGAGGGAAAGTATATGGTTGCTTCACGTGCATGCAAGGAGGCAATTTGGTTATAGCGTGTGTTGGGTGAGTTTGGAAGGATGCAGAACAAGGTGGAAGTATTTTGCTATAGCCAAAGTGCTATTCATTTGGCTAGAAATGCATCTTATCACAGTAAGACAAAGCATATTTCTGTTAAGTCCCATTTTGTAAGACAGGTTGTCGATGAAGGTGGAGTGGCTCTGGAAAAGGCCCATACAAAAGTGAATTCTGCAGACATGTTTACGAAACCCGTTTTGTTAAAGAAGCTACGGTGGTGTCTGGCTTCTCTTGGTTTGCATAAAAGGTGATGAATTAATTAAGGGCATGATATATCAGGTAAATTGTTGTCAAGGTGGAGATTGTTGGAAACATGCCAATGGATTTTCTCATGCGGTCACATGTAAATGCACATGCATATGAAGACGCACATGCACATGCATGCAATCTACTTATGAACTATTCGTGTAACTATGTGATTGATTCATGATCAGTCGTAATTGAGTGATAGATGTTATATGTTGGTTGTGGAGCCTGATAATCGTCCTGATTCAGAGGTCCCTACTTTCAGCCGTGTTTATACCCCATGAAGTATTTACACCCCAGAAGTATGTACACTCTTCCATGCGGGGGAGTGCAGAGGGGGGGTACCCCCTCTGCGGGGTCAGGGGGGTCCATCCCCCCGGCTGGGG
>ML780705.1:267016-316690 GCA_009831015.1 Picea engelmannii | reverse complement strand
TACAGAGATTGAGAGGGATCTTGGAGATTCAGGCACCTGGGTTATTCTTACCATCACCCGATCTATCAGTTGGCATATTTATTAGGGTGATTGGACACTTTTAGCAGCAGGGCCAAGTTATTGAGGGTTGCAACCTTCTATTGGAGCGTGGCATTCTTCAGCGGGAGAGTTTGGCATTCAGATCTGCTTGTATTGATCTTCATTTCTTATTCAGCCTTTGGAGGCATTATTTTGTATTAGCGGGAGTATTTTGTAGCAGCTCTTATCTATTGCCTATCTTCTTGGCCATCTGTTGATCATTCCAGATCGGCATCTTCATTGTAGCAGGTTTCTCTATTTTATGAATAAAGAGGAATTGAGATGTTTTGGCTTGTCTATCTTATTGCATATGGTTGAGGTATGTTCCATGGTTATCTATTTCTTTTATTTGTTGCATACGCACATATAAACACATCTAAAAGGTAGATCAGCAAAGTGTTTGACGAAATACCACAACCAGGAAAAAGTTTTAAAAAGACACCAAAACAGTGATGATCCTTGCATAATGGCTTGGGATCATTACAGTGGAAGAACAGGCTCACATAAAGATTCAAATGGAGCATACAATCCACCACTGGTATCGAAATTTATGGTCCGCTAAATCCCTATGACTATGCAATTCCAAGTCAAATTTGAGTAGGCGTGACTAGAAGAACATTCCTCCGCAGAGGAGCCACACTAAAAACCTGGCCTACCATCTCATGGTTAGCTTCTTCTTAAGATAAAAGATATTTTCCAACCTAAGGAGCATACATGAGTTCTTTCTCAATAATGGTTTTATTCCAAACCTCTTCTTCAGGACAATCAACCTCAATGTTTGGCACCTGTACAAAAGGAAAGGAGGGAAGAGAGAACAAAACAAAGAAATTCAAGGAGTGGTGGGAAGGGTGAATACAATGAGTCTGAGAGGGAGACAAGTGAGCCAAGTAGAAGGGTAAGGGAAAAGAAGAAGGGACTCAACAAAGCGTCACTCGAGAAAAGACACAAAAAATGAGAAGAAAGCAAAGAGAAAACACATGACTGAAATTGTAGAGAGGTGGATAGAAATAGTGCCAAAGCAAGCCATAAAAGAAGCCATTTATCTGAAGGTGATACCTTTCAAATCCATTGTCCCGTATCTGGAGATGAGACAATTACATCGTTCAAAGCTGAGAGCTCATGTAAGATATGTTGTAATTTCCATATCGAGCTACTGTTGTTACAATTTTTTAATGCTTATGTTCAACATATTTTGTAAATTTGTATGGAAAAAAATACATATTTAATAACTCGACTATGCTAAGATGTTGTTCTGGGTGAAGTAGTTTCTCGATTTTGTAGATTACCATGGAATAAAACTTATAATTAGAGAAAACCAACACATAGGTGAGAGTACGCTCACAACCTATATTATTCAATGAAGACTGATTACATCATTATATAGGAAATGACTCTACTTAGTTAGTTACAACAAACTACAAAAAACTAAACTCTACAGACAGTGAAGTAGAGTTCAACTATGCTACTGACTCTTGACTAATAGGGTTCTTATATGTAACTATCTCTTGGAACTGACTCTTGCTCCATTATTTCCAAGTCTCCCCCTTAATGGAGAATGGATTGACTTCTACACCTAACATCTCCCTAAACAACTCAAGCTTAATCTTTCCAAGAGGCTTAGTGAAAATATTAGTTGCATTTTCACAAGTATTACAATACATAAGATCTATTTCATTGGACTGCAATTTTTTTCCAACAAAATGAAATTGAGCATCAACATGCTTTGTTCTTGCATGAAAAATCGGATTATTCGCTAGCTTGATTGAACTTTGATTATCACATTTGATTATCGTAGGTTCCTTTTATTTTTCTCCAAAATCTTGAAGAAGTCTTCTCAACCAAACAGGTTCACAAGTCGTTGCACACAAGGCTTTATATTTTTCTTCAGTAGAATACAAATATACAGTAGGATTCTTTTTACTGCTCCATGAAACAACCTTGGATCCAATACCAAACTGATGTAGGAGCATCTCTCCCAAGCTATCCATGCGCCAGCCCGCCAGCCAACACAACGTGCATTCAATGAAAGAGGAGGGCCGCAACCCTCTCGTTTCAAAATTTTGAATTTGAAAATCAATGTAGTTAATGGTTGTAAGGTTGGTAGAGATAAGGTCGTGCCTTTGAGTAGGCATTAGTTAAGAGTAGCCTTTAATGGTTGTAAGGCTGGGATCTAGCTCTGATTCGGACTAGACAGCCCATTCAATGTAATTGAATAGAGTTGGTAGCTTGGAGGGAAGAGCTCGAGGAGCCCCTCTTTGTAAAAATACCTTCTTTGTATCTAGTAGTGAGTTTTTTAGAGAGGAGAGAAGGAGTCGAGACTCTGTCAAATTCTAAGCTCAGGAACACCTTGTAAAGGAGGCATCTCATATTAATATAAAGAGCAGATTCCCTGCATGAGTTTATGTGTGTCTTTATGTGTTTATGAATGTCTTAATGTGTTCTTTATATGCTGTGAATGTGTGTTAGTAGGCATTTGTAGGGATAGATAAATTCTACTATCTGTGGGTTCTTTGATTTCAGGTTTGGGGTTCTTTGAGGTTTCAGGCCAAGAGGGTGTGACAGAACGCTATGGGTTCTAAAAGCCAGTGCATAGATGCACTCCTAAATTATGCAGAATTTGGGAAAGGATGTGCCAGGAGGGCGCACTAGCCGAAGTCATTGGCTCAAGGAAGAATCCTCAAGGTTATTGAACACGTTGGAAGTAAGACTGTGCAGAGGAGGACACAGAAGAAGACAAAATCACTGAGGGGTTCTGTAGAGCTCTGCCAGGAGGGCATCGAGCAGGTGCAGATTGTGCACAAAAGAACTCTACTGTGAGTTCAAAGGGAAATTAGAATCACTAAGGATTCTGGAAACTCTACCAGGTGGGCATTGATTGGATGTGCATAGTGCATAGGAAACAACTCCTTTGATTTATGGAATAGAGAAGATTCTAGGAGAGGATCTTCACAGGGTTTCTAAATACCCTACAGGCTCAGCAATGATTTTCTTGAGCGAGATATTACCAAGAGGGCATCAGATTCTCCATCTCAGGGAGAATAAAGAGTTAAGTCCCTTAGAGGTCTGAGAATAGAAAATCTCAGGACAGATAGCACCTTCGTGTGTGCAGGGACCCTGCAAGGAGTGCAGAGGTCGAAGAATCCTTTAAGGATTCAAAGAGGACAAAGCTCAGGAGGAGCAGTGATTTCATGCATAGGCCCATAACTGTAAGGAGGAGTAGAAAATCTAGGAAAATCCTTTGGAGGGTTTGAGTTCAAGGAATCTCAGGAGGGTCAGCGATTTCAAAAATTTAGGCGAGACCAAGGTTGCAGGCTCGCAAGAGGAGGAAAAGGTCGAGACCTTTGATACCTCAGAAACCTTCCAAGGATAAGGAAGAAGCGGAAGCTCAGGAGGGATATACACCTACCGTTAGATCAGATGGGGGAAAATATCTGTTCCATTGAAGTTTCACATCCAAGCAGCGTAGGAGAGCGCAGCGGAAGAAAGTAGATTTGGGCCATCAGATCTAGCTCAGACAGCCAATAGCCCTCAGATCTATTGAAAGGAGCACTCGGTTTAACCCTCGTATGAGAAGAGGGGAACGAAAGGCCTATTCCAGAATTTTGGCTACAGAGAGATACAAAGGCAGGAGTCGGAACTCTTGATCCACGAAATCCCAAAAGGATTAGGACCGTCCATTTTGGAGGATAGGTTGTAGGGATCAGGATTATCTCATGAATTTGGGTATCGTGAGCTTGGAGGCGGAGGCTTTTGCTCTACAAAGTCCTGATTCATGAGATCACGATGCGATCTAAACCGTTGATCGAGGAGGAAGGAGAGCCATGAGATATTGCATCCCGATACATCGCATATCGGAGGTTCAGGGTTTGGAGGAACTTCCTTTCGACTGTGGAAGTCGAGAAGTACCAAGCATCGAGGCTCGCATGAACACGTGGCACGTCTGATAGGTGGGCCACATAGTTGACAGGTGGTGTAACAAAAAATGCCAGAGGAAATATGGAAGAGGTGACAGGTGGAAAAAATGCGTCACCTGGGAAAGGAATCAACACCCTGTTGACTTCTCGTGCTTCAGGTTCTCGTAAGAAAGTAGCACGAAGGCTCAACAAACCAACTCACGAAGTTGTGAGTTGTGAGAAGTATTGAAGGAGTCAAACCTCCCTTGACTTTCGCTTCTTGGAGGCTCGTAAAAGAAGGGCCTACAGTTTCAACCCTTTAACTCGCGAAGTCACGAGTAGAGAGAGGAGTGGAGGCTGTTATCCCTAGCCGGTGGTCGCTAATAGAGGAGATAGCAAAGAAGGAGCTATACCTGTATCGCAATCTTAGGTATTTGGAGTTTGAAAAAGAGGAGTCGAGGGTCTTCAACCCATGAACTCGCGAGTGCGAGTTATGAAAGGTGCTTGCACCAAGGCCCAGTTGTGGTCGTGTGAGGGTGAAGCTCGCGCCTAGTGATCATTCACACAGGTGGGATTTTCGAAGGAACTATGGATCAGATTCGTCGTTGGTTTTCAGCGAGGAACTAAAGGAGTTGCTTCAGCTCAAGGAGATTAGAACAATCCTGTAGTGAATTTTGGCCTGAGGTTCAGGGGTCTGTGTCAGTGTGGTATCAGAGCTTGACTTTTCTTGTATATTGCAGGAAAATGAAGTGAGAGGAGAAAGAGTACTCTGATACACATCAGTTTGGTATCAAAGGAAGGCAGAGTATTGAGACTCTATGGTGATTGTTTACAGGAAGGCAACAATCAAGGAGACAGTCGGGAGCACTATAGGAGAAATATGGAAGCTCTCAGTTGTAGAGAGACAGTAAGTTTTCCAGGAGGGCAGACAGACTGCAGGAACAATAGGAAAATGGCTACTGAAGGCCATGGACGAGGTGGAAAGAAGAACCACCAGCAACCGAGCAAAGCTGAGGTGGATAAAGATCTCACTGAGATTAGGGAGAGAATGTATATTCTGGCATTGAAGATGCAGCAGAATGCAGATTCAAGATGGGTATATGAATGACCCATGAAGACGAAGGTAAAATGGCCAGTCAGGGAGATGTTGTCTAGAAGATAGTGGAGGCCATTGAAAATGTGTTTGAGGCATGCTGAAAGCCTCAGGGATGAAGAGGAGATGGTTCATGTATGTGAACCAGAAGCTGGGAGAAATCTCAGTGATGTTGAGGATGAACTGAGATCACTGGAAGATCTCAGAGACTGCCCAGAGGGTAGAACAAAAATTTCCAATTGCCAGTTGGGAAATGAGATGAGATCGTTGCGGGATCTCATAAACTATCAGGAGGACAACAAGGAAATTTCATGTTGTCAGGAGGGAAATGAGATGAGATCACTGTGGGATCTCATAGACTGCCAAGAGGGCAGGACCAAAAATTCAGATTGCCAAGAGGGAAATGAGATGAGATCCGAGGATCTCATAGACTGATAAGGGGGCAATAGAGAAATCTCGTACTACCAGGAGGGCAAGGGAGAGAAGATGAGCTCAGAGATGTGTTCATATCAGTAAGGAAAACTGACAGGAGAGGATCAAAAGGGCATTCTGATCATTGGAGGAATTGAAATATTCCTTCCATTGAGCCCAGTTGAGGCAAGAGTGTGTGTTGCTGATGTAGAAGCAACAGAAAGATAGCTAGTAGGGACTGCCAAAGAAGAGGGAGAGTTGGAGCAGATATCAAAAGTTGCCCAAGCAGAAGAAGGAAATGAGCATTCCAAGGAATGGCTCTAATTTTTCAGCCAGGAAGCTGAAACAGAGATGACTACAACATTGGAGCTTGCAACAACATAAGAAGAAGAAGCAGACAACATGAGCTTTGCTGATCTGTGTGAGCAGATTGAAGCCATAGAGAGAAGGGTGATAGTGCAGAGAATGCACATCCAACAGATGAAGTTGGAAGAAGATGCAGGAGGAGCATACCATCCCAAGGAGCAGCTGGGAGAGGTTGGACTTAAGCCAACATAAAGAGAGATGGCAGGAACAACACTATCATAGGGAGAAGCTGAGCAACAGCTCAGTAATGAGATTGCAGAATTGGAATCTTCCATAGAGTGGCAAGTTAAGGCCACAAGGGATGGAGAAGATTGCATGGGAGATCATGAGGATCTACCCATTTGCAGAGAAGAAATGCAGCCGAGGAGACTGCAAGAACAGAGCCAGCCACAAGAGCAGTTGGACGAGGTGATCGATGAGATCAAAGAGCTGATGATCAGATCAATAGAGACTTCCAGTGAAGGGAAGCTAAGTAGAAGGGAGACAATAATAGTAGAAGAGCAGCGGAAGCAGCAACAACAACAACAACAAAGAAGTGGAGCAGATGAATAGCTCCAGAGGATTGTTTGGGATCTAGGTGGATTTCAACAACAATGTTGGGAAGCTCATGAGCAGGAGCTCATGAATTTTTCATAGCAGAGGAGTATGATGCAGGAGCATCTCTCCCAATCCATCCATGCGCAAGCCCGCCAGCTAGCACAGCGCGCATTCAATGAAGGAGGAGGGGCACATCTCTCTTGTTTCAAAATTTTGAATTTGAAAATCAATGTAATTAATCGTTGTAAGGCTGGTAGAGCCAAAGTCGTTCCTTTGAGCAGGCATTAGTTAAGAGTAGCCTTTAATGGTTGTAAGGGTGCGATCTAGATCTGATTCGGACTAGACATCCCATTCAATGTAATTGAATAGAGTAGGTATCTTGGAGGGAAGAGCTCGAGGAGCCCCTCTTTGTAAAAAGACCTTCTTTGTATCTAGTAGTGAGTTTTTTAGAGAGGAGAGAAGGAGTCGAGACTCTGTCAAAGTCTAAGCTCAAGAACACCTTGTAATGGAGGCATCTCATATTAATATAAAGAGCAGATTTCCTGCATGAGTTTTTGTGTGTCTTTATGTGTTTATGAATGTCTTAGTGTGTTCGTTATATGCTGTGAATGTGTGTTAGTAGGCATTTGCAGGGACAGATAGATTCTTCTATCTGTGGGTTCTTTGATTTCAGGTTTGGGTTTCTTTGAGGTTCCATGCCAAGAGGGTGTGATAGAATGTTGCAGGTTCTGAAAGCTAGTGCATAGATGCACTCCTGAATTCTGTGGAATCTAGGCAAGGACGTCCCAGGAGGGTGCACCAGCTGAAGTCATTGGCTCAAGGAAGAATACTCAAGGTTTTTGAACACCTTGGAAGTAAGACTGTGCAGAGGAGGACACAATAGACGACAGAATCACTGAGGGGTTGTGTAGAGATTTTCCAGGAGGGCATCGAGTAGGTGCAGATTTTGCACAGAGGAACTCTACTGTGAGTTCAAAGGGAAATCAAAATCACTGAGGATTCTGGAAACTCTGCCAGGTGGTCATTGAGTGGATGTGCAGAGTGAAAAGGAAAGAACTCCTTTGAGTTCTGGAATAGAGAAGAGTCCAGGAGAGGATCTTCACAGGGTTACTGAATACCAAGAGTGAGAGATTACCAAGAGGGCATCAGATTCTCCATCTGAGGGAGATGAAAGAGTTAAGTCCCTTAGAGGTCTAAGCACAGAAAATCTCAGGACAGATAGCAGCTTCGTGTCTGAAGGGACCCTACAAGGAGTGTAGAGGTTGAAGAATCCTTTAAGGATTCAAATAGGACAAAGCTCAGGAGGAGAAGTTCTTTCACCCACCAGCCCATAGCTGTAAGGAAGAGCAGAAAATCCAGGAAAAACCTTTGGGGGGTTTTATTTCGAGGAAGCTTAGGAGGGTCAGCGGTTTCAAAAACCCTGGTGAGACCAAGGTTGTAGGCTCGCAAGAGGAAGTAAAGGCTGAGACCTTTGATACTTCATAAACCTTCCAAGGAGAAGGAAGAAGCAAAAGCTTAGGAGGGAGCTACAGCTGTCGTTAGATCAGTTGGGGGAAAATATTTGGACCATTGAAGTTTCACGTCCAGGCAACGCAGGAGAGCACAGCGGAAGAAAGAAGTTATGGGCCATCAGATTTAGCTCAGACAGTCGATATCCCTTAGATATATTGAAAGGAGCACTCGGTTTAACCCTTTTATGAGAAGAGGGGAACAAAAGGCCTATTTCGACATTTCGGCTACCGAGAGATACAAAGGAAGGAGTCGAAACTCTTGATCCACGAAATCCTGAACGAATCAGAGCCGTCCATTCTGGAGGACGGGTGGCAGGGATCAGAATTATCTCGTGAATTCAGGTATCGTGAGCTGGGAGGTGGAGGCCTTTTCTCTATAAAGTCTTGAGTCCTGAGATCGTGATGCGATCTGAACTGTTGATCGAGGAGGAAGGAGAGCCATGAGATTTGGTGTCTCAATACATCACATATCGTAGGTTTAGGGTTTGGAGGAACTTCCTTTTGACTATGGAAGTCGCAAAGTACCGAGTACCAAGGCTTGCGCGAACATGTGGCACGTATGATAGGTGCACCACATAGTTGATAGGTGGCATAACAGTGAATGCCAAAGGAAAGATGGTAGAGGTGACAGGCGGAGGACATGCATCACCTGGGAAAGGAGTCAACACCCTGTTGATTTCTCGTGCTTCAGATTCTCATAAGAAAGGAGCACGAAGGCTCAACAAACCAATTCACGAAGTTGCAAGCTGCGATAAGTACTGAAGGAGTCAAATCTCCCCTGACTTTCGCATCTCAGAGTCTCATAAAAGAAGGGCTTGGAGTTTCAACCCTTCAACTTCCAAAGTCATGAGTAGCGAGATGAGTGGAGGTTGTTATCCCTAGTCAGTGGTCGCTAATAGAGGAGCTAGCAAAGAGGGAGCTATACTCGTATCACAATATCGGGTATCGGGAGTTTGTAAAAGAGGAGTCAAGGGTCTTCGACCCATGAACTCACGAGTGTGAGTTGCGAAAGGCGCTTGCGCCAAGGCCTAGTTGTGGTCGTGTGAGGGTGAATCTCACGCCTAGTGCTCCTTGGCACAGGTGGGGTTTCCGAAGGACCTGTGGATCGGATTCGTCGTGGCTTTTCAATGAGGAACCAAAGGAGACGCTTTGGCTCAAGATGATTAGAATGATCCTGTAGCAAATTCTGGCCTGAGGGTCAGGGGTCTGTGTCACAAATGCATATCCAGTGGTTGATCTTCGATCATCCAAATTTCTAGCCCAATCAGAATCTGAGTAACCTATCAACTCAACATCATATGCATGAGTATATTTAATACCATAATCAAGTGTTCCTTTTAGATACTTGAGTACTTCCTTTACTGCATTCCAATGGATTTCTAGAGGTTTTTCCATAAAATGACTTAACACACTCATATAATATGCAATATCAGGTATGTTTGTGGTGAGATAATTCAAACTACCCACCATCTATCTATACATAGTGTCATTCACCTCCTTCGAACCATCAACACAAGAAAGCTTCACATTTTGCTGCATGGGAACAATAGAAGACTTACACTGATCCATTTTAAATCTCTTAATTACTTCTTTGGCATACTTACTTTGACAAACAAAAGTTTGGCCTGCATTTCTCCAAACGTCAAGACCTAGGCAGTAATGTAACTCACCAAGATCTTTCATTTAAAAAAAATTGACAAGTGCACCTTGATTTCATCAATTAATTTCTTTGCATTTCCTGTAATTATCAAATCATCAACATATAAGGAAATCAATAATATATACCCCTTCTCATCAAATTTGGTATACAAATTTGGATCACTTTTGCTCCTCATAAAACCTTGTTGAAGAAAGAAAGAGTTTGTCTTCTCATACCGTGACCTAGGTGCCTGTTTTAGTCCATACAATGCTTTCTTTAACTTACACACTAAGTGTTCTTGCCCTTTTTCCACAAACCCTTCAGGTTGAGTAAGGTAAACCTATTCCTTTAACTCATCATTCAAAAATGCATATGTAACATCTAACTGGTGTAGCTTCCAATGGTACTTTGTAGCCAAATCAATTAACAATATGATAGTATTCAATTTATCTACTGGTGCAAATGTTTCAGCATAATCAATACCTTGTGTTTGTGAATACCCCTTTGCCACTAGTCTAGCCTTATATTTTTCTATACTACCATATTATTTAAAATTGGGTTTGTATATCCATTTCATCCAATGGGATTTTTATATTTAGGCAATTCAATCAATTCCCAAGTATTGTTTTTCATTATAGATTCATATTCTTCCTCCATTGCATTTCGCCATTCATCATATTCATTTGCTTCATCAAAAATCATGGGTTCTATGACATTTGAAATGCTACTCATTAGGGCATAGTATCTATACCTCTTAGGGAGTTGAACCTGTCGTGAATATCTTCTCAACTGATTATCTTCCTCGCCACTTTGTGAAGATATTTATTCACCACTAGGTGAACTGTGACTACTTGAAGTGTCCATATCATTGAGTCCTTCTTCTTGTTGTTGTTGTTGTCACTGCGGTTGTGGCTTGTAATGTACCTCAAATTTGACATAATTTTATTTATTTATTTATTTTCAAGACTTCATAACGAAAATCTAGTGGTGCTCATTATGATTATAGATTTATGTGTTATTTTTCATAAGGAGTCAATCTTACACTAGACTGACTTTGAACTATATATATAAGGGTCTCTCTGAAGTAACTAGTACCTTTTTAAACACATACATTGTACCCATAAGTATAAAATACATAAAATTATACCCAAAATAATAGACTGTATAAGGCCTAGCAAATAAGTCGATAACATTCTAGGTCATTAAAAGGATTCTTCTCGTGAATTCTTTATGCTTATGGTTATTTTAAACACTAGGATTACCACCTTTTTGGTAAGGAAATCTTGCACAAAGACTCTAATTGAACTAGGTCTTAACTAAGTACTTATCTTAACAATGTTATACATAGCCAATAGTCAATCTGAGATGAGAACAATTAACCCGAACTGGTCTCGATTAGTCACCTTTTGAAAGAGACGACCATTAAGTTTGTATTAAGGGAATTTAAGGTGAAAGGTGTGCCTCTAAGAGGAGTTAGTACTTCTCTCTTGCAATCAATGAAATCCATGTATGTACAGGTTACAACGGTCCTCTCACCTGTCCTTCTTCTAATCTTGTCTTGCCACATTTTCCCTAACACATGGTCTGACCCACCTCGTACATCGACATTTACTTTGGTAGTTCATCCTCAACTTAGGGTTAGGGGAGCCCTTCCCTCTTCATTTTGACTCTTACAAAACATCAAATCTATGTGTTGCTCCTTTGGTGTGGAGAAGAATTTATTCTGGAGGTTGTTGCTCAACAGTCCAAACGATAAGGCATGTCTCCCTGGTAAGCATGGATGATTTTAGGGGCTAAATTTCGCTCATGGGCTAATTTTCCATGGTTTTTCCAAAAACGAGATTCGCTATTTTAAAAATGATTCGCCCAAATTCTATAGGATCAAATTATTTTACCTTAAAAGTCGCCAAAATTTTATAAAAACTATATAAAATCCTTAGAAATTTGAATATTTTTACAAAAATATCGCCAAACATTTATAGTTGGCATATGAAGGATTAGTAAGATTCGTCAAGGTTTCTACATTTTAAAATAAATTTCCATCCTTAAAATCATCCCTGCTGGTAAGTTCCTGTTAGGTTATCGTATCTCAAACAGAGGCATAGAGATTTGGAGTCTTAATTCGATGAAGGTCATTTTATTCTGTAGTTCTTGCCATAGATTTTGTCTATGTTTCTCCCTTGACGTGAATGCTTGAATTCCTTCGGAGTTAATCTTGTTCTAAAACGATTTGGATTACCCGTGTATTTCTATTTCGGTATTTCGAAGGTTTTCGGCACTCCGTCTCCTCGTTCTCAAATTTCAGAGGCTGATTATTTTTGTTTCCTGGTAATTTAGTTTAGGTTTTCAATATGCCCAAAAGTCATACTACTTCACGCTCCTACCCGGTGGTTATACAACGAGACTAGGCATTAGATGCGTATGAGTTTTTTTTCAATTTTTTTTTAAAGGGAAAGAAACTGGTGTAGCCTATGTGTCACACCTCTTTCACTTTTCGATCTTTCCTCTGTGAAGGGTGTGTCCACCCATCAAAATTACACTAAATCCCATAATGGGACCTATTCAAGGAAGCCCATAGTCATTGCTTATTTGGTATAACTACAAAATATGTCAAAGATGTTCACGTCCAGCTCCTGGAACTACCTTGGTGTATGTGGCTCTTCAGTAAAAGGTTTTGTGTGTATTTTATAAGGACCCTTTCTTCTATCGAATGAAAATTTAATAGTAGCTTTCCTCATGTTGGTGACACTATATGTCGTAAGGCGACCTCACAGGGATCTAGTTATGACAATCCCTGTATTGACTGCTTGACTTAATTACTTTCTGTAATCTCGATTTTCGGAAGGTTTAAGATTCCAACGACTGGGTATATTCTCGGTTCGAAGCATATTTTTGACACAAATTGACTTATATTGTCTGGTCATTTAAGGAAGCTAAAACTATCATGTATTGCACTATGTTTGAATTTATTGATTACTGTAACTGTCCTTTTTTTTTGTTATCTTTATTTCATTCATAGTACTGGTAAAGTCACTAATGATGGGCCTTGTTGGTGTGAGGACCCATCAGATATTTACTACGCCCTTCTCCCTCGGCCCAGACATATATTCATATAGGAAGCAATGGAGCAAGGATCTGAGCCCGCGCATCATAAAATAAGTGTCTCTCTGAAAAGAAATTGTTGGTTTAACATTTATCATCCCCGTTGAAAATTTTCCATTACTTAATCTTTGAATAAAGAATAATAATTAAAAGGTTTTGTTTTTATTTACAGGGCTTCCATCTATGCAAATATCAGGTACCCGCCCCTACCTTCTACGCACAAGGTAATTGGGTTTCGAACACATCATTTCTCAGGCTACACTATACAGGTTCTAGAACATCCAAGGGAGATCATGGCTTCAACTAGTTTTGTTATAATTAGTTGCTTTTGACTTCGGTAAGTTTTGATGAAGTAAACCCCCTCGGGTCATGTTACTATTGTTGGCGTAGCACCAGTTCTGATATAAGTATTGAATCCATACTTTTTATTTTAGATTGGGTCAACTATGTAATATGTTTTTATTTATTAAGTGGCGATCCTAGTCGAACTTACTCGGAATGATACATTTGAATCATAGCGAATCTGTCTCTTGATTTCAAACACTAAACTTGTTATTTAGACAAGAAATAAAGGAGTCCAAGAAATTCGACTGTATTTGTTCCATTTGACTATAATGTTTTCCAGAATAATGTTTTCCAGAATCTAACAATGGAGTTACTCGTACCCTTTGTTTCATTATATTTGATTCATAATGAAAGAAGTGCATCGGGGTTGTTTCTTTAGCTAGAATATTCCAAATCATATGTATATGATTTAGTTGTGGTTACTTGTCTGTCAACAAATTTATCATGCTCATAGTACAAGAACATATATATACTTACTTTCCATTGTAGTCAGTAGATTCTGGATTTCCTTCTATAATGTCTGTCAATAGTAAATAGACATATTCTTACCTACATGTACTATAGTTATATCATAGAAAAGTAATTATTTATATTAGTCTAATTCCACAATGAGTGGGTAGATAGCGACCTGAGTAAACTTATGACTCTGATTTTGTATTTACAGAAACATACCTACTCCATATATATATATAGACTAGTTTCTATTATGTTCATGCCTAGATCATTCTCTACCAGAAAATTTTGATGTAAAGGAAATTACCCTATAGTTACTTATGTATAGAAAAATCTAGTTACAGAGAATGATTACTTCCAGAACTCAATCATACCAAATCCATTCGACTGTCATAACAAAATAAAATTAATTTATAACCTTCGTTCAGAATCTAATCCAATCATAAAGAGCTACTCAGAAATTGATTTTATAAGATATTCTATCATCATTTGGGCTTCACACATTCATATATTTCAATAGATTTCACCCAGGTTATTGTATCCATACAAAATTTAATGGTTGCACTACAACTGTGACTAATTCATTCCACAGAGATAGAAAATATTTCAATTCAGGTTTAACAAATATATCACATCAGATATATGATCTTTCAAACAGAGAAGGAAAAGATTACATATCAGAACCAGTTCGCGGGAAGACAAAGGGAATAGCCACGTTCCTCCCAACCGTAGAACAAGGAAGCCAAATCACTTGCCTAGTTCACCCCCTAGCCTGACCATGAGTCAATGAGGGAAAATTTGGAAAAACTCCTTCTCAGAAATGTCTTTCAGTTCGAACAGATTCCTCTTGCCTCACACTCAATCAGTAGTGTTCATAACAACAAGAAAACCAGTAGTCTCCTTTTTCCTAGCATACTCAACAACGTCCTACCTTCTCGCATATGCTATTTAACAAAAAAAATCCCTTTTTTCCTAGGTCTTTCTTCCCCCCTTGGGAATTTTCAATTCTTTCTAAATCCTTGATTTTTAGGGGTTGTCAATGGCCAATTATCTGGTTTTCCACTTGTAACAATCAACCCAGAGGTAGTTCCAACATGTTCCCCAATCATGGAGTCATGGTCAGCTGATTTTAACATGGTTATTCCATTTGTCCTCCTGCAATCAATATAAAATATTTTGTTTTCATACAAGTGTCATAGTCAAATAGTTAGTTGGGTCAAATCAGATCTCTTCCCAACAGTCATAATATTTAATTACAATTATCAAATTCGAAATTCGGAATCGCCATAAATGGAAAAAAATTTCCAAATTCGAATTTACTAAAAACGAAATAATTTTCCAACAAATTTTAAATTTCAGAAATACTTTATTTTTGGGGATGTCACATCCTTTCCCACTTCAATAAAACACTGTCCTCAGTGTTCGTTCCTTTCTTGGATTAAGATTGGATGAGATTTCCGCAAATCTCCTGATCCAGATTATTTTCGGCATGAAATGTATCAGATATGCACAAATATACAGTAATACGCGATTTCTATTAATGAAAGAAATATACAGAGACTGTAAAAATACAGAGTGAAAGACTCGCTAGAATGGTGGCACCTTATCTCTGAGAAGATATGTGATGGCTACTCGCATTCGAAAGAAGATGATTATAATGAGGCTCTGAAATCCTTTTTACAATAAGAAGGAATGTCCAAAACCCTAAACATCCAAAAAACTAACCCTAGCAGATGAAGCGCCAAAAGTCATGTGGGCCCCGTTTGGGTAAGTGAGTACATCAACTTCCCGGGGTCATAACTTTTGCATACGATCTCCATTTTAGGCATGTGATGGCTCATTGGAAAGGTATCATCGAAGAGATTCATTTTGGGGGCTCAATCATTCCTTTTACTATAATGGAGAACCTAGATCTTGAAAAACCTTCATTTGGGCCCTCAAAATAGCCCCGAAGGTTAAAACCTACAAAAAATAGTAAATTGCCAAAATTGTCAGAAATTTGTTTTGAGCCATTTGGAAAAGGTGGGTAGCCATCGATATCCACCTGGATCAATCCTCCCTCCTTAGGGAGCAATGGTATCCATTGCGTTGAGTTCCCAGGGGAGAGGGAAAAACGTTTTCTAGATCTGCATCTGGGTGAACTGCTTGTATTGCTAGAGACGTCACGTTGCTTAGTTTGTGGAAGTCTGTCATGAACTTGTTGAAGTTGAGGTTGTTCAAAAAGTCAAGATACATGAGAGGAAGGTGTGCAGAAGGAATATTTTCTCTTTGTTGCAACCTTCTCGACCTTCTTCTGTTGGATAGAAGGTGCAGGGGGCGCGACTGTAGGGGTTGTAGTGTCCTTCTATTCCCCTTTTGAATAGAATGTGAAAAAGATGAATTTTGCAGTATGAGATACTACCTTGCGACACTTTTTAGGTGGAACAATAGTTGGAACTACCTATGGTATTCTGTAGAGATGACCCCCCAAAGTAACAATGACACTACGGGGTCGAGACTTATAAACAACATGGCATCTCCACATATATGGTTGGCCCAAGAGAACATCACAGACATCCAGTGGGGCAACATCACATAATACCTCATCCTTGAAGGGATGGATGTCATATGACAAGTGACATTGCTGGCTCACATGAAGATCTCTTCCTTGGAGAAGCCACCCAATGTTGTATGGTTGTGGGTGTGGTGTTGTCGACAATCCCAACTGTTTGACAACCTCTGCTGAGATGAGGTTCTCCTGGCTTCCGCTATCAAAAATAAAATGTTGTGGGGTCCCCTTCACCCACATCTGTGAATGAAAAAGGTGCTCCCCCTCTTCGATATTTGTTGGTTCTTCTAGTTGAATTGTTGTTGTTGCGACAATAGCAGTGGGGTCCGCGTCAATGATCTGTCCTTTACCAGTATTTTTAGAATCAGATTCTGAATCAAGGTTCAGCTCCTTATATTTGATCTCGGCCACCAATGACTATTTTGAGCGACATTCATCGGTGTTGTGCCAGGGGATTTTGTGGAAATCACACCATTTTCTGGTGTCCTTCTTTGTCTTCCCGTGACCCTTTTTTTCTTGTGTCTTGGACTGGTTTTTGGGAGATTGTTTGTTAGGGTCATCTTTGTCATACTTTGGTTGTTGCGGATTTGCAAACCCAAATTCCCGTTTGTTCTGGTGCTTAAATTTCTTCTCAATTTTAGCAGCATATTGATAAGCAGCACCGAGTGATGAGGTGTCCAGAAAATCCATTTCAGTCTGGATGTATCTGTGTAGAGCCCCACTGTATTTCAGAACCAAATTTCGCTCGGAGTCTTTGATACCCATCTTGGTGCAAAAGGTATGGAAGGTATTGGTGAACTCTATAATTGCTTGGCCCCTCTCTTGTCGTAGTGTGGTCCATCTCATGTACTGGTCCTCATAGTTTCCAACATGGTAATAATGTTCTTTTACCGCATCCACAAAAAAATCCCAAGTGGGATCGACCCCATATATTCCAGACTCCTCTGTGGAACTTTTCTCCCAGTAACTTTCCCACCAATTTTTGACATGAGGGATATTTTTAAGGAGTGTGAAGGTGATCTTTTCTTTATCGGGAAAATTGTGAACAGAGAAATAACCTTCTAGCAGAGTTAACCATTTTTCTAGGGCTTCTGCATCTATCTGTCCTTCAAATACAGGAATATAAAAATTAACTTGTACCTTGAAAGGAGAGGTGCCTCCAAAGTGGCCACTTGATGAAGATGCGCCTGATACTATCGACAAGCGTTTAAGGATGTGGGAAAAATTCTCCATCATTTCGTCCCTCTGTCGCGTGATAGCTTGCTCAAGAAACACATTGATAGGATCATTTGCTCCATCATTTTTCTTTTCTTCCACCATTGAGGGTTTCTTGGTTGTGAGAGAGCAATTGTATTCAAGTGAGACAAGCTCGAGACCCAACTTGCTATACTCGGACCTTGTCGGGGACATGCACTGAAAAAACGATCAAGAGCAGCTTTCTCTGATACCACTGATCCCGATTATTTTCGACACGAAATGAGAGCGGAGATATAATAAATAAATGCAGAGAGATATCGAATATATTCAATAATATAACATAAATGTATTATAGATGCAACCATAAACACAAATATACAGTAATACACGATTTCTATTAATGAAATAAATGTACAGAGACTGTAAAAGTATAGAGTGAAAGACTCGCTAGAATGGTGGCAGCTTATCTCTGAGAAGAGATGTGACGGCTACTCGCATTCACAAGAATATGATTACAATGAGGATCTGAAGGCCTTTTTAGAATAAGAAGGAATGCCAAAAAATCTAAACATCCAAAAACCTAACCCTAGGAGATGAAGCGCCAAAAGTCATGTGGGCCCTGTTTGGGTAAGTGAGTACATCAACTTCCCGGGGTCGTAACTTTTGCATACGATCTCCGTTTTAGGTGTGTGATAGCTTGTTGCAAAGTTATCATCATGGAGATTCATTTTCGGGGATCAATCATGCCTTTGGATATAATTTAGAACCTATATCTAGAAAAACCTTCATTTGGTCCCTCAAAATGGCCCCGGAAGTTAAAACCTGCTAAAAATAGTAAATTGCCAAAATTGCTAGAAAATTGTTTTGAGCCATTTGGAAAAGGTGGGTGGCCACCGATATCCACCTGGATCAATCCTCCCTCCTTAGGGAGCAATGGTCTCCACTGCGTTGAGTTCCCAGGGGAGAGGAAAAGTGTTTGTTGGATCTGCATCTAGGTGAGCTGCTTGTATTGTTGGAGACGTCACGTTGCTTAGCTTGTGGAAGTCTATCATGAACCTGTTGAAGTTGAGGTTGTTCAAAAAGTTGAGCTACATGAGAGGAAGGTGTGCAGAAGGAATCTTTACACTTTTCTGCAACCTTGTCGACCTGCTTCTGTTGGATAGAAGGTGTAGGGGGCGAGACTGTAGGGGTTGCAGTGTCCTTCTGTTCTCCTTTTGAACAGATTGTGATGAAGAAGCTGAATTTTGCAGTATGAGATACTACCTTGCGACACTTTTTAGGTGGAACAATAGTTGGAACTACCTTTGGTATTNGACGCTTCGGGCTCGAGACCTATAAATAGCATGGCGTCTCCACATATATGGTTGGCCCAAGAGAACATCATAGACATCCAGTGGGGCAACATCACATAATACCTCATCCTTGAAGGGCGTGATGTTGTATGACAATCGACATTGCTGGCTAACATGGAGATCTCATCCTTGGAAAAGCCACCCGATGTTGTATGGTTGCGGGTGTGGTGTTGTCGACAATCCCAACTGTTTAACAACCTCTGCTGAGATGAGGTTCTTCTGGCTTCCGCTATCAACAATAAAATGCAGTGGGGTCCCGTTTAATCACATCTGTGAATGAAAAAGTCACTCCCCCTCTTCGGGATATGTTGGTTCTTATTGTTGAATTGTTACGGTTGCGACAATAGCAGTGGGGTCTGCGTCAATGATCTATCCTTTACCAGTATTTTTAGAATCAGTTTATGAATTAGGGTTTAGCTCCTTGTCTTTGATATCGTCCATCAATGACTATTTTGAGCGACATTCATTGGTGTTGTGCCTGGGGCTTTTGTGGAAATCACACCATTTTTCGGTGTCCTTCTTTGTCTTCCCGTGACCCTTCTTTTCCTGTGTCTTGCACTAGTTTTCGGGAGATTGTTTGTTAGGGTCGTCTTTGTCATACTTTGGTTGTGAGGATTTGCAGACCTGAATTCTCATTTGTTCTGGTGCTTAAATTTCTGCTCAATTTTAACAGCATATCGATAAGCAGCACCGAGTGATGAGATGTCCAGAAAATCCATTTCAGTCTGGATGTATCTGTGTAGAGCCCCATGGTATTTCAGAACCAAATGTTGCTCAGAGTCTTTGATACCTAGCTTGGTGCACAAGGTATGGAAGGTATTAGTGAACTCTGGAACTACTTGGCCCCTCTCTTGCCGTAGTGTGGTCCATCTGATGTATTGGTCCTCATAGTTGCCAACAGGGTAATACTGTTCTTTTACCGCATCCACAAAAAAATCCCAAGTGGGATCGGCCCCATATATTCCAGAATCCTCTGCGAAACTTTGCTCCCAGTAAGTTTCCCACCAATGTTTGACATGAGGGAGCGCTTTAAGGAGTGTGAAGGTGATCTTTTCTTTATCGAGAAAATTGTGAACATAGAAATAACCTTCTAGTAGAGTTAACCATTTTTCTAGGGCTTTTGCATCTATCTGTCCTTCAAATACAGGAATATAAAAATTAACTTGTACCTTGAAAGGTGAGGTGCCTCCAAAGTGGCCACTTGATGAATATTCTCCTGATTCTATCGATAGGCGTTGAAGGATGTGGGAAAAATTCTCCATCATTTCGTCCCTCTGTCGCATGAGAGCTTGCTCAAGCAACACATTGATAGGATCGTCTGCTCCATCATTTTTCTTTTCTTCTGCCATTGAGGGTTTCTTGGGTGTACGAGAGAGATTTTATTCAAGAGAGACAAGCTTGAGACCCAACTTGCTATACTCAGACCTTTTCGGGGACATGCACTGAAAAAACAATCAAGAGCAGCCTCCTCTGATACCACTGATCCAACTTATTTTCGGCACGAAATGAGAGCAGAGATATAATAAAGAAATGCAGAGAGATATCACATATATTCAATAATATAACATAAATGTATCATAGATGCAACCATAAACACATATATACAGTAATACACGATTTCTATTAATGAAAGAAATGTACAGAGACTGTAAAAATACAGAGTGAAAAACTCGCTAGAATGGTGGCAGCTTATTTCTGAGAAGAGATGTGACGGCTACTCGCATTCACAAGAAGATGATTACAATGAGGCTCTGAAGGAATTTTTACAATAATAAGGAATTCCAAAATCCCTAAACATCCAAAAACCTAACCCTAGGAGATGAAGCGCCAAAAGTCATGTGGGCCCCGTTTCGGTAAGTGAGTACATCAACTTCTTGAGGTCATAACTTTTGCATACGATCTCCATTTTAGGCATGTGATACCTAATTGGAAAGGTATCACTGAGGAGATTCATTTTGGGGGATCAATCATGCCTTTTTCTATCATTGAGAACCTCTATATCAAAAAACCTTCATTTGGGCCCTCAAAATGGCCCCAGAAGTTAAAACCTTCTAAAAATAGTAAATTGCCAGAAAATTATTTTGAGCCATTTGGAAAAGGTGGGTGACCACTGATATACACCTGGATCAATCCTCCCTCCTTAGGGAGAAATGGTCTCCATTTCCTTGAGTTCCCATGGGAGAGGGAAAAGCGTTTGTTGGATCTTCATCTAGGTGAGGTGCTTGTATTGCTGGAGACGTCACGCTGCTTAGTTTGTGGAAGTCTGTCATGAACCTGTTGAAGTTGGGGTTGTTTAAAAAGTTGAGCTACATGAGAGGAAGGTGTGAAGAAGGAATATTTGCGCTTTGTTGCAACCTTGTCGACCTGCTTTTGTTGGATAGAAGGTGCAGGGGGAGAGATTGTAGGGGTTGCAGTGTCCTTCTGTTCCCCTTTTGAATAGATTGTGAAGAAGCTGAATTTTGGAGTATGAGATACTACCTTGTGAAACTTTTTAGGTGGAACAATAGTTGGAACTACCTCTGGTATTCTGTAGAGATGACCCCCCAAAGTAACAATGACACTATGGTGTCGAGACTTATAAACAGCGTGGCGTCTCCACATATATGGTTGGCCCAAGAGAACATCACAGACATCCAGTGGGGAAACATCACATAATACCTCATCCTTGAAGGGATGGATGTCGTATGACAATCGACATTGTTGGCTGACATGGAGATCTCGTCCTTGGCAAAGCCACCCGATGTTTTATAGTTGCGGGTGTGGTGTTGTTGACAATCCCAACTGTTTGACAACCTCTGCTCAGATGAGGTTCTTCTGGCTTCCGCTATCAAAAATAAAATGCAGTAGGGTCCCCTTCACCCACATCTACGAATGAAAAAGTCACTCCCCCTCTTCAGGATCTATTCGTTCTTTTGGTTGAATTACTGCAGTTGCGACAATAGCAATGGGGTTTGCATCAATGATCTGTCCTTTAACAGTATTTTCAGAATTAGATTCTGAATCAGGGTTCATCTCCTTGTCTTTGATCTCGACCACCAATGACTGTTTTGAGCAACATTCATTGGTGTTCTGCCAGGGGATTTTGTGGAAATGACACCATTTTCTGGTGTCCTTCTTTGCCTTCCCGTGACCCTTCTTTTCCTGTGTCTTGGACTGGTTTTTGGGAGACTGTCTTTGTCATACTTTGGTTGTTGCGGATTTGCAGACCCGAATTCCCGTTTGTTCTGGTGCTTAAATTTCTGCTCAATTTTAGAAGCATATCGATAAGAAACACCGAGTGATGAGATGTCCAGAAAATCCATTTCAGTCTCGATGTATCTATGTAGAGCCCCACGATATTTCAAAACCAAATGTCGCTCGAATTCTTTGATACCCATCTTGGTGCACAAGGTATGGAAGGTATTGGTGAACTCCGGAACTTCTTGGCCCCTCTCTTGCCACAGTGTGCTCCATCTCATGTACTGGTCCTCATAGTTGCCAACATGGTAATACTGTTCTTTTTCCGCATCCACAAAAAAATCCCAAGTGGGATCGGCCCCATATATTCTGGACTCCTCTGTGGAACTTTGCTCCTAGTAAGTTTCCCACCAATGTTTGACATGAGGGAGATATTTAAGGAGTGCGAAGGTGATATTTTCTTTGTCGATAAAATTCTAAACAGAGAAATAACCTTCTAGCAGAGTTAACCATTTTTCTAGGGCCTCTACATCTATCTATCCTTCAAATACAAGAATATCAAAATTAACTTGTACCTTGAAAGGAGAGGTGCCTCCAAAGTGTCCACTTGATGAATATGCACCTAATGCTATCGGTAGGTGTTGAAGGATGTGGGAAAAATTCTCCATCATTTCATCCCTTTGTCGCGTGAGATCTTGCTCAAGCAACACATTGATAAGATCGTCTGCTCCGTCGTTTTTCTTTTCTTCCACCATTGAGGGTTTCTTAGGTATGTGAGAGTTATTTTATTCAAGAGAGACAAGCTCGAGACCCAACTTTCTATACTCGGACCTCGTCGGGGACATGCACTGAAAAAACGATCAAGAGTAGCCTGCTCTGATACCACTGATCTGGATTATTTTCGGCATGAAATGAGAGCGGAGATATAATAAATAAATGCAGAGAGATATCACATATATTCAATAATATAACACAAATATATCAGAGATGCAACCATAAACACATATATACAGTAATACATGATTTCTATTAATGAAATAAATGTACAGATACTGTAAAAATATAGAGTGAAAGACTCACTAGAATGGTGGCAGCTTATCTCTGAGAAGAGATATGATGGCTACTCGCATTCAGAAGAAGATGATTACAATGAGGATCTGAAGGCCCTTTTACAATAAGAAGGAATGCCAAAAACCCTAAACATCCAAAAACCTAACCCTAGGAGATGAAGTGCCAAAAATCATGTGGACCCTGTTTGGGTAAGTGAGTACATCAACTTCCCGTGGTCGTAACTTTTGCATACGATCTTCGTTTTAGGCATGCGATAGCTCGTTGGAAAGGTATCATAGAGGAGATTAATTTTAGGGGCTCAATAATGCCTTAATCCATAATTGAGAACCTCAATATTGAAAATCCTTCATTTGGGCCCTCAAAATGGCCCCAGAAGTTAAAACCTGCTAAAAATAGTAAATTGCCAAAATTGCCAGAAAATTGTTTTGAGCCATTTGGAAAAGGTGAGTGGCCACCGATATCCACGTGGATCATCTCCCTCCAACTCCAAAGTGGCCTTCTCAGGACTAAAGTTCTTCCATTGCACCTTTACCTGAGCGACGGCTCTGTTCTGAAGTGTTATTTCCCTCTGGTCCAGAATACACAGGGGTTCCACCTGGAACTCACCTTCAGGTTCCACCTGCAACAAGTTCCAATCAATCATATGAGTAGGGTCATGAACATACTTTTTCAACAAAGAAACATGAAATACATTCTGAATTCTTAAATTAGCTAGGAGTGCAAGTTGGTATGTTATGGGTTCAATTTGAGTTAGTATCTCGAAGGGCCCACAAAACCTGGTTGCCAGCTTGGCACAGTTTCTTAACTTCAAAAAACTTTTTTAGGATTTGACTTTCAAGTAAACATGGTCTCCCGCTTGAAATTCCAAGTGTCTTATTTTCTTATCTACATAACTCTTCTATCTGTCCTATGCTTCATTTATGTTCTTTTGTACCTTCCTTACCATATTCTCCATTTCTTGGAGCATCTCTAGTCCAACCATGATTCTGTCAACCGGGTTATCCCAGCTAATTGAAGTCATACACTTTCTCTCATCCAGTACCTCAAAAGGGATTAACTTAGCCGAAGTTTGTTACCCATTGTTATAAGCAAATTCTACCCAGTGTAGATAGTCTTCCCACTTGTTTGGTTTTGTTATTACGTACATGCGGAGCATATCCTTTACCATTTGGTTTGTCCTTTCAGTCTGTCCATCCGTTTCTGGGTGATAACTCGTACTGAAATTCAAATTACTATTTAGCCCTGCAAACAATTCCTTCCAAAAAGAGGATGTGAATTTTACGTCTCTATCTGAAATCACCATTTTAGGAATACCATGCAGTCTAAAAATTTATTTCATAAATATTTCAACAATGTTTATATCTTTAAAGGTAGACTTTACAGGAATAAAATGTACAGACTTACTAAGTTTATCGATTACAACCATAATAGAATCATTCTGTTTCTGAGTTTTAGGAAAACCTGTTATAAAATCTAGCAATATGGTCTCCCATTTCCATTCTGGAACTAGTAATGGATGTAATAGGTCAATTGGATCATGGTGTTAAGCCTTAACCTACTAACAATATTGGCACCTAGCCAAGTATTCTATTGTTTTTCCCTTCATATTAGGCTAGTAAAATAATTTTCTAAGTGTTGTTATCATTTTCTGGTATCCTCGATGACCAGAATACGGTTTCTTATGAACTTCATCCAAGACTATTAACTTTAACTCTGCTGCATCTGGTATGTAAAGTCTATTTTTAAATTGTAATAGTCCCTTATTGTCGATACTTATATGCCATGGACTCTTCTTCTTAGGGCATATGCCACCTTATTTTCCTTACCCTTGATATGTCTTACCTCAAAGTCGAATTTGTTCAGGGAGGCTAGCCATCTTTCTTGCCTTGCATTAAGATCTGGTTGACTAAAAAAATATTTCACTCCACTATTATCTGTCAGTAACAGAAATTTTTTGCCCATTATGTAGTGTCGCCACATTTTTAAGGCATGTATTACTGCTACCTATTCTAAGTCATGAGTGACGTAGTTTCTCCCGTGATCTTTTAACTTTCGGGACTCATAAAAAATCACGTGTCCTTCCTGAGTTAGGACACCACCTATTCCTTATTTACTTGCATCGACACAAACGGTAAAATCTTTATCTGGGTCTGCTACCTTCAAGATGGGTGCAGTTGTCAACAATTCCTTTAGCTTGTTAAAACTATCTTGACACTTATGTGACCAATTCAACTTGGTCCCTTTCTTTTGTAGTGACGTGATAGGGTAGGTTATTTTGGAAAACCCTTCTATAAATCTGTGATAATATCCGATGATTCCCATAAATGACCAGATATCCCCTACATCCTTAGGTATAGACCATTCCATGATGGATTTTATTTTCTCAGGGTCTACGACAATGCCTTATGCTGAAATTACATGTCCTAGGTATTGTATTTTCTTTTGATAAAAGTCACACTTATCAAATTTGGCATATAGTTTGTGTTTCCTCAACGTTTGCATAACTATTCTCAAGTGTTCTTCATGTTATTCCTTCATTTTATAATAGACCAAAATATCGTCGATAAATACTAGTATGAATTTGTGTAAGTACTGACTGAAAATACTGTTGATCAGTCACATAAATGTGTCTGGTGCGTTGGTGAGTCCGAAAGGTATGACTATGAATTCGTAGTGCCCATATCTTGTCCGAAAAGTTGTTTTACTTATGTTCTCATCCTTTATCCTAACTTGATGATAACCATATCGTAAATCCAATTTCGAAAATATCTTGGCCCCACCTACCTGATCGAACAAGTCATTTATCCTAGGTAAAGGATACTTGTTCTTAATGGTCATTTTATTCAATTGTCTATAATCGATACATAGTCTTAGAGTACTGTCTTTCTTTTTCACAAAGAGGATTGGTGCTCCCCATGGTGAAACACTTGGTCTGAGATACTCTTTGTCCAACAATTCCTGTAATTGTATTTTTAGTTCTGTCAATTCTGGTAAACTCATTCAGCAAGGTGCTTTCGAGATGGGGGCTGAACCAGGTAGTAGGTATATGGAGAAGTCTATTTCCCTTCTAGGAGGTACTTTGGGTATTTCATCAACAAATATGTCTATGAATTCACGTAGGAAAATAAATTCTTCTAGGTTGGGATTATCTTATTTTTCTAATAGATTCATTATTTGAAAGGCATAAATTTGACATCCCTTTCTCATACATTTCTTAAGTTTCATTGTTGAAACTTGTCTAACTGATACGGGTTTTGGTATACCTTGGGTTGTCCTAGTAGTGCCAACATTGTCTTTATAGTTAAGTGTATTTGTATAATAGTCTAGTACCACCTTGTGCTTTTACAACCAATCCATTCCGATAATCATATCATAAGATCCTAGTGGTAGGATGTTCAGATTCATTCTTATGTTTTTCCCATCTAAGATGAACTCGAAATCAGAAATAAAGTCAACTACTTTCCTTTTTTATCATGTTGCTAGTTGTACCAACCATGATTTTCCGTTCTTCATTTTCTTAACTTTATTTGACTCTACTACATCAGGAGTAATATAGCTTAACGTAGCTCCAGGGTCAATTAAAATAGAAATTTGAGTGTTTTCGATTTTACCTTTGATTTCTACCACAGAGGATTGGTAATCAGCTTGTCGGCTGTCTATGGCTGCATTTATCTGATGCAAGATTTTGCCTACGTCTCCCACCGTCGAGGCTTCCTACAAATTACGAACAATAATTATGTTTGTTGAATTTAAACATGGACAATTCCTCCTTAGATGAGGTTCTCCACATATCCAACACTTTAGTGGTTCGCGGGGGTTGTCCCCAAACTTCTTCATTCCCAGATTTACTGGTTTACCACTGCCTTGTGTATTCATATGGTTGGAGTGAAAATCCTTTCTTGGAAATCTTTTTGTTGAATTACGATAAGAAGTTGATTCATTCAATCTTGTTTCTTATTCTTCCAAGCTTTGGGAAAATCTGTCTGCTATTTGTATTCATCATAGCACATTCGTTCTTTCCTGAATACTTCACTCAAGGACTTGGGGTTGTAATACTCAATTCTGTCCCTATAGGACTATGGTAAACAGCTTAAGAACTATTGGATTTTTACCTTATCCTCTTGAATGTAAGGTACAAACCTTAATAATTCCAGGAATTTATTTATAAGGTCCTCCATTGTCATCTATCCAAGTGTTAACTCGTAAAATTATTTCGTTTTCCTATCATAGTAGCTTTCAAAAAGGTATTGTTTCTTGAAATACTTATTAAAGTCAGACCATTCCAATTGTTTCCCCTTTAGGCCCTTGGACAATTTCAGGTCTTTCCACCAAATGCTGGCCTTCCCTTTCAGATTGTAGATGGCCATTCCGACCTTCATATTGTTGGAATAGTTGTATATCTGGAAGTATTTTTTGATGTCCAACAACCATGCCTCAACTTCTTTTCCTGTCCTAGATTCTCCATCAAAGGTAGTTGGTTTAATCTTTTTAAATTCTCCTTCAAGGTGGTCTACTTGTTTTCTTTTTCTGTCTGTTTTAGTTTTGTCCTCAGCTGAAGAGGTACCTTCAGATGAACTCTCTCCTTTTTCTGTTTCAGGCCCATAATTCTTGGAGGCCATTTTTCTGACCTCTTCATCATGGTTATCATCCTTTGGGATTTTCTTGGTCACTATACTATGTAACAGTACTTCGTTTATCTCTTGCTGTTCCTATTGTGATTTCTTCAATTTCTCGTTGTCGGCTTTGAAAACCTGCAGCTCAACAATAAGATTCCTCATTGTTTCTAGCAATTCCGTAGGTGAGATTCCGTCACTGTTCTGTCTTGGAGCTCCAGTAGGTCTGTGCTCTAGATTTACTTCCACTTTGATTTCTGCATCATCCTGAGCTGCCATGATTAACACAAAACAAAAAAAGTTTTTTGTTTGTAACAATGAAGGTTTATTAGTTTTGAATAAGTAGAAATATATGCCAAGAATTTAATGTGGCCTTGTTCAAGGCCCAGTGTTGTAAAATTTTCTCTGATACCATATGTAATGTACCTCAAATTTGACATAATTTTTATTTTTTTTCAAGACTTCCTAACGAAAAGGTAGTGGTGGTCATTATGATTACATATTTATGTGTTGTTTGTCATAAGGGATCAATCTTACGCTAGACTGAATTTGAACTATATATATAAGGGTCTCTCTGAAGTAACTAGTACCTTCTTAAACACATACATTGTACCCATAGGTATAAAATACATAAACTTATACCCAAAACAATAGACTGTATAAGGCCTAGAAAATAAGTCAATAACATTCTAGGTCATTAAAAGGATTCTTCTCATGAATTCTTTATGCTTACGGTTCTTTTAAACACTTGGCTTACCACCTTTCTTGTAAGGAAATCTTGCGCAAAGACTCTAATTCAACTGGTTCTTAACTAAGTACTCAGCTTAGCAATGTTATACATAGTTGATAGTCAATCTGAGACGAGAACAATTAACCCTAATTGGTCTCGATTATTCACCTTTTGAAAGAGACGGCCATTAACTTTGTATTAAGGGAATTTAAGGTGAAAGGTGTGCTTGTCAGAGGACTTAAGACTTCTCTCCTGCAATCAATGAAAGCCCTGTATGTACAGGTTACGATGACCCTCTCACATATCCTTCTTCTAATCTTGCCTTGCCACATTTTCCCTAACACATGGTCCGACCCACCTCGTACTTCACCATTTACTTTGGTAGTTCACCCTCAACTTAGGGTTAGGCGAGACCTTCCTTCGTCATTGTGACTCTTAGAAAAAATTGAATCTATGTGTTTCTCCTTCGGTGTGGAGAAGAATTTATTCTGGAGGTCGTTGCTCAGCAGTCCAGTCGATAAGGCTCGTCTCCATCGTAAGTTCATGTTAGGTTATCATATCTCAAACAAAGGCGTAGATATTTGGAGTCTTAATTCGGTGAAGGTCCTTTTATTCTGTATTTTTTGCCACAGAGTTTTTCTACGTTTCTCCCTTGACGTGAATGCTTGAATTCCTTTAGAGGTAATCTTGTTCTAAAACGATTTGGATTACCCGTGTATTTATATTTCGGTATTTCATTTTCGGCACTCCATCTCCTCGTTCTCAATTTTCAAAGGCTTATTAGTTTTGTTTCCTGGTAATTTAGTTTAGGGTTTCAATATGCCCAAAATTCATACTACTTCACGCTCCTACCGAGTGGTTATACAACGAGACTAGGCATTGGATGTGTATGAGTTTTTTTTCATTTCTTTTTAAAGAGAAAGAAAATGGTGTAGCTTACGTGTCACACCTCTTTCGATTTTCGATCTTTCCTCTACGAAGGGTGTGTCCACCCATCGGCATTACACTTAGGCCCATAATGGGACCTGTTCAAGGAAGCCCACAGTCATTACTTATTTGGTATAACTACAAAATCTGTCTAAGATGTTCGCATCCAGCTCCTAGAACTACCTTGGTGTATGTGGATTTTGAGTAAAAGGTTTTGTGTGTATTTAATAAGGACCCTTTCTTCCATCGAATGAAAATCAAATAGTAGCTTTCCTCGTGTTGGTGAGTTTGTATGTTGCAAGGCGACCTCGCAGGGATCTAGTTATGACAATTCCTGTATTGACTGCTTGACTTCATTACTTTCTGTAATCTCAATTTTGGGATGGTTTAAGAGTCCAACGACTGGGTATAGTTTCGGTTCGAAGCATATTTTTGACACAACTCGACTTATATTGTCTGGTCATTTAAGGAAGCTAAAACTATCTTCTATTGCACCATGTTTGAATTTATTGATTACTGTAACTGTCCTTTTGTTTCGTTATATTTATTTCGTTCACAGTACTTGTAAAGTAACTAATGATGGGCCTTGTTGGTGTGCGAATCCATTAGAGATTTATTATGCCCTTATCCCTCGACCCAGACATATATCTAGATAGCAATTAATGGAGCAAGGATCAGAGCCCGTGCGTCATAAAATATGTGTCTCTCTGGAAAGAAACTATTGGTTTAATGTTTATCATCCTGTTGAAGTTTTTCCATTACTTAATCTTCGAATAAAGACTAATAATTATAAGGTTTTATTTTTCTTTACAGGGTTTCCATCTATACAAATATCAGGTACCCTCCCCTTCCTTCGGTGCATAAGGTAATCAGGTTTCGAACCCATCATTTCTCAGGCCACACTCTACAGGTTCTAGAACATCCAAGCGAGATCATGGCTTCAACTAGTTCTGTTATAATTATTTCCTTTTGAATTCGGTAAAGTTTTGATGAAGTAAACCCCCTCGGGTTGTGTTACTATTGTTGGCATAGCGCTAGTTCTAATATAAGTATTGAATCCATACTTTTGATTTTAGATCAGGTCAACTATGTAATAAGTTTTTATTTATTAAGTGGCGATCCTTTAATCGGAATGATATATTTGAATCATAATGAATATGTCTCTTGATTTTGAACACTGAACTTGTTTTTTAGACAAGAAATAAAGGATTTCAAGCAATTCGACTGTATTTGTTCCATTTGACTATTCCGTTACAAAAATAATGTTTTCAAGAATCTAACATTGGAGTTACTCGTACCCTTTGTTTTATTATATTTTATTCATAATGAAAGAAGTGCATCGGGGCTATTGCTTTAGCTAGAATATTGCAACTCGTACGTATATGATTTAGTTGTGGTTACCTGTCTGTCAACAAATTTATCATGCTCATAGGACATGATCAGATATATATATATAAATATATATATACTTACTTGCTATTGTAGACATTAGATTCTGAATTTCCTTCTATAATGTCTGCCAATAGTAAATAGACATATGATTACCTACATGTACTATAGTTATATCGTAGAAAAGTAATGATTTATATTAGTCTAATTCCACACTAAGTGGGAAGATAGCAACCCGGGTAAACTTATGACTCTGAGTTTGTATTTACATAAATATAGACTAGTTTCCATTATGTTCATGCCTAGATAGTTCTCTACGAGAAAGTTTTGATGTAAAGGAAATTACCCTATAGTTACTTATATATAGAAGAATCTAGTTACAGAGAATGATTACTTCCAGAACTCAATCATACCAGATGCATTCGACTGTCATAACAAAATAAAATTAATTTCTAACCTTCGTTCAGAATCTAATCCAATCATAAAGAGTTGCTCATAAATTGATTTTATAAGATATGCTATCATCATTTGGGCTTCACACATTCATATATTTGAACATATTTCAGCTAGGTTATTGTATCCATACAAAATTTAATGGTTGCACTACAACTGTGACTAATTCATTCCACATAGATGGAAACTAATTCAATTCAGGTTTAACAAATACATCACATCAGATATACGATCATTCAAACGGAGAAGGAAAATATTACATATATGACCTAGTTCACAGGAAGACAAACGGAATAACCACGTTCCTCCCAACCGTAGAACAGGGCATCCAAATCACTTGCCTAGTTCACCCCCTTGATTGACCATGAGTCCATGAGGGAAAACTTGGAAAAAATCCTCCTCATAAATTTCTTTCAGTTTTAGCATATTCCTCTTGCCTCACACTCAATCAGTAGTGTTCATAACATCAATAAAACCAGTAGTCTCATTTTCCCCAGCATACTCGGCAGTGTCCTGCCTCCTCGCGTATGCTATTTAACAAAACAAATCCCTTTTTGCCTAGGTCTTTCGTCCCCCCTTGGGAATTTTCGTATCTTTCTAAATCCCTGATTTTCAGGGGTTGCCAATGGCCAAATCTCTGATTTTCCACTTGTAACAATCAGCCCAGAGGTAGTTCCAACATGTTCCCCACTCATGGATTCATGGTCAGCTGATTTTAACATGGTTGTTCCATTTGTCCTCCTACAATCAATATAAAATATTTTGTTTTCATACAAGTGTCATAGTCAAATAGTTAGTTGGGTCAAATTAGATATCTACCTAACAATCATAATATTTAATTACAATTATCAAGTTCGAAATTTGGAATTGCCATAAATAGCAAAAATTTTCCAAATTCGAATTTACTAAAAACGGAATAATTTTCCAACAAATTTTGAATTTCAGAAATACTTTATTTTTGGGGATGTCACATCGTTGCTGCTATGGTGGTTGTTGTTGTGATGGTTTCTACTGTGGTGGTGGTTGTTGTGATGGTTGTTGCTGTGATGGTTTTTGTTTCTCTTCTTTAACTCCTTGTTGTTGTTGTTGTTGTTGTCGTTGCGGTTGTGGTTGTTGTTGTGATGGCTGTTACTGTGATGGTTGTTGCTTATCTTATTTAACTCCTTCATCAACAAGTCTATGCCATTCCTCATGAATTTTGTTGTCATGATTTCCTGCTTCCTACTCATGGAAAAGTACATCTCTTACTACAAATACTTTGTGAGTAGAAGGATCAAATAGTTTGTATGCTTTGAATTTAGAAAAATACCCAATGAAAATACATTTAATGGATTTAGCATCCAATTTATTCCTATTCTCCTTTGGAATATGTGAAAACGCTTTACACCCAAATACTTTCAAATTATGAACTGCAGGTTTGGAACCATACAAGGCTTCGAAAGGAGTAACATTATCAAGACACCTTGTTGGACTTCTATTCTTTAAATAAACTGCAGTATTTATGGCTTCAGTCCAAAATGAATTCGAGAGATTCTTATCTTTCATCATACTGCGTGCACACTCTACCAGAGTTCTATTATTTCCTTTCAGCGACTATGTTCGGCTGTGGAGTGTGAGGTATTGTAAACTGATGTATTATTCCATGATCTTTGCAATATTTGATGAAGTCACCTAATTTATACTCTCTCCCTTGATCTGAACGAAGGATTTTGATGGATTTTCGTGTCTTCTTTTACACCATGGTTCTGAATTCCTTAAAGTACTCGAAAACATCACTTTTTATTCTAAGGAAGTAAACTCATGTGTATCTCATGCAATAATAAATAAATAACAAAAAGTAAAATGAACCTCCTAAAGACCTAGTCTGCATAGGCCCATGAACATCAGTATGCACAAGATCTAACACATTTCTATTTTCCTTATCAGGACTAGAGGGGAATTCATCACTGTGCATCCTTCCTAATGCACATCCATCACACGAAACATTCTCATTCTTTAACATGGGAAGTCCTTCAACCATATTATTTTTCTGCAATAACAATAAATCAGGATGATTGATGTGGCCATACCTTTAATTACAAAGAATCTATGTTGGCATAGTTGCAGAAGTCAGTGCGTGATGTGATCTGCTGGTAACATAAATTTTGTGTAGGCCTCCTTCTTTGAATCCCGTTGTAAAAGTTTTGAACTGGTCCAGTAGATCCTTCACTATGCAATAATTCTTGAAGAATTCAACCTTCAAGTTATGATCTATAATGGTGGATAGATAGATCAAATTTTTATTTATCCCTGGTACATACACAACATTCTGAATGTGATGAATAGTACCATTCAACAATGTCACAGGAATGTCTCTGTATCCCTTGATCTAATGAGGGCGGTCATCTCTAGGATATATGCTGGAACCATTTTGTGTTTCTTTAAAATTAGCATACCAGTTCTTATTACAAGTCATATGTACTGATGCTCCAGAATCCACAAACCAGGCATCAATATCATCTATTTCAGCAGATAAAGTAGCGTTAGACACAAACAACCTAAGATCCCATGAATCAAAATTTGGGGGTTCATCAATATCATCACTAGCAATAAATAATCCGAGATCATGATTTGAATATTTTTCTGCATAATGACCTGAATATTTTTCTGCATAATGACCTGAATGTGTTCCAGGTTTATTCCTAGCCTCGTCACTCTTTTCCTTATGACAATATTTAACAATATGTCTAGGTCGACCACAATGAAAGTAACTCTTTGACTCATTCCTGTTAGATTGCATACCTTGATTCGACCTTGGGGATTGTCTTCTCTGCGATGAATTGCCTCTCATCCATGAACTTCCTCCTCTTCCTCTTTCTCCCAATCTCCCTCTCGTAGATCTCTTATTTGACCACAGTGCCAAATATTTATTCTGAGGCTTCATATTCCCATGCCACTCTTCATCTTGCAGAAAAATGCCTATCAGTTCTTCAAACATAGGAGGTTTCTCCTTTGCTGTGAGACATGTGATGAACATCTGATAATCTTTTAGAATACCATTTAAGGTAATAGTGACTAGATCAATGTTGGAAACATGATCTCCTATATTTAATAGCTTGTCTTTCACCTCTTTAATACGACCCAAAAATGAACTAACAGATTCAATTCCATCCATCTTAATGCCTAGCATTTTCATTTTCAGGAACAAAATGAAATTTGTGGTTGTAGTTTCATACAATGCTTTAAGCATTGTCCAGGTTTCAACAAAATTGTTAGCTTCTCTAATATGTGGAATTATGTTATCTTTAACAAACATGCACAACGATACCTTTGCCTTGTTTTCGCACACAGCCGCATCAGGTTTCACTTCAGTTCCCTTTGCAATGTTCCAGACACCATAGCCTTCCATGAGCATCTACATCTTGAATTTCCAGTTAATGAAATTCGAACCATCTAATTTGTTGGCTTCATTGAGGTAGGTCTCCGCCAGAGGATTCGCCATCTCTGCAAGGCATTCTCTGCAAGTGAATCACCAAGAATATGCAACTTTCCGTCACTCTGCCTTTAGATACCACTGATCTGACTCTATCTCGGTTCTCTAATGGATCTTCTGATCGAGTGAACTTAAAATCTCCATCTCCAGTTAGAATTGCAGATTCAAAGATCTTTTACTCTCTTACAAAAAATATCCACTATAATAAAATTTAATATCTCACATAAAGTTTAATATCCCAAAAAATATCTACTATAATAAACTTTAGTATCCCACATAAAATTTATACCTCACACATACATCCACTTTAATAAGAAAACCCATGCCTCATGAAAAAAAAGAACCTTCATCCATACTCCACTCCACCTCACGATCTATAATCCTTTATTTGCATAAGAAATTTAAGAAGTTGTGCCATGCACACATATACCCACTTAAATAAAAAAAACTCAAGTTTTATGAAAAATAACCTTAACGATTAAATAAATCGTGTGCATCAATAAGAAATTGTGCACAAGGAATTGAAGAGGAGGATGCAACTTAAATTGCGTGCCTCTTTGTTCAACACTCCAAAAAACTTTCGCTTCCCACAAGCTCATGTATTTCAAATATTACGTCCCCTCTCCGCTTCTCTCATAACGGATTACGTCCCCTCTCCTTCTATTCACAAAAAAAACACGCTTTTCCAATTTAAAAACGTCAACACTCCCTGGGCGAATGAATGGGAGCGCTAGCACACCTAAATTGGAGAGTGGAGGAGGGAGCACGAGCGCTCTAGTGCCCTTAGCACTAGTCCTCCAAATATTTTAATTTCACAAGTGTGAGAGTGTCGATGTTCTCTAACATTGTATAGGGGAGTGTTGATGATTTTTCAAAATCACTTCAAGATCGGATGTCGTCTCAGAGAGATGGATCTCCAATGCAACTCTGATACCAACTTAGAATTAGAATTAGAGAAAACCAACACACAGGTGAGAGTACACTCACATTCTATATTATTCAATTAAGATTGATTACATCATTATATACAAAACTACTCTACTTAGTCAGTTACAACAAGCCATAGACAACTAGACTCTAGAGATAGTGAAGTAGAGTTCAACTACGCTACTGACTCTTGACTAATAGAGTTCTTCTAAGTAACTATCTCTTGCAACTGACTCTTGATCCATTATTTCCAAGTATAAAATGCCACTTCTGAGTATATTAAACCAAACATGGATGAAATTCATGACTGAGCGTTTTCCAATCTATGATGTACCATTTCAAAACCCTCCTAATATTTAGTCCAATGCTCTGACACTCTCCCATATCAAAAGAACCTCGCGCAAGGAGGCTTCCTATAGACTGGCCGGTCTTTGGCTGTGCAAACTTCATAACGACAATGCCAACATTTGGGAGGGCGCTATCACAGTATGGCTTCCTGACCATCCATTAGTTAAGGTATAGAAATACACAAAATTTGTGTGCGGAAAGCATGGTGTATTTTCTCTCACACCATCAGTTGTAACAAATAACTAGAAGTCCGCCAAAATATATACAATGTGTGGATGCTTGATTTAAGAGACTTCAATATTCATTGGAAGAGACTTCCCCCGTTGCCAAGGTTGTGGGATTATGTGTACGCTTTATCTTCTTTAAATGGAGATGAACGAAGCTATATATGGAAGCGAAGACGCAATGGTTCCTTAGAAGGAGAGGGCTGGAAATTGAGAGCAATATGGAAGGGGGAAGACAAAAACATTAATTCATTAAAATGTGAATAAAATTGGGAATTTTCTATTGTTAATACTCTTCCTACCAAAAACTTTAACTTTGATATAATGTTGCAGAAGCTCCAATTATATGTTGAGAAGCTTCATCATAGTTTAAGATTGTCGAATCTACACAACGAAGTTAGGATTGGAGGAGCAGAGAACAATAATTGTGGAAGAGCAAGAATGGAATGAATTTGTGAGAAGAGCAAGAATGGAATGAATATCGAAATGAGACGCCAACGGAAATATTGAAAGGCTAACAAGTGTCATGTTCACTCTCAAAAAAGGAGAGAAATCAAAGTTTTATGTCAGCCCGGTAATACAATAAAACAAGCACTAAAACTTATTGAGAAAGAACACGGTGAGGTTGTAAATCTGCACTCCACCATTAGGGTGGCGCAAAAGGGCCTATATACGGATATTCATACCTGGGTAGGTAGAAGGGTTGAGTATTGGTAACTATTGGGATATGCATACCTCGGTACAAGGTTTGAACACGGTGAGGCTGTAAATCTAGATTTTCATAATTTATTAAAAAATTCAAATTATTAAAATATAATTGGTAAAAAAATCATTTTATATCTTAAAATGAAATTTATTATTTTATTAGTATATATGTTTGAAAAATATATTAGGGCTCAAGTAAAACTCAAACGTTAGAATCAAGAGAGTGTTCCGCGACTTGGATTAAGTATGTCCCAAAAGATTGATTGGGAAAAAAAACAAAATTTTACATTTTTGTATTAATGATTTTAAAATTATATAAAAATTAAGTGAAAAAATGTTTATACTTATATTAATGGTTTTAAAAATATTTAAAAATTAAGTGATATGTGGTTTGATAATATACTATATATTAATATTAATATTCTTAAAATTATTTTAAAATTAAGTAATATGTGGTTTGGTAATATGCTATATATTAATATTAATAGTTTTAAAATTATTCTAAAATTAAGTGATACTTGGTTTGGTAACAAGTTAAATGTATTTAATAAAAAATATATTTTAATCGGAAATTCAAAATAATAATGATGATGGTTACATAATGTTGATGAATGTAAAGTTTAAGAATGTCATTAATATAACATATATTTTGAAATTTCAACTTGTCACATATATATAAATATAGAGAGATAGCTTAAATGATCAATAGAACTCAACCAAATCATCCAAATTCAGAAAAATCCAAATACATAAAAAGAAAAGATTGATGAAATGGGCTCTTCGAGGAAAAGCATTGAAGATGTGGGAGTAGTAGTGGCTGAACTGACCTATTCCAGCAAAAACATTGGAGATGTAGGAGTACCAGTGGTTGCAGATGCACATGGGAAACCAATGCAAGCTAAAGGAGACAACGATGTAGCTCAAAGATCAGGTAAAATATCTTGTAATTTCCATATCGAGTTATTGTTGTTGCAATTTTTTAATGCTTATGCTAGATGTATTTTGTAAATTTGTATGTATTTTGTATGGCAGCAAATAGAAATTTAATAACCGGACTATGCGAAGATGTTTTTCTGGGTGAAGTAGTTTCTCGATTGTGTAGATTACCATGGAAAAAAAGGCCACTTCTGAGTATATTAAACCGAACATGGATGAAATTCATGATTGATCGTTTCCCAATATATGACCCTCCAAACCCTCCAAATATTCAGTCCAATGCTCTGATACTCTCCTGTATCAAAAGAACCCGATAACAACAATGCCAGCATTTGTGAGGGTGAGGAGGCTTCCTATAGACTGGTCGGTCTTTGGGTGTGTAGACCCGATAACAACAATGCCAACATTTGTGAGGGTGCTATCACAGTACGACTTCCTGAACATCCATTAGTTAAGGTACAGAAATACGCAAACTTTGTGTGCAACAATCATCGTGTATTTTCGCTCACACCATCAGTGGTAACAAAAGAACCCAAAGTCCGCCAAAATATATACAATGTGTGGATGCTTGATTTAAGAGACTTCAATATTCATTGGAAGAGTCTTCCCCCGTTGCCAAGGCTGTGGGATTATGTGTATGCTTTATCTTCTTTAAATGGAGATGAAAGAAACTATATATGGAAGCGAAGACGTAGTGATTCCTCAGATGGAGAGGGTTGGAAATTGAGTGCATTATGGAAGGGGGGAGACAAAAACATTAATTCATTAAAATGTGAATGGCATTGGGAATTTGCTAATGTTAATACTCTTCTTTCCAAACACTTGAACTTCGATATAATGTTGCAGAATCTCCCATTGTATGTCGAGATTGAACAAGGACAAGAATTTGTGAACAATGGCATCGTTACAAAAAAACTTTATAGAAGATGTTTGATCCATGATTACACTCTTCATAATTCCGATGAAAGTTACATTTTCATGCTTCTAGATGGAAACATCGGCGGTGTTAGTGAATTCAGTTTGTGCACTTAGAATTATGAGAGAAAACAACACACAATCTCTTGTTATTCGATGAAAACTGATTACATCATTATATAGGAAATGACTCTACTTAGTCAGTTACAACAAACCACAGAAAACTAGAATCTACATTAAGTGAAGTAAAGTTCAACTACACAACTCACTCTTGCAACTGACTCTTGCTCCATTATTTCCAAGTCTCCCCCTTAATGGAGAATGGATTGACTTCTACACCTAACATCTCCCTAAACAACTCAAACTTAATCTTTCCAAGAGGCTTAGTGAAAATATCAACAACATTTTCACAAGTATTACAATACATAAGAGCTATTTTATTTGACTACAATTTTTCTCTAACGAAATGAAATTGAGCATCAACATGATAAATCGGATTATTCACAAACTTTATTGAAATTTGATTATCACATTTGATCATTGTAAGTTCCTTTTGTTTTTTCCAACATCTTGAAGAAGTCTTATCAACCAAACAACTTCACAAGTTGTTGCACACAAGGCTTTATATTATGCTTCAGTAGATAAAAAATATATAGTAGGCTTATTTTTATTGTTCCATGAGACAACCCCGGATCCAATGCCAAACACATATCCAGCTGTTGATCTTCGATCATCCGTATTGCCAGCCCAATTAGAATATGAGTAACTTGTCAAATCAACATCAGATGCATCGGTATATTTATTACCATAATTAAGTGTTCCTTTTACATACCTGAGTACCACCTTTGTTGCATTCCAATGGATTTCTAGAGGTTTCTCCATAAACTGACTTAACACACTCACATAGTATGCAATATCAGGTCTGGTTGTGGTGAGATAATTCAAACTACCCACCATCTGTCTATACATAGTGTCATTCACCTCCTTTGAACCATCATCACAAGAAAGTTTCACATTTTGTTGCATGGGAACAATAGAAGGTTTACACTGATACATTTTAAATCTCTTAAGTACTTCTATGACATACTTACTCTGACAAACAAAAGTTTGGCTTGCATTTCTCCAAACTTCAATACCTAGGCAGTAATGTAACTCACCAAGATATTTCATTTCAAAAACTTGTGACAACTGCTCCTTGATTTCATCAATTAATTTCCCTGCATTTCCTGTAATTATTAAATCATCAACATATAAGGAAATCAATACTATACACCCCTCTCATCAAATTTGGTATACATATTTGGATCACTCTTGCTCCTAATAAAACCCTATTGAAGAAAGAAAGAGTCAATCTTCTCATACCATGACCTAGGTGTCTGTTTTAGTCCATACAATGTTGTCTTTAACTTACACACTAAGTGTTCTTTCCCTTGTTCCACAAACCCTTCAGGTTGAGTAAGGTAAACCTCCTCCTTTAACTCATCATTGGTGTAGCTTCCAATGATATTTTGTAGCTAAATCAATTAACAATCGGATAGTATTCAATTTAGCTACTGGTGCAAATGTTTCATCATAATCAATACCTTTTGTTTGTGAATACCCCTTTGCCACCAGTATAGATTTATATTTATCTACACTACCATTTGATTTAAACTTGGGTTTGTATATCCATTTGCATCCAATAGGTTTTTTATGTTTAGAAATTTCAGTCAATTCCCAAGTATTGTTTTTCATTATAGATTCATATTCTTCCTCCATTTCATTTCTCCATTCATCATGTTCATTGGCTTCATTAAAACTCTTGGTTTCTATGACATTTTAAATGATACTCATTAGGGCATACTCTTAATAACTTTCAGAGAGTCGAACCTTCTGTGAAAATCTTCTCAATTGATTATCCTCCTCCCCCCTTTGTGAAGATCTGTCTTTGCCTCTAGGTGAACTATGACTTCTTGAAGCGTCCATAGCATTGAGTCCTTATTGTTGTTGTTGTTTTCGCTATGGATGTGGCTGCTGCTGTGGTGGCTTCTTCTGTGATGGTTGTTGTTTCTCTTCTTTAACTCCTTCATCAAGAAGTCTATGCCATTCCTCATGACTGTTGTTGTCATGATTTCCTGCTTTCTGCTCATGGAAAAGTACATCTCTACTTGCAAATACTTTGTGAGTATAAGGATCAAACATTTTGTATGCTTTGAATTCAAAATAGTACCCAATGAAAATACATTTAATGGCTTTAACATCTAATTTCTTCCTATTCTCCTTTGGAATATGTGCAAAATCCTTATACCTAAATACTTTCAAATTATGAACTGCAGGTTTGGAACCATACAAGGCTTCGAAAGGAGTAATATTATCAAGACACCTTGTTGGAATTTTGTTATTTAAATAAAATGCAGTATTTATGGCCTCAGACCAAATTGTATTTGAGAGATTCTTACCTTTCATCATACTGTGTGCACACTCTACCAGAGTTTTTTTTTTCCTTTCAACAACTGTGTTCTGTTGTGGAGTGTGAGGTATTGTAAACTTTTGTACCATTTCATGATCTTTGCAATATTTTATGAAGTCCCCTGATTTATACTCTCCCCCTTGATCTGAACAGAGGATTTTGATGGATTTTCTTGTCTACGTTTCCACCATGGTTCTGAATTTCTTAAAGTACTCGAAAACATCATTTTTTCTTATAAGGAAATAAACCCATGTGTATCGCGTGCAATCATCAATAAATAACAGAAAGTAAAATGCACCTCCTAAAGACCTAGTATGCATAGGCCCACAAACATCGGTATGCACAAGATATAACACATCTCTCTTTTTCCTATCAGGATTAGAGGGGAATTCATCTATGAGCATCTTTCCTAATGCACATCCATCACAAGAAACATTCTCATTCTTTAACATGGGAAGTCCTTCAACCATATTTTTTTTTCTGTAAGAATAATAAATCAGGATGATTGATGTGGCCATACCTTTGATTCCAAAGACTCTCTATTGGAATAGTTGTAGAAGTTAGTGCGCGATGTTATTTGTTGGTAACATCAAACTTGTGGAGTCCTCCTACTCTGACTCCCATTGCAACAGTTCTGTATTGGTCCATCAGATCCTTCACTATGCAATAATTCTTGAAGAATTCAACCTTCAAGTTTTGATATGTAATGGTGCACACAGAGATCAAATTTTTATTTATCCCTGGCACATACACCGCATTGTGAATGTGAAGAATAGTACCATTTGGCAATGTCATAGGAATGTCTCAGTACCCCTTGATCTGATGAGCGTGGTCATCTCCAAGATATATGATCGCACCATTCTGTGTTTCTTTAAAATTAGCATTCCAGTTCTTATTACAAGTCATATGTACTGATGCTCCAGAATCCACAAGCCACGCATCATAATCATCTGATTTAGCAGATAAAGAAGCTTTAGACACAAACAACCTAAGATCCAATGAATCAAAATTAGGGGGTTCGTCAATATCATCACTAGAAATAAACAATATGATATCATGATTTGAATTTTCTTCTTCATAATGACCTAAATGATTTCTAGGTTTATTCCTAGCCTCATCACTCTTCTTCTTTTGACAGTCTTTAACAATATGTCCAGGTCGACCACAATAAAGAAAAATCTTTGAATCATTCTTGTTAGATTGCATACCTTGATTCGACTTTGGAGATTTTCGTCTCTACGATGAACTGCCTCTCTGTGATGAACTTTCTCCTCTGCCTCTGTCTCTTGATCTCCCTCTCGCGGATCTCTTCTTTGACCACAGTGCCAAATCTGTATTCTGAGGCTTCAGATTCCCACATCTCTCTTCCTCTTGCAGCAAAATTCCTGTCAATTCTTCAAAGGTAGGAGGTTTATGCCTTGCTGTGAGACCTGTTATGAACATCTAATAATATTTTATCATACCATTTAAGGTAATAGTGACAAGATCAGTGTTGGAAACCGTTTCCCCTATATTTCCTAGATTTTCTTGCACCTCTTTAATGTGACCCAAAAATGAACTAACATATTCATTTCCATCCATTTTAATGCCTAGAAATATAGTTTTCAGGAACAAAATATGATTTGTGTTTCTAGTTTCATAGAAGGATTTAAGCGTTGTCCACGTTTCAGCAGAATTTTTATCTTCTCTAATATGTGGAATTATGCTATCTTTAACAGACATATGCAACAGTACCATTGCCTTGTTTTTGTGCTTATCCAGGTCCTGGATCTGAGCTTTTGTCGCACCGATAGCCGCATCAAGTTTCGCTTCATCTCCCTTTGCAATGGTCCAGGCACCATAGCCTTCCATGAGCGTCTGCATCTTGAATTTCCAGTTAATTAAATTCAATCCATCTAAATTGTTGTCTTTATTGAGGTAGGTATCCACCAGTGGATTAGCCATTGCTACAAGTGTCTACTCATTCAATTAGAAAATAGATCCTTGTATCACCAAACACACTTCAATCTTTAAGGCGGTGAATAAGAAAGAATATGCAAAACTTTCATCAAGTGTTGAATAGTCCGTCGCTCTGCCTTCGGATCCACCGATCTGTCTCTACCTTGGCTCTCAGTTTTCTTAAAATAATTATAATAAAACCTTAAAAGGAAACCTTAAAACCACTCCATGCATTAAAAACTCATCCTCAAAAGAAACCTCAACACCACTTCATGCATATAAAAAAAATAGAAATTCCTTAAAGAAACCTTTTTTTTTAATACACATACATGCATCCACCTTTAAATCATGCATCCTCATATCCATAAGAATAACCCCTTCCTCACGCTTCAAAGCTTCACATATAAAAAATAAATCTCATATAAAGGCTCATATAAAAAAAACTCTCATATAAAAAGCTCACACTCATGAAAAATGAACCTTAATGATTTATAAGATTTATAAAGAAATTAAAAATATAACCCCTTCCTTGTTTTCATAAGAAATCATGAATGGAGGAGAAGGAGGAAACTTAACTCTACGCACCAATTTTTTAATTCTCCAAAAGCTCACGCTTTACATGCACCCAAAAATGGTTGGTGCTCCTTCAAGGGATGAAAGGGAGCGCTAACGCTTCTCCAATACGGAAGGGGGAGCGCGGATATGAGCATGCATTGTTCCTAGAGAGTGAGAGGGGGAGCGATAGTGCTCTTAGGTGGATAGACAGGGAGCGCGAGACCTCCGAAATTAAAATTTTCATAAGTGTGAGGGCGTCGATGCTTCTCTAACACTGTATAGGGGGGCATTGGTAATTTTTCCAAATCAACTTCGAGATATTTCTCTTGGATCTCTCCTTAGAGAGATGGATCTCCAATGAAACTCTCATACCAACTTAGAATTATGAGAGAAACAAACACTGGTGAGGCTACGCTCATAATCTCTCGTTACTCAATGAAGATTGATTACATCATTATATAGGAAATGACTCTATTTAGTCGGTTACAACAAACCACATAAAACTATAATCTACATTAAGTGAAGTAGAGTTAAAATATGCAACTGACTCTTGCTCCAGTATTTCCAAGTTGTTATTCATCATAGTTGACGATTGTCGAATCTACAGAATGAAGTTAGGATTGGAGGAGCAGAGGACAAGAAATGTTGAAGAGCAGGAATGGAATGAATTTGTGAGGTATTGGAATAATGAAATGAGACACCAAGGGAAATATGAGAAGGCTAACAAGTGGCATGTCCACTCTCAAAAAATGAGTGCAATCAAAGTTTTATGTCATCCCGGTAATACAATAAAACAAGAACTAAAACTTACTGGGAACGAGGGTAAAAGGGTTGAGTATTGGTAACTATTGGGATATGCATACCTCAGTACAAGGTTTGAGAGAGTTTGGTAATCTGTCTCAAATGTTGTTTGATGGTTTTTTTATGTAGTTTAATTTTGACAATTGGGCGATTTTCATAGCAATTTAAAGATTTTTAAAATAATTTTTATTTTTTTTAGAATCTAGATTTTCATAATTTATTAAAAAATTCAAATTATTAGAATATAAATGGTATATAAATCATTCTATATCTTAAAATGAAATTCATACTTTTATCAGTATTAAGTATGTCTCAAAAGATTGATTGGAAAAAAAAAAAAAATACTTTTTTGTATTAATGATTTTAAAATTATATAAAAATTAAGTGAAAAAATGTTTATACTTATATTAATGGTTTTAAAATTATTTAAAAATTAAGTGATATGTGGTTTGGTAATAAGCTATATATTAATATTAATAGTCTTAAAATTATTTTAAAATTAAGTAATATGTGGTTTGGTAATATGCTATATATTAATATTAATGGGGTTAAAATTATTCTAAAATTAAGTGATACGTGATTTCGTAATTAGTTAAATGTATTTAATATAAATATGGAAAGATACTTTTATAGGAAATTCAAAATAATGATGATGACGGTTACATAATTTTGATGAGTGTAAAGTTTAGGAATGTCATTATTCTAACATATATTTTGTAATTGTGATTTAATGTGTTGGACATACTAAGAGAAAATGTTTTACTCCCCAACTCTCTTATTGTTGGACGCTATGTCCAATAGTAGTTTTGGACACTAAATATTTAGGCTTTGTCCCATGTTTATTTCTTTCTAAAAAGCATAGTCATTTTCTTACTAGTCAAAGACTCTCCTACCTCTTACTCATGTATATGCAATAAGAATTTATTAAAAACAATTAGACAAAAGTCTTTTATATTTAGTTTTCTAAATAATTTTCAAATCCTGCAAGTGAAAAATTATATGACACTCTAGGTTCCAAACCCACTATCACCATGAAAACTAACAAACAAAAACAAAATCATAAAAAATATTAAATAAAATTAATTATATATAAAAACACAAATCCTTTAAATTCTTTTATTTTTCAAGATTTTATTTTTCTTTAATTCAAAACTAATCTAAAATAATCATTTCATATTGATGTGCATACAATGTATGCCTAGTTTTTGTGTGCCAAACCCATTAAAAACTAATCCTTTATAATTAATCTAAATATGTGTGTGTGTGTGCGGGGGGGGTGGTCAATTGGGTGAGGGTTTTCCCTCGCGAGCAGTTTGTGCGAAGGGGGGTTTTCCTTCCACCCAAGTTCAATTCCCATTACTCCATGTACCATCCTCGAAATGAGTAGAAGTAAAAACTTTTTTTAAACTAGAAAATTTGAGTCCAAGGTATTTCAAGTCTTACACAAGAGGCATGTATGCCTACAAAATATAAAAACTACTAAAAATAAGCAGTAAGACTGAATTGAAACCATATATAGGAAATGAGAGTGACTCATACTCAAGAAGCATCAGTGCTAGCCTCACCATGAGGAGGATGATGTCATGTCAAACATTGCATAAGAGCATAAGGATGACCACACTTGGCACATTGTGGAAGAGAAGGATTTCATAAATATTCAAAGGGAGCATCCAATCCATGACTGGTATCGAAATTTATGGTCTGCTAAATCCCTATGAATATCAAAGATTAATTGGAGGTGCTCCTTAAATAATCCATGTAGATTGTCCTCTTATGACTATGCAATTCCAAGTGGAAGTTGAGTAGGGGCGACGAGGACAAAATTCCTCCTCATAGGAGCCACACTAGCAACATGGCCTACCATCTCATGGTTACCTTCTTCCTAAGCTAGAATAAATCTTCCAACCTAAGGAGCATACATTAATTCTTCCTCGATAATGTTGATTAAGGTTGGTTGTCATTGATGTCAACCCTTGAAGAAAGCCCCATAGCACAAAGGCTTGGGTAATGGACCCAATATTGTTTGATGTAAATATAACTCATTATTGTTTTTTCATGGTTGATAAGAAGTAAATATGGATGAACTCCAAAGTGGTCCCCTTATGGTGAAAGCCCTCACAGGACGCTTTGTGGAGTAAGAGAACCCATTATTAATTGTGGAATAATGAGATGAAGGAAAGTGATTTTGTCAGGGAAAATATCCTATATGGATAGTGCTTGTCATTTCATTTCTGGTGGTATGTGGAACGTCACATAATTCCTCACGGTTAGAGAGTTATGGCCATGAGAAGTTGGAGACCTGTTGACGGGCGAAATTGACCGCTCGTCAACTGGAAGAGTGAGTCTGGTCCGGGGTTGTCTAATTAAACAAATCCATTTAGATTAACTCACCCTGACGGGTTTAGCGGCTCCGTTGGCCGATCTAAGTTCTAAATAAAGAAAAGAAATAACTAAAGGAAATGAAATAATTTACTAAATAACAATCACTAAAACCTATATGTACATCTAAATATATATGTGTACAGTTTATATGTATAATAATTCTATTTATAATATATATACAATATATACAAATCAGAAGTTTTAATCTAAATCCTTAAAAATCGAATGAAAATTGGTCCCTTTAACAACAGTGATAAAGAAAGTGAAACTACTATCTAATTTTTTGGTTTATTTTCTTAGATGTATACACTCATGAAATCAAATATTAAACTGCCTAATTGAAAAGGAAATAACAGATAGTAGAAAATGTTCTATTTATAGGAAACTTCTATATTCAACAAGATAATGAAATCAAATAACACGCTAACTTGTTATTGCATCCAATGTCTGTTCAATATTGAATATCCAGCCACATTTATCTCATGAAGTAAACCTGCAAATGATCTAGAGATTGCTCCTAATAAATGTGAAACAATAATGTTGGAGATTGAATTATAATAATAGAATATATAATAGATGCAGGCACAATAATCTTATGATTTGCAAGTAGCTATGATGAGATAATTCTTCCTGTAAGAACTTGCATGTAAACATTCAACCGAAATTAGAGATAAATCTCTTATTTTAAATTGAATAGATGATCACTCTGTGTTATATCTAAAACACGAGATATGGACATCATATAAACATTTAATCATACCAACTTATAATAAACCATGATGACGAAAGCAATCACAATCTATTATCAAATTGAAATAAACATAACTTTAATGAAAACATCATACAGAAAAGCTAAAGTTGTGACGTGCATTATATTCCATTCAAGTCTGTGATAAAACGTCCATAGTCTTGCCCCAGGCTGAGATGATCCATTGTTTACAAATTGATAAGTTTATATAGGTCTCATGAAACATAACAGTTTATGTTCCTGAGATCCAATTTGTTTCAAAAAATAAGGGGAATGCAACCACCTTGATTCACCAGAAATAAAAAAAACTAACAACAACCTATTTCTAACTATTCAAAATACATAGTAGATGTGACTAAGAGATCTTAAAAGTGCATCATATCATCTTTGAAATAATGGGCTCTTTAATTATCCTGAAAACAAAAGAAAATAGGAAGATCTCAGATATGTTTTCTGTCATCAAATTAAACAATTTGAATTTTCTTAACTAGCTATAGAATGAAATATCATTCTATTTACTAAATAAAAACAAACTGATTTTAAAAATAAAGCTTTATCCAACAACCAAATAATCTAACTAAAGAATGAAAACTAACATGCTATTTAAAAAGATCATACCTTTAACCATGAAATCAAATCGAATCATGAAACTTTGCAGTTAACGATGGCCGTAGCTACCTCTACATTTTTGAATATCACATGACTTGTGGTTTTCATATGTTTTTCTTTCCCCTGGAGGACAGATTCAAGCCTGTTGAATGACTTAAGGATCGATCAAGGGTTCATTGTTTGAGGAAGAGACACAAGTTTGAGGAGGTGAAAGGGGTGCTATAGGATGGTAAGGCACAGGCCTGAGTAGGTGGGAAGGGCACTGTAGCAAGGCATGTGCCAGAATAATAAAAAAAAATGCTCATCTTACCCGACACAAAAAAACTGAGAAATTTACCTCCAAAGGTCGAGGCATATCTCTGCAATGGTCCACTTTTTGCGAAAACTGCTTGCGATGAAGATAAAACAACCCATTTTGGTTTTGGGTTTTAAAGGGTTTGTTCTAATTCATAGCAGTTTGCTCATAATCTCTCCCTAAAAATCATGTCTCCAGCAGGAAAAAAAAAAGAGATTAAACTCTGCTAACAAAAGTGTAAAACTTCAGGGCTTGCAGGGAGTCCTCTGTAACCTCCAGTTGCACATCACCAACTTTTTCCCTACAACCATCAAAGGTTAAGGAGAACTCTTGGGTGACCTAAAGATTAAAACCCTGAAATGTTTTGATGAAAATATGCCAGCCATTCCTTTCGAAATCCTCCCTATCATTATCGTATGAAAGCAGGGTTTGGATACCATTTGGTTCAACCCTTACTACTGGAGCCATACTGGACGAGAGGGCAATCAACGCATAGCATACAAGTAGGGTTTTCAAAAATGAAACAGAGCCATAGCCTCGAGCCTAACAATACATGCTGTAATGATTTAAAATGATGGGCAGGGTGTTTAATCAAAACACATGTGAAGAGTTTTGTGAAACCCGAGACCATGCTAAGGAGTAATAGCAATCCTATACATCGTATGCCACCTTGGTATTGAGTACAAGCTAGGACCAAAGTACTCCAAACAACATAAGTGCTTGTATCATGGTTTGAATGCAAAGTTGGGTAAGTTTACAAAAATCGAATAGTCAAAAGTTTCATGAAAGAAATATGATCGAAATCAAACCAAAATTAATACAAAAAAATTGAATATTAGATGGTGGGGGTCTTTTATTCATACAACTATCAATCTCTCAGGAACACTTAGAATTGAAAGGGTCAAAACAATGAGGGTAATATCTTCATGGCAAGGAATCAAAATTCCACAACAAATTATATAAACAACTTGCCTTCAATGAAATTTTAAAATGGTAATTGCAATCGCAAGTTTTCATGCTTTTAGTCATGAAAACAAAGCACGAATAGAAAATGGGTAAAAGAGACAATATACAACTGTCATTTTGAAAAAATCTCATGAAGAGTAATAAAATTTCATGACCCTGTGTAGGAAGCTATGTAAATTATTCAATTGATATAATAAAAATAACAATTGTATTATTGCTGCCAACAAGACCCCGGGTTTGGGTAATGGACCCAAGTTTGTTTGATGGGTAACGGTATGAGTTATGATATATTTTCAGATAATACTATTCTATATGGATATTACATGTCATTCCATTTCTGGTTGTATGTAGAACATCACATAACTCGTCGCGGTTTGAGAGTTATGGCCTTACGAAGTTGGAGGACCCTCATATGTCATCTAGAAGCCCCAAAAGGTCAAAGTAGTCAAAGTGGTTTAAGAGATTTTAAAAGGTAAATAATAAAGTGAAGTGATGAGTTTATTATAATTTAAATTTAAT
>ML780705.1:249706-261023 GCA_009831015.1 Picea engelmannii | reverse complement strand
CATCAAGGTAAGTCAAGGTAATATTTTATTAATTGAAGTTTATGTTGATGATATTATTTTTGGTAGTGATGATGACAGGTTAAGCCAAAAATTTGCAAAAGACATGCAGAATGAATTTGAAATGTTGTTACTTGGAGAACTATGTTTCTTTCTGGGACTTCAGATACATCAAAGCAACCAAGGAATTTTTATTTCTCAAACCAAGTATATCAGAGAAATGCTAAAGAGGTTTGGAATGGAAGATTGCAAACCACTTATCACTCCCATGCAAACCAATTGTAAGTTGAGCAAATATAATGATTCAAAGTCTACATATCAGAGGCAATATAGGTCAATGATTGGTAGCCTACTATATGTGACAACATCCAGACTAGATGTAATGCAGGTAGTTGAACAAGTGGCATGATTTCAAGAAGCACCAAAGGAATCACATGTATTAACAGTAAAGAGGATATTTAGATATCTCAAAGGAACATAAGAGTTTGGATTATGGTATCGAAAAGGAAAATATCTATCACTTATTGCCTACATAGATGCAGATTGGGCATGTTGTATTGATGACCGACGAAGCACCAGTGGAGCAGCGTTCTACTTAGGTGAGTGTTTGGTATCATGGCCAAGCAAGAAACAATCATCAATATCTCTATCTATACCTGAGGCAGAGTATATTGCAGCAGCAGCATGTTGTACACAAGTTCTTTAGATGAAACAAACTTTGACAGATATACAGGTTGAGTATGATGAGCCCATTCCAATATATTGTGATAATACAAGTGCCATCAATATCTCAAAAAACGTGGTGATGCACTCCAAGACGAAGCACATTCCAATCAAGTATCACTTTCTACGAGAAGAGGTTGCAGAAAAGAACATCAGAGTTGAGTATCTGGGCACAAAAGAATAAGTGGTAGACATCTTTACAAAACCACTTCCATAGGACACATTTGAATATCTTCGCCAAAGACTTGGAGTTATTTCTACTCCAAAAATGAATGCTTTTTAAATTCTTTTTGAATGCTTATCTTATATTTCTTAGATGTACATGAGGAAGCACCATAAGAGGACAATCTGTCAGGGGAAGCAGCCCCAGATGGAAAGATACCTTTGCCATTGATAACAAAGGGGGAGAGATTTATCATATGCAAAGGATAGAGGGATGGTTCTAGGGGGAGCAGATTTATTAGATGCAGAGGACAAAGGCATGGTTCCAGGGGGAGCATGAGTGATATGATTTCAGTATTGCATCAGAGTGTTGCCATCAATGCCAAAGGGGGAGATTGTTGACTAAGGTTAGTTGTCATTGATGTCAACCCTTGAAGAAAGAACCGTAGCACAAAGGCTTGGTTAATGGACCCAATATTGTTTTATGTAAATATGACTCATTATTTTTTTGTCATGGTTGATAAGAAGTAAATATGGATGAACTCCAAAGTGGTCCCCTTATGGTGAAAGCTCTCATGGGAAGACGCTTTGTGGAGTAAGAGAACCCATGCTTAATTGTGAAATAATGAGATGAAGGAAAGTGATTTTGTCAGGGAAAATATCCTAGATGGATAGTGCTTGTCGTTTCATTTCTGGTGGTATGTGGAACGTCACATAATTCCTCACGGTTAGAGAGTTATGGCCATGAGAAGTTGGAGACCCCAGGTTTGGGTAATGGACCCATGTTTGTTTAATGGATAATGGTATGTGTTATGATATATTTTCAGATAATGCTATTCTATATGGATAGTAAAATTCATTCCATTTCTGGTGGTATGTATAACATCACATAACTCTTCATGGTTTGAGATTTATGGCCTTACGAAGTTGGAGGACCCTCATATGTCATCTAGAAGCCCCAAAAGGTCAAAGTAGTCAAAGTGGTTTAAGAGATTTTAAAAGGTAAATAATAAAGTGAAGTGATGAGTGTATTATAATTCAAAGTTAATACAAAATAAATTATTTCAATAATAAATTTAATGGAGAAATTAGAAGTGGACCCAACCCTAAAATAAGGAAAGTGGGCCAAGTGACCTAGAAGATGTTTTTAAAGAAGCTACTTGGAGAGTATAAATAAGAGGGAAGGCTCTCTCATTTGAATAAAACTTGAGCATATTGAATATGTATATGTGTCTAAGGTAACCAAGGATATATAAACTAGAATTCTGAGTGAAAGTGAAGAAAAGAAGGTCGAAATGCAAGGAAGGATAAATTTTTTTGATGGTGCTTTCTAAGGTATGTTATTTACAGGTCATATCACCATTTTCTCTATAATTTGTTTTTTATAATTATTCAGACCGTGAAATTTCTATGAAAGTGAGAAAACATATCCAAGTATCTATTGAAAAAAATTCATCTTGTGGGTCGTTGTATTTTGGGAGTTACACTCCGTGGAAAATAGGGTTTGTGGTCAATCCCGAAACTAGTCAAAATCAGGTGTTTCGGGTAAAAAAGTCATAACTTCTTCATAACAGATCCAAATTCAGTGAGACAAAATGTGTTGGTTAGGTTACAATATTTAGTATTCTTTATAATAGTTTTAGATCATTTCATCAAACATTTTGTGTGGGGAACTCTCTACAATGTCTCTCTCTAGAATAAGATAAAATTCAGCAAGGTATGCCATTTTTGCTATAACTCCTTTTCTGAGAGGTTCCAAGTAGTGAAACTTGGAGGAATTGCATAAAACACATTGAAGAACATTGTCTATCAATTTCAGATCTTTATACATTACAGGTTCAAAGTTATGATTACTTCAAGTTAGGGTTGTTGAGTAATCGAAAACTAGGCATGTGAGACTAAAGAAAAGTTTGATGAAAATGCTATTCTCTTGTTTTTAAAGTTAAGTAAAGTTTGCATGAATGTGATCATATACACCATATATATTACAGAGCTACAAATCATATTTGGATGATGAAATTGATGAGGGATTTTGGTTGTGGTACATGTTGAGTACATGGTTGAGACAAGTAGTTGATGAGTTGGCACACATCCATGAGGTGTTAGTTGATGATGTTGGTACATATTGATGAATCATAGTTGATGAGTAGTTGACAAATGATTTGTACATACTTGGTACATGGTTGGATGCACTTGTTTATGGTACAGGTTGATTACAGGTTGAGGTACAGGTTGATGCATGGCTGATGCATGGTTCAGATTTATTGGTAGAAGTTTATAGTGGTATATCTCATAGTGATAGTGTGACAGCGGTTCCATCATTCTACTTCTACTTCAGGGTGCGAGAATGGGGCAAGGAAAAGTGGTTGTAGCCACCTTTCAGTTGTAGCCGAAGAACATTGGGGGTTGTATCCTTATTCTGGTTGTAGCCAGAGAATTGAGGAGTTGGAGCTTCCCTCAGGTTGTAGCCTGAGAAACTAGGGGGTTGGAGCCTCCTTCCAGTTGCAGCTGGAAAACAAAGGAAGTTGGTGCTTCCAATTAATGTAATTCTTCAATACATATAAGAAAAAGAATTATGTGGTTTTTTCCCGATTTTGGTTTCCACGTAAAACACTGGTGTATTGTGTATGTGTGTGATTGTTTATTTCTTACTTATTATTATTGAATAGTAATTCTACATTGATATAACATTTGAAGAAAAAGGATTATAATTACGCTATTACTGATTCACCCCCCCTCTCAATAATCCAACGGATAATGATAGTATCCCAAACCTCCTTTTCATGAAAATGAACCTTAATGTTTGGCACCTATGCAAAAGGGAAGGAGGGAAGAGAGGAAAAAAAAAGGAATTGAAGAAGTGGTGGGAAGGGATAATATGTTGATTCCTCCCTCATTCCTAAGGAATTTCTATGAGATGGAGACAAGTGATCCAAGTACAAGGAAAGGGAAAAGCAGAAGGGGATTGACAAAGCCTCATGAGAGAAGACACAAATATTGAGAAAAAATAAAAGAGAAAACACATGACTGAAAGTGCAAAGAGGTGGAGAGAAATAGTGCCAAACCAAGCCATAAAAGAAGAATTCATTTGGAGGTGATACCTTTCAAAACCATTGCCCCGGATCTGATCGTTTCATCATCAATTTCCCATATAATAATTTCCCATAAGATGAGATCTCCCATAGAAGGAATTCCATACCTCGATAAAGGAGTGAGCGATGTGAGGTCACGAGCAAATACATCATGTTTAAATGCATTTTGTTCGAGGTATCGCCCCATCGTGGGAATAAATATAATGGAGTCTACATAATTTTTATTATTATTATTTTTATTGTTATTGTTATTTTTAATGCATTATTATTATCTTAATGTGATATGTTTAAAAAAAATATACTTAAATATTAAATCATTAATTTTTTCCTAAATCTAAAAAAATAAATTCTAAAGGAAGAGGAAGGGTTCCACTTTTAGACCCGAAATAAATTCTAAACTAGAGGAACGGTTCCACATTTAGTCTCATTATCTACAATATAATTAAATAAACTTTATATGTTGGATAAGTGGAACGTACAATCAAATTACAATCAATTTAAGCTGACTTTATATGTAGGGGAATTCCATTAGTTTCAACTTGGCACAAAAATATAAATATAATTAAGTCGACTTTATATATATAGGGGTATTCCATTAATTTCAACATGTCACAAAAATAAAAATATATATAGATAGCTTAAGTGATCAATTGAACTCAACCATATAATCCAAATTCAGAAAGATCCAAATCCAGAAAAAGAGAAGATTGACGAAATGGGTTGTTCGAGGAAAAGCATTGGAGATGTTGGAGTAGGAGTGGTTGAAATGGCATGATCCAGGAAAATAATTCGGGATGTGGGAGTATCATGTTAGGATCTTTTAAGGCCACAAACATTAATTATGCAACAAAAAAAAAAAAAAAACATGCACAGATGCAATCACAAAGGAGATAATAGTTTACATGGTAAAACCCCCAAGGAAAACATCCACAGGACAATGGAAATGACATTCTTATTGTTCAATAAACCAGATATTACAACCAGCAACCTTGAGAGGGCTTGAAGCCCTGGGTCAATATATGCCTCAAAGGAATACGTATTTAAACAACTTCTCATTCAGTTATACAAAACCTAATACAATAACTATTGCCCATATTTTATCTTAGTTGTTAAAACAAGAAAGACTAAATTTTCCACAAAACGTGGTTAGGAAAAACCACTTTGTCCCAGATTCATTGTCACCTTCCTAAAATCTCCACCTTGACAACAATTTTCTTGATGCCTTCTCCAATTTGATTCATCACCTTCAATAGAAGCAAATCACAACCACAACTTCTCTTCAATACTGGTTCCAAAAACATGTCTGCACAACTTGATCAAATATGGACCACTCCACCTCCATTAGTAACATGTCTGACAAGGTGATACCTTGTCCAATTTAGGTAAGTTGAACTATGTGTCAAATGCACAAGGATTTGACTACCATAGAAACAAATCGACACTTGTCCAAACTAACCCAATGGTCCCTTACACTCATAAAATACAAAACCTAAAGTAGATCTCTTCTTGTCCAAATCCTCCTGAAAAATATGAATAATCACACACAAAAAACATCGAAACCACTATAGGTGATACGTGTGCCTCCAAAATACCGAAGCACCCATTTCACTGCTTTACCTGGATTTGTAATGTGACCACTAACAACATCAAATGCATGTGAAATGTATGATACTTGAACATATCAAACCTTTTCATAGCATACTTTATACTTCCAACTAGAATACAATACATGAGATAGAACCTTTTCTTCCATATTACAAGGATATACACCTGAAGAAAACAAATGGAAATCCAAAGGGATATTTTTTGGTTTCACATTATTCATGATGAATTTCCTGAGTATCATTTCGTTATACTGCAACTTTGATAACCAAAGATTACCATCTTTCCTACCTCTATGTATTTCCATGCCCAAGATTTGGTTTTGCTTCTCCTTTATCCTTCAACAAGAACATCATTTCCAACTGAGCCAACCGACTGATCTTAACCATGCTTTTACTTCAAAAAACATATCGTCAAAAATCTAAACACCAATATAATGAATGTACCATAAACACAATGTTTAAATTCATTTCTTGTAAAACTTGGCTCACCGTGAAGGAATCACCCAGCTTGTACCAATGCCTGATGCACATTTCAGGCCATACAATGACTACTTGATCTTGCGAATGAATATTTTGTTGTGATCTTGAACAAACCCTTCTAGTTGTTCGATATACATATCTCCTCATACAAATATCCATAAAAAACATGTCTTAGCTTAAAAACGCTACATGAATAGAGAAAATATTAACAACTGACGAGAATATTTCATGGAAATCAGTGCCTTCCAAATACCTTTCTACTATCATTCATTCTTTATACATTTCATATTTTAATATGTCTGATTTGAGAAGAAATCCATCAAATACTATCTTTGTTAATGATGATATATATCCCTTGACATTGTCATTATAACCAACAAAAATCTACATGTTTGATTTGGATCCTACTTAGAATGATCATGAGAGCATGAACATAACAATCAGACAATTTCAAAAAACTGAATAATCACAAGAGAAGACCTATTCAATATACATCTTCCAGAATCTTCCAACCTTTTGCAACTACTGGTGACCGATTTTAGAGATATCATATTCTAATTTTTTTATGGTGACCATAGCTAAGGAGGATAATTTTCCCTCATGGACTCATGGTTAGGATAGGGTTTTATCAGGACAAGTGATTGTGGTTGTTATGTTCTACGGTTGGGTGGAATGTGGTTGCTCCATTTGTTTTGCAGCATAATCTTTTTTAGATATGTATTTCAACAATGGATTTAAATTGATGGTACTATGATAATGATGTTTTATTATTGATAAAGTTGTTTCCATATCTTATGTTATTGCATTTAGAAACAAAATCTGTTTGGAAGAATTGTATAGCCATATTAGTTGATATGGGTTGCCATTGTGTAAAATAGTTGTAGTAGTATGTTATTAACAATTTAGTTTATATATATATATATATATATAAACAAAACTAATTTATATTTGTTGTCATTATGTCAAACAAAAGAATAAAAATCCCAATACATGTTTTGTCAATTATGAAAGAAAGACATTTGACAGAGTAGAGTACATGTCTTTTGACAAAAAAAATTATATACATATTTATTACCATCATAGATCAAAGATAAAAACATTACATTTTGAGTTCCTGAAGCATGAGAACTTTCCCTATCTAGTCGAAATGGAAATTTAAATGACTGCATAAAAATGTCCACGAATACTCACAAGGATTGGTGGAAGAAGATGGAATCTGAATAACGTTTGTAGATAGGCCACACACTTCTCCAAGTGCATTTGTTGTTCTCCCAACCTGTAACAAACATACAAACGAATTAGTAATTTACTAATATAGAAAATTATTAAAGATGCATCAAATAAGGAATCCAATATACTTAACTTGGGTCTCGATATCGTAATTGGAGCATCCTCGTTGCCATGGAAATCCATCAATCTAATACCCGAGAAGGGGAGTGGGTGCATTATCCATATGATGAGCTCCCTCTCAAGACAAAGGGACCCACCATCAGTTTATATACTTGTGAAATTATTATTACTAGCGCAAGCAGTAAAACATAAGAAAAATTTCCATTTGAGTACAATAATATTCATATCATAGGTTATAAGATTGACAAAGTAAAAAAATTGACAAAGTAAAAGAGATACCAACAGAAATGTGAATAGAGATTCTAGTAACGAGTGAATTTTACTTTGGATAAGAGTAACTAAAATCCTTACAGAGGGTCGAAGCTACTATGAAAATAATTACTTTAAAGAGAGATATTGTAGTGTTCCCAAGGCCGAGCTCCATTGCAAATCATGATATATGAAATGAATTGTAAATATGTTCTATAGGTTGGTGAGCCAAGTTTTGTATAAGACGGTAGGCTTATGTGTTTGTTAGGCCAGGGAGCCTAAGTGTTGAAGGCCAGGAGCCTGTTGTTGTATATGTAATCATGCAGAACACTTAATAAAATATAAACACCACCAGGTGCAGACCGACCACGATGAATGAGTGAAGGGGGACTGAGCATCCACAGAGTGGGCAAGGAATTAGGGGCTGGAAGGTGGGAAAGGGGCTAAGTGTTGAGCCTAGGGCCTAATCCTAGGGGGGGCTTAAGCCTGAGAATAATATTTTAATATTATTCCAAAAGATATGTGCATCATATGTTTTTATCCTAAGTCCTTTTAGAAGGACACATGAATTCCCAAGTGGTGGGAGGAACGTGTGCTGGTGGAACGCATGTAGTTCTAGGGGTGACAAGTGTCAACCCTGGTGCATGCAAATAAAATGGCCAGGGTGAGCCGTGAGAATGTTTCGATTCCCATTCCACCGGATTGTCTGAACGCGTACGGAGCTCTGAGCTGTACAACTAACCCGACTCCTGTAGAGAACCTTTGTGCAACCCTGTGACTCGAATGTCTGTGTTTGATTCTAAGAAAATCCATGCATGTAACCCCAGACTACGAGAAGCCTGTGTTGATTTTGGGGAAGAGTATTTCTTGTTCGGGAAAGTTGAGCGAGCCTATGTGAGCATTTCCTGTTCCGAAGCCGTGACTGTGAAGCCATCCTGTGATTTCTGAATCCAGTTTTTGGAAAGCCTATGTCTGTTTTCCCGTGGAATTGTTGAGACTACGCAGTACTGGATTGCATGAGGCTTTTTGGCCTGTGAGTGACTCCCTCCAGGTGAGAGAGTGCGCAGGGGAAGAAGAGAACTCCTGGTAGGAACCCTGTAGCTGCCATAGAGCCCGGAGACTTCTGATTCAGTCTGTTCCTGTAACCCAAGGTAAGGGATATTGGTAGCTGAAGGACTGTCCAGGTGACAGAGAAGGTGCATTCTCCTAGGGTGGAACAGGCATGTGGGGAATGAGGTTCTGTGGGCAGTAAGCGTGGGAGATTCCTGGGAGAGCATTCCGTCCTTGTGGTTGTGTGTGACTGTTTTCCCTGTAACTTCACCCTGAGCCTAGATTCCTTGCCTTGGGGTGGAGCTTAGTCCCAGCTCGGGGGTGACCAACTACTGAGTTGATGAGCAGTGCGGTCTAAGGCTGGGAGGTTCGTGGAAGGCCTTCATTTGGTTGGTGGATTCGGCCATTGTTACAAGATAAGTGTCTAACTATGTTTTATCACATTTTATCATGTCTTTACTGTAAATGTTATCATGTTTTTCCGCTGTGTATATGAATTAATATGGAATGCTATGGATTGTTTAATTATAGCAGTAATGATATGTTTTACTCTGAGTTAAATTTGTTTATTTGTTTAAATGCATGGGATATAGGATATCTGTATGAGCTTTGTCCAAATGGTGTGTACAAATTGGTATCAGAGCCAAGGTTTCGACACTGAGCCTAGATGGGCCAGTGGAGCGGTCTTTGGACCAAGAATGCGAAGGGAAATTGGGTCTGGAGGACCAATTTCAGACCTTGGTTTGTTCTGGAGTGTCAAGTAGTTGCTTGATCGTGCTTATGAGCTCAGGAAGTATAGCGGCGAGTGAAACCGCAGCTGGTGTGGTCTATGGCCACACGGAGATAGGTCTCCACACCATTAGCGTTAGAACCTTAGGATCTTCTCGAGAGGGAAGGTGGACCCTCATGACCGTCGGATCTGGAGAGTATGCGTAGGGTTTAAAGCCCTTTTTGAAATGGCACAGGAGTGTGGAAATCGCAATACGCGAAATCCCGAAACAATCTACATCGTAGATCGTGGGGAGAAGAACTTGACCGTTGGATCAAGTAGTTTAATAGACAGTGATTTTGGGATTTCGGAAAATAGAAGTTCAAGATGTGGGGATGCACAAACTTCTGATGTTGAAACCCCAAAACTCCGAAAGGATGTGCGTCGTAGATCTGAGAAATATCTGACCGTGGGATTTTTCTAGGAATGGAAGTGGACACATGGAGATGTACCACGTACCAGTGGGTTGAGGAGACAGGCGAGAGTTGTGGGACCCGATGACATCGTTAAAAGTGACTTGGACCCTCCTGAACACACCCCATGCCACGCTGGTGAAGGGCGACAGTTGTACTGTGGGCCCGAAGAATAAAGTAATTCACGATTTCGGGGACTCGCGAGATATGGGCATGGGATCTTGACATTGAAACTCGCGAAGTCGCGAAGTAGCGAGAACAAGAGGAGAAAAGTCAACATCTCTTCTCGGGGTTTCGTGAAAGGGAGGCACCAGTGTTGGATGCCACAACTCACGAAGGTGCGAATAGCAAAGGGTGCTAGCACTTAACCCTATACTACGGTCATGCGTAGTAGACGCTAGCAAGGAGGGATCCATACCCTTGTCGCATCTCGGGTATCGGCGGTTAGAGGAAATGAGTCGAGGGTCTTCGACTCACGAACTCGCGAGATCACGAGTCGCAAAAGGGTGACTCTGGTTACGAATATATAACTGTGGGATCTTCGTGGACCGAAACCCAAAGTCTCGAAATCCTGAAGTGCCGAAAATGAAAGTTTCGAAAACACGAAAATTGTAGAATCAAACGAGGGCTTAGAAAACTTAATTGAATCAAAATGTCTTTCGTTCTTGTTCGTATTAGTTATAAATGCGGAAGATTGTTCTTGAAGGTTTAATGGCCTGACAAACTTTGAATTTAATTGGACAATGCATGTGTAGAGTTCAATGGAGCTCAAAATTTCAGTTAACCAATGCCGAGTATGGAATGGGAAAAGGTGATGATTGCCTCCGAAACAGGAGATGAACGGGAAGGAAAGGATGTCAATATGGGAGTGTAAGGATCAAACTCTAATGGGCACAGAAAAGAGATGGATAAGGAAGAAAATATGATGCAACTCATCGAAAGATTACAGAAAGATGCCTAGGCTCGCCTAGCTGATAACCGAAAGCTCATGAAAATCTGGGATTGGCAGGGTGAATTCAATTTAAAAATGTTGAAGAGCTTGGAAAGAATAGAAAAGAAATTGGAAAAGGGAAGTGACACAAGCAGACCAAGAAGTGTCAGAACCCCTGAGAGGAGAAGAAGATCGAGGAGTGGTAATAGACATTACCGTCTCTCCCCGAAGCATTCTGGCAAGGAGACACACAGTAGTTCAAGCCCGTCCCCTACCAGAAAACATCGAAAATTTGGAAGGGAGGAATTGAAAGGAGAGATGAACAAGATTAAGCCTCCAACATTTGATGGAGAACATAAGAAGGAGGAATATGCCGAGACCTGGTTGCTTGGCATGAAGAAATACTTCCAACTGCAGAATTATTCTGCCCATGCAGAAGGAAGAATTGCAATGTACCAACTGAAAGGAAAAGCATCCATGTGGTGGGATCAGTTTGT
>ML780705.1:198210-249656 GCA_009831015.1 Picea engelmannii | reverse complement strand
AGTATGTTCCATTCATCAAAGACGAGGCTGTCAAGATTCAGAGGTATCTGAGTGGACTTCCACCTTCCATTGGTGACAAGATTCAATATGATGATCCTAAGACTATGGAAGAAACAATAAGAAGGGTGAAATGCTTATACGAACAACAAAGAGAAAAGACTACCTTTCAGAAGGCTTGGGATGACCAGAAGAGGTTTAAGAAGGAGCAGAGGCAGAAGGGAAGCAAGCCTTCCTTTTTCAGAAACATTCCTTGGGGACAATCATATTTTAAAGAGCCTAGGAAGGTTGAAGGGAGTGAACAGATGCGAAGGCCTCCACCTATAGAGTGTTGGGGATATAAAGGAAATCATAGATACAGAGACTGCCCCCACAGAAAAGACAAAGAAAGAACTATCCATACTGTTTAGCAAGCTAGAACAGTGGAGGATATGGGCAACAGAATGCCGAGGATCTACGCAGCCCTGGACAATGAGCAAGCAGAATTTCAATCGCACATTATTGAAGTGGAAGGTACGATCAACAATTGACCACTTGTTATTTTAATTGATTCAGGGGCTAGCCATAGTTATGTAGATCTTAGAGTGGTGGATAGTTTGCACCTAATGAGAAGAAAACATGAGAAGTCTTGGCTAGTGTAGTTAGCCACAGGAACCAAGAGGAAGGTCACTAAATTGGTTAATTTATGTTCAGTGGACATGAAATGAATGAGCACTAAGGCTGAATTGAACATTCTGCCTTTAGGCTCATACGATTGCTTAATTGGGATGGACTGGTTGGACGAACACCATGCCCTTCTGGATTGTCGTAACAAGAGATTTACATGTCTGGACGAAGAGGGAAATCGGGTAACACTCCAAGGAATTCCCAGAGCCGTGGTTGTGAGGGAAATCTCAGCCATGCAACTAAAGAAATGTTACCGGAAAGGCTGTCAATTATATGCATCTCGGGTGGAAGAAACATCTCTAGATGTAGTATCGAATCTGAAAGATCATGAAGTACTCAAGGAGTTCAAGGATGTATTTTAGGAGGTACTTGGACTACCTCCGAAGAGGGACATCGATTTTTCTATAAATCTGATGCCTGGAGCAGCTCCAGTTTCGAAGACTCCTTATAGAATGAGTACGCCAGAGCTGAAAGAGTTGCAATTGCAGCTCGAAGAGCTACTAAAGAAAGGTTACATTCACCCCAGTGTGTCACTGTGGGGAGCCCCAGTCCTATTCGTGAAGAAGAAATATGGGACATTGAGGCTGTGCATTGATTTTCGACAGTTGAATAAGGTCACTGTCAAGAACAAGTATCCTCTGCCAAGGATTGATCATCTTTTTGATCAGTTGAAGGATGAAAAAATATTTTCAAAAATAGATCTCAGATCTGGATATCACCAAGTGAGAATAAAGGATAAGGACATTAGCAAGACTGCCTTTAGAACAAGGTACGGTCATTAAGAATTCACAGTAGTGTTGTTTGGTCTGACAAATACACCTGTTGTTTTCATGTGTTTAATGAATGGAGTGTTCATAAATTATTTGGACAAGTTTGTCATAGTCTTCTTCGATGACATCTTGGTGTATTCCAAGACAGAGGAAGAACATGAACAACACCTAAGAATGGTGATGCAGGTGTTGAGAGAACACCAGCTGTACGCAAAACTGAGCAAGTTCTCTTTTTATCAAAGGCAGATCCATTACTTGGGACACATTATATCAAATGAAGGGATCGTTGTGGATCCTGAGAAGGTACAGGCCATTCGAGAATGGCCAGCACCAAGGAATGTGGTAGAAGTTAGATCTTTTATGGGTCTGGCAGGCTATTATAGGAGGTTCATAGCCGGATTCTCAAAGATAGCTCATTCTATCACTTCCTTGCAAAGGAAGGAGAAGAAGTTCCAGTGGAATGAAGACTGTGAGAGCATCTTCCAGCGATTGAAGCAGCTGCTAACCAGTGCTCCAATCCTGAAGATTGCAGATCCAAGTAAGGATTACGTAGTGTGCACAGATGCATGTAAGAAGGGGCTGGGAGGAGTTCTCAGCCAAGAAGGATTTGTAGTTTGTTACGAATCTCGAAAGTTGAAGGAACGTGAGAAGAATTATGCCACTCATGATTTAGAGCTGGCAGCAATCGTCCACGCCTTGTGGAAATGGATACATTACCTCATGGGAAAAAGATTCGAGTTGAGAACAGACCATAATGGTCTGAAGTATTTATTTGATCAGTTGATTTTAAATGCCAGGAAAATAGGATGGCTGGAGTTTCTGTGCGAATATGACTTTGATATCAAGCATATCAAAGGGAAATAAAATAAGGTGGTTGATGCACTCAGCAGAAAAGTGCACGGATTACATGCTACAGCCATTAGCATGTGTCGGACTAAGATGAAAGACAGAATTTTGGAAGCTGCAAGTATTGACTTGCAGTACAAAAGTCTTGTAGCAAAGCTACAACAGCATGAGAGACCACAGACCAAGGAAAGTTACACCTTGGTAACTGATGGTTTACTTCTGTATAAAAATAGAGTGTATGTACCCAATGACCGAGAATTGAAGCTGGCGATTCTAAAGGAGATGCATAATGTGGCTTATGCTGGACATCCTGGATATCAGAAGACTATGGCAGCAGTCAAAAGCCATTATTTTTGGCTGGGTTTGAAGAAGGAAATCGTTGAATACATCGCCAGATGTATGGAGTGCCAAAAGGTTAAGGCCAAGCACATGCACCCAGCAGGGTTACTGTAGCCTTTACCTATTCCTGAATGGAAATGGGACATGGTAACAATGGATTTTATCACAGGATTTCCCAGAACAAGCAAGCAGCATGATTCAATCATGGTGGTGGTGGACAAGCTTACTAAAGCTACCCATTTTATTCCACTAAAAACCACCCACAGAGCAGCGGATGTTGCTGACATCTTTTTAAAAGAAGTTGCACGCTTGCACGGAATTCCTAAGACAATTGTGTCTGATAGAGACCTAAAATTCACTTCAAATTTCTGGAAAGGACTGTTCAAAGGATTCGGAATGAATCTGAACTTTAGCACAGCATATCATCCTGAGTCTGATGGATAGACAGAGAGAGTAAACAGAGTAATATAAGACATGCTGAGAATGTATGTGATGGATAAACCATCAAGGTGGGAAGACTACCTGCATTTGGTAGAATTCGCCTACAATAATGGGTATCATGCATCATTGAATATGAGCTCATTCGAAGAGCTTTATGGAATAAAGTGCAACACTCCAGTGAGCTGGGATAATCCAGATGACAGAGTAGTAGTTGGACCTAAACTGCTCAAAGAGATGGAAGACCAAATGATAAGAATTAAACATAATTTAAAAGCTTCCCAGAATAGGCAGAAAAGTTACACTGATAGTAATAGAACCCATAGAGAATTCAAAGTGGGTGATCATGTTTTCCTGAAAGTGAAAACTAACAGGAGTTCCCTAAGACTGGGAAGTTGCGCCAAGTTGGCAGCAAGATTTTGTGGGCCATTTGAGATCTTGGAAAGGATTGGGCCGGTTGCATACATGTTTTCATTACCTGCATCTATGATTGTACATAATGTGTTTCATGTTTCACTGATTAAGAAATATGTACCTGATACTAATCATGTTATCGATTGGAATGTGATTCAGGTGGAACCAGAAGGTGTCATGCAAGTGCATCCTGTGCGCATATTGGACAGTAAAAGAAAACAGCTCTGGAATCGAGCTATAGAGCTTGTAAAGGTCCAGTGGACCTGGTACGGTCCTGAGGATATGACATGGGAGTATGAAGAGGTTATGCGGGAGGAATACCCGCATCTTTTTGAAAATTTTGAAAGGATTGCAGAGACAGTGTAAGTTGCACTGAGGATAGTGCAAAAATAAGGGGAGGGGAATTGTAGTGTTCCTAAGGCCAAGCTCCGTTGCAAATCATGATATATGAAATGAATTGTAAATATGTTCTATACGCTGGTGAGCCAAGTTTGTATAAGTTGGTAGGCTTATGTGTTTGTTAGGCTAGGGAGCCTAAGTGTTGAAGGATAGGAGCCTGTTGTTGTATATGTAATCATGCAGAACACTTAATAAAATATAAACACCACCAGGTGCAGACCGACCACGATGAATGAGTGAAGGGGGATTGAGCATCCACAGAGTGGGCAAGGAATTAGGGGCTGGAAGGTGGGAAAGGGGCTAAGTGTTGAGCCTAGGGGCTAAGCCTAGGGGGGGCTTAAGCCTGGGAATAATATTTTAATATTATTCCAAAATATATCTGCATCATATGTTTTTATCCTAAGTCCTTTTGGAAGGACACGTGAATTCCAAAGTGGTGGGAGGAACGTGTGCTGGTGGAATGCATGCAGTTCTAGGGGTGACAAGTGCCAACCCTAGTACATGCGAATAAAACAGCCAGGGTGAGCCGTGAGAATGTTCCGATTCCCATTCCACTGGATTGTATGAATGTGTATGGAGCTCTAAGCAGTACGACTAACCCAACTCCTGTAGAGAACCTTTGTGCGACCCTGTGGCTCGAATGTCTGTGTCTGATTCTCAGAAAAGTCGTGCGTGTAACCCCAGCCTACGAGAAGCCTGTGTTGATTTTGGGGAAGATTCTTGCTTGTTCGGGAAAGATGAGCGAGCCTATGAAATCATTTCTTGTTCTGAAGCTGTGACTATGAAGCCATCTTGTGATTATCGAATCCAATTTTTGGAAAGCCTGTGTCTGTTTTCCCGTGGAATTGTTGAGACTACGCAGTACTGGACTGCGTCCTGTGAGCGATTCCCTCCAGGTGAGAGAGTTCACAGGGGAAGGAGAGAACTCCTGGTAGGAACCCTGTAGCTTCCATAGAGCCCGGAGACTTCTGGTCCGGTCTGTTCCTGTAACCCAAGGTAAGGGAGATTGGTAGACGAAGGACTGTCTAGGTGACAGAGAAGGTGCATTCTCTTGGGGTGGAACAGGCATGTGGGGAATGAGGGTCTATGGGTAGTGAACGTGGGAGATTCCTAGGAGAGCATTCCTTTCTTGTGGTTGTGTGTGACTTTTTTCCCTGTAACTTCAGCCTGAGCCTAGATTCCTTGCCTTGGGGTGGAGCTTAGTCCCAGCTCGGGGGTGACCCACTGCTGAGTTGATGAGCAGTGTGGTCTAAGGCTGGGAGGTTCATGGAAGGCCTGCATTTGGTTTGTGGATTCCGCCATTGTTACAAGATAAGTGTCTAACTATGTTTTATCACATTTTATCATGTCTTTACTATAAACGTTATCATGTTTTTCTGCTGTGTATACGAATTAATATGGAATTCTATGGATTGTTTAATTATAGCAGTAATGATATGTTTTACTCTGAGTTAAATGTGTTTATTTGTTTAAATGCATGGGATATATGATATCTATATGAGCTTTGTGCAAATGGTGTGTACATATTTTTATCAGAGCACGAGTAAGCCCATAATTCCGAAATGGGTGTGCTACAGATACCTTATGCACATAAATGAATAATATTTAAACAATGCTACCTTATAACACAAACAAGAGAACAAATTTAACAATTCCACAAGTATTACTTCAAACAAAGTGTACAAGATAAAACCCATTCGAAGATGCAAATTATATTGTAGCGAATTTGTTAACATAAACATATATCGATTTTCTTAATACACAGTGAGATTTTGACAAAAATAAACGAAGTCACAACATGTATGAGTTTAACAAGAATTTAGAACAAGATACAACTTTGAGTGAATCTAAACATAAATTACGCAGAGTCTATTAAAAATTAATCCTAGTCTATTCGACCTTGGCCTTAACAATATATAACCATATGTTTCAAGTATCAAAACCAACTAGTGATTGAATCGAGGAAATCGCAAATTTAAAACAACAAGGATATCAAATTTTTCAGTGAGAAGATTTGAATAATTAACCAACAACTTATACCATTGTTGAATGGTTATAAGGTTCTAGTAGTGACTAAACATTTTGTCTCTTGTTAGGGGTATTTTATAAACGATGCCTACAAATATATTAATGAGGAGTATCATTGTTGTTTTCCATCAAACAAGGGTATTTTGCCTCATAAAATACATAGTGAATTGTAATTACAGAATGCAAGTTAAGAAAGGATTTGGTCAAACAGAAGGATGGAGGTACGAGAATATTCGACTAAGTCTTCACCCAAGTCTGTTCGTTAGTTATCAAACAAAACTTTATCTCTCCTAAAACATTAAGCTACCGAAACGCAGGGTTACACCCTCTACACAGACCCGAAACCACATGAGTGCTTACAAAGGACTAGGGTTTCAGACCATGGGAAAACGAGGGAGGAACCAAAAGGGTTTTGGTTTTGGAAGACCGTTGGCCATTGAAATAAAATCACAGAAAACGAACTGAATTATGAACTTACCCAAGAGATAATGGTAGATGAGGAACCCTTGTACAGAGAACCCTTCAACAATGGGTATACTGCAGGGGACCATAACTAGAGAAACACATTGTATAGATCTTATGTCAACACAGTAATACATTACATAAGGAAAGTGTAATATAAAAAAAGGCATGGAACAAAGAGCTCCTGTAATACAAAGAATGCATTACAGTAAAACTATTTAGCTACTCAATTTAGACAAAGGAACATTTTTCCTTCAAATATAAATAAAACCATTACATCAAATCGAAAATTATTTGAAATGAGATACACAGAGGAAGGTAACTTGTCGTGCACAAGCCTAGAGAAATATTTGAAAACTGTGACCACCACGCCTATGGAGAAATCGACTAAACACCCATTTTCTATCTTTCTACAGAGAGCCGAGAGGAAAACTTGAAACAATGGCTACCATGCCTTTAGAAAACCAACCGAGCACCCCATGGCTACCATGATACCATAGAGTCGCATAACCCTACCATAGCAGAAGAAAAACAAAGAGTAACAAAACATAAGGAATCATTGCGAAGGGTAATGGCACCTCGTGCCTCACAATAGTGGAGGAGAATGGAAGGTACACCACCTTCTCTATGCCATGTGAATCCATCCTAAGTGGTGAGCCCGTAATGGAGCTTCATGAAAAACTTCAGGCCTTGAGATTAAAGGTGGCCTGACACCATTAATGGTTATGACCCAACTTAAATGCCTAAGGCTAGGTTCAACCATCCAGGTAACTTTCTCTTTAATGATTCTTGAAATTGTAGAGGCCACAAATTTATGTGTAATTGTAGACTAGAGGTGTATTAACAGATTCTGGATGATAATCATTGTGCTTATCATAAGTTTTATTTAACATGGAATACCACTATGGAACATTATAATCTCCTAGCACGTAGGTTTGAAATTAGTGGGTTAGGACCCTAGGTTCAATCCCTTGTACGCTAGTGCTTGAATTTTGAATTTTATAAAGTGTATCTAGTGTATAGGTATTGAGTTTTATAAAATGTATTGTTCATTTTTTAGAAACACAGTTATGACTTATATGAATGGGTGGCACAATTTATTCTTAGGCTATGGACCTTGACAGGACTAGCCACTAATACATCAACGTTATAATTTTAACTCTATTAACGACTCTTAACATCAAACGATGTGTTGATCCTAAGACGTCTTGCAACCATTTTAGAATGAGTAATGATAATGATACATTTGCTAGTAATTTATTTAATGGATAAAGATATAATTATTCTTGTGTCACAAACTGTTGTCGTACAGAATAGACTTTGGTTTTCACCATTAATGTTTTTCTTAATTTGTGAAATTTGTGGTACTATTTCAGATGTGTTTAAATTGTTGTACTATGATAATGATATTTTATTATTGATAAAGTTGTTTCCATATCTTATTTTATTGAATTTAGAAACAAAATTTGTTTGGAAAAACTGTATAGACATATTACTTGATATGGGTTGCCACTGTGTAAAACAGTTATAATATTATGTTATTAACAATGTAGTTTATATATATGAATATAGATATATAAAAGTATAAGCAAAACTAAATTATATGTGTTGTCGTTATGTCAAACAAAAGACTAACAATCCCAATACATGTTTTGTCAATTATGAAAGAAAGACATTTGATACAGTAGAAAACAAGTATTTTGAAAACAAAATGATATACATCTTTATTACCATCATAGATCAAAGATAAAAACATTACATTTTGAGTTCCTGAAGCAACATAACTTTGCCTATCTAGTCGAAATGGAAATTTAAAGGACTGCATAAAAATGTCTGCGAATACTCGCACAGACTGGTGGAAGAAGATGGAATCTGAATACCTTTTGTAGACAGGACACACACTTCTCCAAGTGCATTGGTTGTTCTCCTAGTCTGTAACAAACATACAAAAGAATTAGTAACTTACTAATATACGAAATTATTAAAAATGCATCAAATAAAGAATCCAATATACTTAACTTGGATTTCGATGTCTTAATTGAAGCATCCTCACTGCCATGTAAATCCATAAATCCAATACTCAAGAAGGGGAGTAGGTGCATTATCCATATGAAGGGATCCCTCACAATACAAAGGGACCCATCATGAGTTTATATACTTGCAAAATTATTATTACTAGCGCAAGTAGTAAAACATAAGAAAATTTTCCATTTGAGTACAATAATATTGATATCATGTAGGTTATAAGATTGACAAATTAAAAGAGATACCAACAGAAATGAGAATAGAGATTATAATAACGAGTGAATATTAATTTGGAGAAGAGTAACTAAACGCCTTACATAGGGTCGAAGCTACTATGAAAACAATTACTTTAAACAGAGCTACCTTATGCATGGAAATGAATAATATTTAAACAAAGATACCTTATAACAAATACAAGAGAACAAGTTTAACAATTCCACAAGTATTACTTCAAATTAAGTCTACAAGATAAAACCCATGCGAAGATGCAAAGAATATTGTAGTGATTTTGTTAACATAAACATATATCGATTTTCTTAATACATTGTGAGCTTTTGACAAAAATAAACGAAGTCACAACATGTATGAGTTTAACAAGAATTTAGAACGAGATACGACTCTTAGTGAATCTAAACATAAATTACGCAGAGTCTATTAAAATTAATCCCAGCGAGTTCGACCTTGGCCATAACAAGATATAACCATTTGTTGCAAGTATCAAACCCAGTCGGTGATTGAATCGAGGAAATCGTAAATTTAAACCAGCAAGGATATCAAATTTTTCAGTGAGCATATTTGAATAATTAACAAACAAATTATACCATTGTCGAATGGATATAGGGTTCTAGCAGTGACAAAACATTATGTCTCTCGTTAGGGGTATTTTATAACCGATGCATACAAATATATTTATGAGGAGTATCACTGTTGTTTTCCATCAAACAAGGGTATTTTTCCTCATAAAATACATAGTGAATTGTAATTACAGAATTCAATTTAAGCAAGGATTTGGTCGAACAAAAGTATGGAGGTACGGGACTATTCGGCTAAGTCCTCACTGAAGTCTTCTTGTTAGTTATCAAACCAAAATTTATCTCTCCTAACACAGTAAGCTACCAGAAGACATGGTTACGCCCTCTACATAGACCCGAGACCAAATGAATTCTTACAAAGGAATAGGGTTTCAGAACACGATAAAATGAGGGAGGAACCCGAAGGGTTATGGTTTTGGAAGACAGGTGGCCATTGAAATAAAATCATAGAACCTGAACCAGATGATGAACTTACCCAAGAGAAAACCTCTAATTACAGAAGAGCACTGAAGTGAAATGCATAAGGAAATTTTACCCCACAATCCCAACCATGGATTATGTGACAGTTAAGAAATCAAGAAATAACCCTTGTACAAAGAACCCTTCAACACGGATTTCATTAACCAAAAAATGGGACATGCAAAACCCTTGTACAGAGAACCCTTGAACACTGGGTATACTGTAGGGGACCATAAGTTTAGGAACTCATTGTACATATCTTATGTTAACATAGTAATACATTACATAAAGAAAAGTGTAATATAAATAAAGGCATGGAACAAAGATCTCCCGTAATACAAAGAACGCATTACAGTAAAACTATTGGGATAATCGATTTAGACAAAGGAACATTTTTCCTTCAAATATAAATAAAACCATTGCATCGAATCGACAACTATTTGAAATGAGATACACAGAGGAAGGGAACTTTCCGTGCAAAAGCTGAGAGAAATATTTGAAAACTGTGACCACCACACCTATGAAGAAATCGACTAAATGCCCCATTTCTATCTTTCTACACACAGTCAAGAGGAAAACTCGAAACAGTGGCCACCATGCCTATAGAAAACCGGTCAAACACCCCGTGGCTACCATTCTACCAAAGAGTCGCATAACCCTACCATAGTGGAAGAAAAATACAGAGTATCAAAATGTAAGGAATCACTGCAAAGAGTAATGGCACCTCGTGCCTCACGATAGTGGAGGAGAATGGAAATCACGCCACCCTCTCTATGCCATGTGAAGCAAGCCTACGTGGTGAGCCTATAATGGATATTCCTGTAAAAATTCAAGCCTGGAGATTAAAGGTGGCATGAAACCATTAATGGTTACGACCCAACTTAAATGCCTAAGGCCAAGGTCGACCATCCAGGTAACTTTATGTTTAATGATTCTTGAACTATGTACAGGCCACGAATTTATTTGTAATTGCGGACTAGAGGTGTATTAATAGAGTCCTGCAATAATCGTTGTGTTTATCATAAGTTTTATTTAACATGGAAGACCACTATGGAACATTACGATCCACTACCATGTAGGTATGGACTTAGTGGGCTAGAACCCTAGGTTCAATCCCTTGTACGCGAGTGCTTAAATTTTGAATTTTATAAAGTGTATCTAGTTTATAGGCATTGAGTTTTATAAAATGTATTGTTCATGTTTTAGAAACATAGTTATGACTTATATGAATGAGTAGCACAAGTTATTCCTAGGCTATGGACCTTGATAGGACTAGCCACTAATATATCAATGTTATAATGTTAACTCTATTAACGACTCTTAACATATAACGATGTGTTGATCCTAAGATGTCTTGCAGCCATTTTAGAATGAGTAATGATAATGATACACTTGCTAGGTGATGGGTGTTCTATATGCACTAAAACCACACTAAAAACACTCAATTAAATTGTCAAACCAGGGTAAGTAAACTTAGAGTTGTAGCAATATATATGCCAAGTTATAAGGGTTGGAAGTAGTATAGTCTAACTAAAGAAGTAGCTATCTGAGGGCTAATCTATTCAAGCAGAGACTACTAATGATCAAACCCTACTAAGAAACTTAAACTATGTAACCTAAGTAACTTTTGGACAAATGGTCGATGGATAGTCCTAAGAAAGAAATTGAAAACCCTACTTAAAGCAAACTAGTTCAATCATAATAATAAGCAAAAGCCAACTATTCATATAATAAGAAGATGGAAACAACAAACTACTTCAACTAGCTTACTTGAATTCAATAAACAACTATCATGTGAAAGAAAGTAAATAAACAAGCAAGCAACTATTCTATTAAGGAAAGTAAACAACTAACTAACCTATGATAACTTCTACAAGTAAACTAATTAAGATTACTCAATAAGCAACTAACTAGGCTAAGAAACAAGTGAACTCTATTCTTAAATCAAACTTCACAACTATTTCTAATTTATGAAAGGAAATCTACTAAATTGAAAGCAAGAGGAATTAACAACTAATCCTTAATCTATGATAAGAAAACTACTCTTTAATCTACCAAAGAAATAAGTCTAGCTATCTTACAAAATCAAGGAAATTATCTTCTAATCTATGAAAGAAAGAAACTTTCTTCCAACCTATGAAAGAAAGAAAACTATCTTCTAATCTACGAAAGCAAGAAAACTATCTTTTAATCTATGAAATCAAGAAAAACTCAAATATAGTGTTGATGGTTATGTCTCGGGTGTCTTATGATATCACAATGGAACTTAACAATGAATGATAAATAAAGAGGGATAAACTCGATATTGACTTCAATAGAAAAGTGAAAAGTGTGAATTAGTCAATCGAGTGAGAACTTAGCCATTATGGAAACAACATCAATTATCCTGCATATCCATGTGATTATTGATCATGCATTAATCATCAACAATATAATCATGATTCTAATAAAATCAATTGCATTCTATACTAATGAAGAAAATTCATACTACACTAAACTCAATAATTAACTATGAACTGAAATTGCAACCTAGATCTAGGAAAGAAATTGCATGAAGGAAACTAAACTAGTTCCATCTTATCAATTCAAATTTGCAAAAAGAGGAAATACTCATAAACATAAATTAAACACTACTTCAGCATATGACAATAAATGAAATGGGAAAACTAACCAACAACTAAATAAGAAAAACTAAACAACAATTAAATGAGAAATCTGAAAATAAAAACTAAGATTAACACTATCCATCCATCGAAACCCTGTTAAAGAAAGCATGCATTAAAACTCTATTTTAAACTCTAACTAATCTATTTCAGCATACAAAAATTCTAGTCTATTATTTAATCACACAGGGGTTAGTGGCTTAATATTAAGCTTATTTATACTAACTAAGAAGTCATTGCATACTAACAAGATCCTTCATATTAACCTGCAAAATGAAACTAACAAAATTAAACTATAACAACAATTTATACAGTGAGAAAACAAGATGACAATTCATGTACATGAAAAGAAATAAAAAGAAATCTATGTTATTTAATTCACAAGTAAATACATAGGATAGTTACCCAGACTATTGGTGGGCCCCCCAACAATTCGTGGTCACTCTTTAAATGCAAACCATGAACTTCAAAAAAGCGATTTCACCATTAACACTAAAAACGCAAGTTTTACACAATTCTCGCAAAATAACAATAAAAATTGTCTTTGTCTCTAACTCTCTATTCCTGAACTTATTCTTCTTAACTATTGTCTGAACACTGAGCTGGTATTTATAATATTTGTAGGCTGAGAGGCCGACCACTGGAGGGTCGATCCTCTCTAAAAACAGTAAATTTAATTTAAGATTCCCTAATTGTCAGTGGGTTCTAGAAATGAGGCAAGCCAATAATCACCCCACATAACAACCCAAATCAAGTTGTCAAGAGTTCAGTAGATGGAGGCCATGAGCATGAGAAAAACCCATCTTTCGGATTTTTCCATCACTGGCCAACAATACCATAACCGCCAAATTGCCCATTGTTTTTGTGCAGGACGGAGTGCTAGACGGAGTGTCGGATGGAGTACCGGAAGCAAAAACAAGCTACGATTTTTCCCCGTGACACCAAAAAATGTGAATTAGATTCCTGGAAAAATAAAAACATACATAATTACACTCAATATCATCATAAAACATGAGTTATGCATACCTGGTGTGGATCATAGTGATTTGACACAAAATCTCTTCAAAAACTCTTCAAAACAGCAAAATGCATACACATATTCGATAAAAAGGACCTAATTAACGTTATGAAATCAATCATATCACGGGCCCAACACTAGGCATTTAATTAATGGATTAAGATATAATTATTCTTGTGTCACAAACAATTGTCATACATAACATACTTTAGTTTTCACCATTAATGTTTTTCTTTAATTTGTTAAATTTGTGGTACATTACACTCGATCACTGATCAACTGCAGTTCCACTGCCTCCCTGTGGATAAATACATTTTCCCTCTTGAAAAATGTATAATATCCTACATCCTCCAAGGATGAGACTGAGAGAAGTTTAACCCTCAACTGTGGAACAAAGAGAACTCCATAAAGCTCAAGGAACCCTCCATACTCGAGTAGGACTCTAACCCTTCCAACTCCACATACATATCATTCCATACCACCTTAATTTACCACCTACTGATCAGGACCTGTCTCTGTGATAATTAGGAATACTCTCCAGATTCACATCATGTGGAAAGAGGCTCCACTATCCACAATCCATCTGAAATCACCCCCAAATACTCCACTTCCTACACTGGTTACTTGAGTAATGAAAGAAGATTCCTTGTAATACTTGGAAGAGAATTCCTCCATGGTTGTTATAGTAGTTGTCTCATTCCCCTCCGGTTCCTTCTTCTTGTTCTTCCTATCAAGACAATGAGAAGCAAGGTACCCCAACTGGTTATAAGAGTAACATCTGAATTTACTCAAGTCCCTCCTAGAACTTATTTTCTTCTTTCTCTTTTCAACAAGATCAACATTATCGTTAGCTCGATCTATCTTCTGTCCGCTACTATGAGATCCTTCCCGGATATCCTCCTGAGTGAAATCGTCCCAAAGTCTTCTCCAATACGAAAAACAATCACAATATTTTTCCCCTTTCTGAAAACAATAACTCGGACTTTATACCCACAATAGGTTGTTGTCCTTCTTCTATACAACCGACCTCCTTCAATAAATTCACCCAAAGCTGCTTTGAAAACCATGCCAACCTTTTCCTGCCAAAATTTTGTGTTGTACATCCTATACGGATCTTTACAGTACCCTCCTTGTTTCTCTCTTTCCTCTCTCAATATTACTCATAAAATATATGAAACTCCTCTCAATGTGTCTTACACACTACCCAATGCTTTCCTTTATAAAATATGAAGATGACCTTTTCCCTCCTAAGTGTTTTTTCACCTTCCCCAACCCTAAATCCAACAACCAAGATCTAATATTTACTTTACAAGATCAAGGGACATGATTCATTCCCTCCAAAATAAATCACTTAAAATATTAAAGTACATTTCAGTTTATTACATATGTGCACTTTATGAAATAAATTCACTTTAATATTAGAAGGTACAATTTATTAAAAAATTAATTGAATAAAAGAATCACTTTATAACAAATTTATAAAAACCCATTACAAATTTAAGTTCATAGTAGTGTCAACATAAGGCTACATCCGCATAGAATACAAAACATGGGGAGTACCTCCCGAACTAAAAATCTAACAAACAATTGTTATTAGAGCACTTTATTTGGACACAAAAAAGGGAATTTTTTTTTTCTCTATTTTTGTAGATTTTTTGAATGAGACAAAAGAGGGTTGTGATAGTATGGATGATTCTTATATTTATATTGGATTAATGTGTAGAAAATTGTTGTAAATATGATTTTATCTTGCAAAGTTAACCTATTTTAAAAATAATGGTTTGAATCGGGGTCTCATAAGTAAAGTTATCATCATTTCAAAATATGGTAATTTTCAGCGTTTTTCGTGGATGACCATTTAATTTTTCTGATTTTTGTAGAAGCTAGAGCGAAACTTGATAAAAAAATGTTTCATATATAAGTTCCTCTAAAAATTTTACCCAATTTTAGAAAAATAAATCATCCAAATTGAAGCTCTGAAAGTAGAGATATCCTTGATTTAAAATAAGCCATTTTTTTTTTCAGGTTTTTAATGATGGCAATGGGACTATAGAGCTCTTAAATTTTCTCAACGTGCTCATATCAGGTTTTTCATTATGGCGGTGGGACTATAGAGCTTTAAAGTTTTCACATGGTGCTCATATTTATGCCTTGACACCTTATGGATCGGTTCTACTAGGGAAGGCCGGGATGTACTTATGGCATATAAATGTACAACTATATATAGTTATGACGTTCTTTTAGCTTATGGTGGTCTAGTATGGAGGTACTTATGTGATGCAGAGCCCTACCTTTGCAGGGTCTGCTGACCTCCCGATCTAAGGATCTTCTAACTTGATGCAGGAGCATCGCCAGCGTTAAGCGAGCGTGGGGCAGCCGCCAACGCATTTTTGACATATGATAAAGTTATTTGAATCACTTTGAAAATTTGGTGTGCCGAACATAAATATGGAAATTAAATGAAGGCGCACTTGTAAATGTAAATGGACCTTGAGCGATTTGCTCTCGTCCCTAAGTAGACAGAAGGCATTTATGATAATGAATGTAGGTAGATACGAATTAATGTGTAGATTAGACAGTTTTAGAAGGAAAGAGGGAAAACGGATATAGACACCCTCATTGTATTATTGTAACATAAGGAAGAGAATGAGAGAGCATACAGTGAAGAATAGAGAAAGAGCATATAGAGAGTTGTGTAAGAACACCCATGCACAGATATTTGAATTAATAGAAAGATTTTGATTCAGATTCATGGTGTCGTGTTGTTCTCTGTGTATGTTTGTTGATTGATATGCTCATGGATGTTTACTTCCTGTTATACATTTGCTTTATATGCTGTGTATATGATTTCATGTTTTGAGTTTGAAGTCTGAAAGGAAGTAGGAATGAGCTTCAACTGTTTCTCTATCCGAGAAAGGGTTCCTGCAAGGAGTGCAGTCGAATTGTCCGCAAGGAGTGTGTTGACAAAGAACTCAGATAGTTTATCTTTTGTTCTCATTCATCCAGAAGTGCAGTCGGGCACAAGAGCCGTGCAAGGAGTGCGTAGGCTGAGGAAAGTCTCAGAGTTGCGAACCTGAGCAAAGCATTTGAGAGACTGCTGCTGCAGGAGTGCGCAGAGTCGAAGGGAATTCAACACTTGAAGGTGTTTGAAGGTCGCCGCAAGGAGTGCGAGAAAGAGGTTTTTCTAAAAGACACAGAGTCATGGAAAAGCTTAGGAAGGATAAGACCTTCGAAACCATTGAAGGACAGCGCAGGGAAGTTGTGACTGGAAGTATTAAGAAGGCATCGTAAGTTTGCGCCGCAGGTGGAAAAGTTTGTGGAGGAACACTTAGTTCATTCGCAGAAATCGTCAAGGAGGAATGGACGGTTGGAATTCTCTGAGGAGGATTCGCGAAATCCCGTGAGTCGTCAGATATCATGGAAGAGAAAGTGAGTTAATACGAGTATTTCAGAAGGTTCTAAGCTCAGGAGGAGTACGACCGTAGATCCAAGCCATAAGGGCCATTGGATTCGCGAGTGAATCCCTATTTCAGGATTTCGTGGGTGGAAGTCCCGTAAAGTTTGCAACGGAAATCGTGATATCATGAAACACGAAGTTTCGAAGGCTAAAAGGATGGTGTGGGGCCAAAGGAGTCAGCGAGGCAGACAGGTGGCACACTATCAACATGGAGTCAAACTCCGTAGACCATTTCAGGATTTCATGGGTCGAAGTTCCAAACACATTGCATTAGGATTCGCGATGCCGCGAAGTTCGAAGTCCAGACGGATTGGAAGGCATTGAAAAGTCAACCCCACGAGCGTATCGACGTTTCGGTAAATCAAGATTCGGGAGTCGAGGAGGTGAGTCACTCGACATCACGATCACCTAAATCACGAAAGAGAGAAGTCCGAAGGGGAAAGAGAAAAGGTAAGCGTTGACTATTTTCGGGTTTCAGAAATAGAGGGACAAAGCGCTTGACCATTGGATTCACGAAGGTGCGAAGTCCGACCTCCCGAGGTATAAAAGGGGGAAATCTCTTGAAGTTAGTTGTGGGTGCAGATTTCCTGAAAGGGAAATAGAAGAGCCGGTTTAGAGTTCTTCGGGCCAACGAGAAGAGAAGATCCTGTTTGCGTGGACCTTCCGACCTGCAGGTTGAGGGAGGTGGATGCATCATCATTCTTGGTATCAGAGCACAGAAAGGATTCTTTGCTTTCTGTAGCAGAGGAAAAGAGAGATTCATCATGCCGCCAAGGAGAAGAGATAGGCAATCACTCGATCCAGAGGAGAGAGAAATTCCAAGAAGAAGGGGTAGGTAGATGACTGATCCAGCCATGGAGAGAGAGATGCGTGATCTACGAGCTAGACTCGAAGACATGGAAATAGCACAAAGGCATACAGTTAGTGCTGGGATCTTAGCGATTCCGAAATTGAAATTGAGGCTGGACATGAAGAGGAGGAAGTTGCAACCAAAGATGCCTCAAACGAACATTTGATTAGAGATATTGCAAGAATGGGTGCAAGAGCGAAAATGAACATTCCAGTTTATGAGGGAAACTTGGATGCAGAGGACCTTCTAGACTGGATTAGAGCTCTGGACACATACTTTGACTACGAAGATGTCGAAGAGGACAAGAAGGTCAAGCATGCTGTCACGAGATTGAAGGGACATGCAACATTATGGTGGGATGAACTACAAGCTGACAGATGTTGCAAAGGCAAGCAAAAGATCAAAAGCTGGGACAATATGATTGCGAAGATGAAAGAATAATTCATCCCCATAGACTATCAAATTACTCTATTTCGAAGGATGCAGAACTTGAGACAGAAGCTGATGACAGTGAAAGAATACACTAAAGAGTTCTACAAACTGAACATCAAGGTAGGTCATTGGGAGAGCAATGATGAAAAGGTTGCCAGATACATGAATGGCCTAAGATATGATATCCAGGATGAGATGAGCATGTTGACCATCCGAATGGTGGAAGATGCTTATCAATTGGCTCTGAAAGCTGAAGAGATGCTGAGCCGAAAGTAGAGTCAAAGAGGCCGAGGCAGAAGTCAGCCCAGAGGCAAATCAGTTGCCCAGGATAAAAACCAGAAGCCCAAGGAAGACTGGAAGAAACCTCAGACTCGAACTGAGAGAGGTATAACTTCACAGAGAGGGAAGCATACCGAACAGAGAGGAGATTATGCTGATAATAATACCTTTCCAAATACCAGAGGTAGAGGAAGAGGAAGAGGTGGAGTGATAACATGCTTCACATGTGGAAAGAATGGGCACAAGTCTTACGAGTGTCCAGATAAAAAGAAAGAAGGAGGAGAAGCTCACATCGCTGAAGCACAGAGGCGGGATGTTGAGGTAGAATATGTTCAAGGCGGAAGATCGTTGATGATGCAAAAAGCTATTTTGACACTAGAGAAGGAGGTAGAGAGTTCAGTCCAAAGGAACAGGCTTTTTTGGACTGCTTGCAAAACCTAGGACAGGGTATGCAAGTTCATTGTAGAAAGTGGTAGCACTGATAATCTCGTTTCAACCGAGATGGTAGAAAAGCTAGAGCTGGAGATGGTTGATCATCCAAGCCCATATAGAGTTTCATGGCTACAAAAAGGACATCAGGTAACGGTCACTAAACAATTCTTAGGTGAATTTAAGATAGGAGGATATAATGATAAGATCTTGTGTGATGTTATTCCTATGGATGTTTGTCATCTATTGTTGGGTAGACCATGGCAATATGATAGGAATGTGATTCATGATGGGAGAATGAACACATACACCATAGAGAAGAATGGGAGAACTCACATGTTGCTTCCAATCAAGGATAAGGAGGTGAAACCTGAAGCAAGAAACACTGTACTTCTCATGAGTGGGAAGGAACTTCTTACCGAGGTAAAGAATAAAGAAGAACCGAAATTTATTGTGGTCAGGAAACCCAGGATTGTTTTGACCAGCATGAGAGTAGATGATTTACTAGAAGAGATTCAGGAACTACTGGAAGAGTTCGTTGAGATAGTAGTGGACGAATTACCTCGTTCGTTGCCACCGATCAGAAGTGTGAGTCATCATATCGATCTCATACCAGGAACCAGTTTTCCAAATAAAGCCGCTTATAGATTGACACCGCAAGAGAATGAAGAGGTCAGAAGACAAGTCCAGGATTTGATGGACAAGGTATTGGTCAGAGAAAGCTTGAGTCCATGTGTTGTTCCAACAGTACTCAATCTGAAGAAAGACGAAGGCTGGAGGATGTGTACTGACTCAAGGGTGATCAACAAAATAACCATCAGGTACAGATTTCCCATTGTCAAGGATGGACGATCTGATGGATTGCTTAAGTGGAGCAAAATTATTTTCAAAGATTGATTTGAAAAGCGGTTATCACCAGATTCGCATGAGAGAAGGTGATGAATGGAAGATAGCATTCAAAGAAAATGAAGGGTTGTAAGAATGGCTTGTTATGTTGTTTGTCTTAACAAATGCACCAAGTACCTTCATGAGGTTGATGAACGAAGTCCTGAAGGAGTTCATTGGAAATTTTGTTATCGTATATCTTGATGATATATTGATTTTCAGCAGAATAGTGGTAGAGCATATGAAGCATTTGGCTATAGTAATGAAGAGGTTACAGCAAGAGAAGTTGTTGATAAACATGAAAAAGTCCTCATTCATGAAGACGGTGCTCATTTATCTGGGATTTGTTATTTCTGTAGACAAATTGAGGATGGATCCAGATAAGGTGGAGGTAATCAAGAATTGCCCATCACCGAAGAGTATAATTGAGGTGAGAAGTTTTCATGGATTGGCTACTTTCTACCGAAAGTTCATCAGAAATTTTAGTGGAATTAGTGCAGTGATGATGGACATAGTGAAGAAGAGACATAAGTCTTTTCACTAGACAGAAGAAGCCAAAAAAAGTTTCAATTTGTTGAAACAGGAGATCACGAAACAACTAATTTTGGTGTTGCTGGATTTCCAAAAGACATTTCAAGTGAAATGCGATGCAAGTGGATTTGCAATAGGTGCGGTCTTGAGTCAAGAAGACAGGCCGATAGAATATTTCAGCGAGAAGCTGAATGAAGCGAAAGTGAAATACTCCACATATGATAAGGAATTTTATGCCATTATTCAGGCATTGAAGAAGTAGAGGCGTTACTTGATTCCGAAAGAGTTTGTCTTATACAGTGACAGTCATGCATTGCAGTTTGTAACTCAACAGGAAAAGTTGAATCAGAGACATGTAAAATGGGTTGAATACATGTAAAATTTTACATTTGTGATTAAAAATATTTCTGGTACTGCTAACAAAGTGGTTGATTCTTTGAGCAGGAAATGTTTGTTGTTGCAGGAGTTCAAAGTCAAAACGTTAGGTTTTGATGATCTCAAGAGCATGTACGTAGATGATCCAGATTTTAAGGAAGTGTATGAAGCAACTGAGAATCCAGTTCTCAGAGATAAAAGTCAATGGACAAATTACATGATCCAGGAAGGATTGTTGTTTAAAGGTAATCAACTGTGTATTCCGAAATGCTCCATGAGGGAGAATTTGCTGAAAGAGAAACAAAGTGGAGGATTGGCCGGACACTTCGGTCACAACAAAAAATTCGCAAAGTTGAATGAATCATACTTTTGTCCAGGAATGCGAGCAGAGGTCAAGAGATTTGTGGATAGATGCAGGATTTGTCAGCATTCAAAAGGAAAGAGGCAAAATGTAGGGTTTTACCAACCATTTCCTATACCTGAGAAGCCATGGGATGAAATCAGCATGGATTTCATATTGGGATTGCCAAGGACACAAAGGGGATTTGACTCAATCTTTGTGGTGGTGGATAGATTTTCCAAGATGGCACACTTTATCCCATGTCAGAAAACCAGTGACACAACTCACATTACGAATCTGTTTTTCAAAGAAGTCATTCGACTTCACGACTTAACAAGAAGCATAGTTTCAGATAGAGATACGAAGTTTGTAGGACACTTATGGAGAACATTATGGAAGAAGCTAGGGACTAACTTGTCATTTAGTTCATCTTATCATCCTCTGACGGATGGACAAACTGAAGCGGCAAACAGAAGCCTGGGAGACTTGTTGAGGATCTTGGTGATAGAACACCACAGCCAGTGGGACAACATATTACCACAAGCAGAGTTTGCGTATAACGACTCAGTAAACAGAAGTACAGGGCAGAGTCCATTTCGGATTGTATATGGCATGCAGTCGAGAGGGATTTCTGAACTGAGGGATTCAGGACAGACTACGAACAGGAGCACTAGTGCAGAAGATTTCGCAGAGGCGATGAAGGAACTTAACAGCCAGGTGAAGGACTGATTGCAGAACTCAAGCCAGAAGTATAAACGCGGAGCAGATCAGCACAGGAGACAACTTCAGTTCGAAGTTGGTGACTTGATTCTGGCACATTTGAGAAAGAAAAGGTTCCCGAGAGGAACATATAACAAACTGAAGATGAAGAAAATCGGACCATGTAGTGTCTTGAGAAAATTTGGGGCAAATGCTTATGAGATTGTGTTATAGGAAAATCTCCCTACGGACAGGTAGATTGCCTCAAAGAGCTAGACCCTAAACTCTAAGACAGAAAGTTCTTAATGTGGACACTGACTTCCTTTCAAATATATACAAACTAATACATGAGGAGGAAGGAGAAAAGAAGTACCTCTTTATCGACGTTTGTCCCTGCACGCTCCGAGTTGAGCTCCAAACTCTCACTCCTCGATGAGCCCTGTAGAAAAACAAAGTACGACCACTTCCTACTCTATTGATATAGCTTGAAAATAGATCTATCTATCAACGATAAGTTCATGTAAGATCAGACACAAACTAGAAAGAAACAGGCCAAGAAAATTATATTAATGAGGACAAAACATTGCTTACAGCCATAGATGGATTGCAACAGCTCTGCCAAGTCCTCCTTGTCTACCCCTTGCTCAAAATATCCACGATCTGAATGATGATAGCTTCACCGATTGCTCCCTATGAGATCATAGGTATCTTTCTTCCAAAATATCTTTGTTCCAGCACCACTTATGAGATCATAAGTTTGGTGTGATTCTCTCTTTTCCAGTCCTCCTTTCACCATTAGAAAGCTTGCTTATATAGCCTTGGAGAGGCTTTAACCACTTGAGATATCCTTGGGGAAGTTGAGGATTTTCCTCCTTCAGTTGAGGATCTGCCCTAAGATCATGCCTGGAGTAGGGATTCGAATCCAACTGCCTTCCAAGAATGAAAGGATCCTTTCCCCATTCATCTCAACAACTTAACTACTGCCCATAATAGGTAGCGCTCCCTCAAAAGGACAATCAGACCACTGTAGCGCACCCTAGTAGGCTTTAGGGGGGCTCCAGCACTTTCAAAGTCCATAACACTCCCTCAAAAGGGCCAGAGGAGCTTTATAACGCTCCCAGATAGCGTAAGGGGGAGCGTCGACGCTCCCAGAAGAGGTATAGGGGAGCGCTCTCCTTCAAAAGCTTAGTTTTTTAGGTGCTTTCAGATGGAAAAAGGTTTGTAAGCCTATTGACTCATTTCTCCTCTTCCAAATCAAATGTTTGAGGTGTTTCAAGTGTCCTTCTCATGTCATTATAGGCACAACATAAGCATCATGGCATCATGCTCTCTTGACGCTTGAGACACTTGTGAGCAACATGTGACACTTGCAACCTTGTGAGAAAAATGCGACACTTGTGACCTTTGTAATGACGACACTTGCGACACTATCAAAGTGAGTGTTTTTGATGTGTAATATATTTCCCCCCAAAGTATTAACTTAGAAGACAGGAACTGAGAACTGAAATGCTTTGTAGAATTTCAAGCAAGGGTATAGACGCAGAGAACCTGACAAAAGATGTACACAAACATCCAACAAATATTATGACATGTTTCAAATCCAAGGCAGGCATACCTATGCTTGGGTGATCAAGACTTGCAAGATATGGCCACCATAAAATACACTGCGGATCCATAATTGTATTGATAAAAAGGTATAGCCATTGAAAATACACTGTGGATCTATACTCTTATGACATGAACTAATTGTATCCACGAAGAATACATAGTGTATCTACGAGATGACAAGACATAGCCACGAAAAATACAAAGTGGATCTATGTAATAGTATATGTGTCATTGTTCAAAAGAAACTCCATTACAACCTGGGCAAAGTATATATCAAAGTGATTACTCAACCCAGGGTCTTCTTACCAATCCCGATGTAGTACGAATCTGACCATGTGAATAGATGTCCTGATGTCGAACATGGCATAAACCTGATTACCGGTCAATGATATAAACCATTAACAAGCACGAGGGAGATCACCATTAAAGTCAATGATTCCCAAGGTACTCTAGTACATTCCAACGAATGTGAATGGATGAGCTGAAGTCGAACATCTGTGGAATCATTCGATCAGAGGTCAATGATGTAAACCCACTGTCGAATCTGAGGAGGCCTACCATTGAGGCATGCAGGTCCCAAAGTACTAACTGGTTTCTAAGTCTAATTCCTAGATAATGTGTTGAAGTCGACAGGAATAGGCTCGTCGAAGGAGGGCCTTGATGTATCCCCCATCAACGACACAAAATGGTCATAGAGATGTAATTGGTGGATCAAATGGACATGGACTGACACATGTTTTGAGGAAATATATTTTGGATGGCTGACTCTAGAGGTGGATACTTCCCTTGAACACTGAGGCACAACAACAGAACATGACATGGACCAAAACTTGATGATGCAGTGGATGCAGTGACTTGCGTAGGCAAAGGAGTGAAATAAACTCAAAGGATTGGCTCAGTGCAAAGGTTTAGTGGGTTATAATGCGTGCATAAGACAAAGTGTCGTGTTCAAGGGCGACTCTAAGAATTGCTTGATAATGTTCTCAAGAGACTGCTTGGCAAGTGCTCCTTTCAATTTTTCCCCCATCCAGATAGACGAGTACCTCTTTTTGATTTAATGAGCTCGAGGAGGATAACACATGCTCGATATAACTCACCTTCGGTAAGTTCCTCTTCCTTTGTTTAACGAACTGGAAGAAGTAAGGGTTTGATCCCCTATGGGCCTGTCGATGTGTGCTTTAGCGAGTCCAAAGATAGAAAACTCGAAGGTTTTTCAGGATTATAGAGTTTGGAAAAACACTTAAAAGAGAACTCTCTCAGTTCCTTTATCGTACAGTAGTCTAACGAGACCGAAAAAGAGATAAACTATCGCTTGAAAGACGCCCTTTCAAACCTTTTAACGAGTGGGAAAGGAAGCAAGGTCACTCGACAATATTTTTGTATTTAGAGAGTCTGAAAAGAGTTTAAAGGAGACTCCAGGGGGTTCCTTTTTTGTGTATCCATACAGGTCCGAAAAAGAGATAAAAGTCTACCCGGTGTGTTCTCATCTTTTCGAGTTTGAGAACAAACTAAGACTATGCTCATGTATGCCCCCAGCTTGAAAACTGGTGGCTTAGCTCCAGAATGATCATCAAAGGCTGGAGACATGACCCCCAAGCTTCAATTCATTCACCGACTTTGAGGTTGTCACCAATTTATGTGCTAGATGGAGAAAAAGGATACAGGTGGATGAAATGAAGGTTCAAAAATGAGACCTAACGAAAGACTCGACTCGACATCTACGAGATCTGGCGAAAGACTCAACTTGAAGGAAGAGGCGATTGTTTCATTTTTTAAGGAGCTTGACACAGGAAAAGAACTATGCTCAAGGTTCCAGGTTCGATCCCCAGATTGTTGTTTCATTTTTTAACGAGCTTGCTATAGTGAAAAAAACTATGCTCAAGGTCTATGTTTCATTTTTTAACGAGCTTGCCACAGAGAAGAGAAACTATGCTCGTGACCTCTGTTTCATTTTTTAACAAGCTTGCCACAGAGAAGGGAAACTATGCTCGTGATGCTTCTTGATCATGACTTCCTAGAGGATAATGCTCTGGAAGGGTACCATGTCAAGGGACAAAACTCGGTCATGGCTTCCAAGAGATCTTCACTGGATGGAAGATAATCACTCTGGAAGGAACACATGTCGAGGGTCGTGATAGGGGTAAGGATATCGAGCTCCAATAACCCTACCGAAGAGATCACCATGTCAACTACCGGATCCAAATCATTGGAAGTTGAGGTCATGGGAGACAATGCCACATAATTGACATGCGGTGGAGTTGATACTGTTTTCATATAGGAACCACTTAGGGAGGTAACCTAGTCAGGGCCAATGAATGAAAGTTGATCAATAGTCACAATTCTTCCATTGTGAGGGAAAGATATCACACGGAAAAGGGTGGATACAAGAGATTTCATAGCATAGACATAATCCCTCCCAAGGAGTAAAGTGAAATCCAAGGGGTCTCGGACTACCATGACATCGATAAAGACAGTTTTCCCTCCCAAAGTTATAGGAAACTGAGGAAGGATCCCTAAAGGTTGACTAGTTCTTATGTTAAAATCTAACAGATTCTGTGTAACCGGTGCAAGTTGCGGACAACCCAAAGCGTACCAAGCAATAGAAGAAAAAATACTAACAGATGCACCTTCATCTATCAGTGTTTGAGGAACATCCCGACCACGAACCTGTACTGTAATCTGGAAAGGAATGTGGGAGGGAAGACGAGGTCTAGTTAGCACACCCCAATAAAAAAGGATGGCCTCATTACTTGGAGGGGGTTTCGCAGGAGAAGGGGGAATTCCCCATGGTACAGTAGAGTCTTTATTAACGAGAAAAACATGGGCAGTATTGGGTTTACTCTCTAGAAGGAGAGTAGGATTGACCGATGCTTGGATCGGATCAACCAATGGTGGACTTGGATAGACCACTTTAGCACTCTTCAGAGGAAGAGTGGGACTGACCAAGGAAGAGACTGGATCAGTCACTTTGACATTCCTCAATGGAGGAATGGGATCGACTAATGGTGAAACCGCATTGACCAATTTAGTTTCATTCTTCAGCGAGAGAGTGGGATCAACTGAGGATGAAAATAGATCGACCACTTTGTTGTCACTCTTTTGATGAAGAGTGGGGCTGATCGATGATGGAACTGGATCAGCTACTTGGGTTTGTAGTTCAATCGAGGAGGAAACTATATTGACCACCTGATCAACTGGACTGACCGGGGATGGAACCGGATTGATCAGTCCATCAACCAATGATGGGTCGGAGGAAAGATTACGATAACCTTTTGGAAGTTGAAGTTTTTCCAAAAGAGAAGAAGCCTCATCCATGCGAGGACAAAGGTGAGAGTAATGATTACCTTTACATAACATGCAAGGGAACTTGACAGTTTGCTTCTTCTTACCAACCTGAACATCACTAGTTGATGGGGTATCATCGACATGAACGATAGAGGCCGATGACAAGGAGGACCACATTTCTAAAACCTAGGTAAGACCAGGGCAATCCCTCTAAAAGTGGTCACCCTTACAAAGGCCGCAAGGGAATTTGAGTTTTGGATTCTTCATTTTAATCTTGTTGACCTCATCAACACTCCTAGTACTATTAACAGTAACTGGTTTCTTAGAGCCAACATCTGATGTTGTTGGGGCCTTGTTCCTTTTCGAGTTCTTCTTCTTCTTCTCTTTCTGTTTCTTCTTCTTCTGATCAACCTGGCTACTTGCTTTAGAGCTTTCACTAGGTGAAGAAGGAGAAATGGAAGGAGACTTGATGGACGAGGAAGGCGAAAAGTCGACATGAGGTTGATGTGTGGGTGGTGTATTGACATCCAAAGTATTAGGTGCAACTGGAACATTGGGAGGATTCGGGATCATTGGAGTGGGGAACAACCAAACTGGTAATCCAATAGTGAGTCCTGGAAGACTCAGTGTGGCAACATATGGATGACCAAAGTTTCCAAACGAAGGAAAGGTATAAGGTTCCCTAGAAGAAGGGGTTCCTCCATTGGTACTCCCAGGATTTGATGCCATTATCACTGACTCGAACTAAGGTCCACTAAGTAAAACAAACAACACACGCTATGAATTTAAGAAGTAATCAATCAAACAAACCTTCCTATGATGAAACCACTAGTTGGTGATGAAATCCAACGTCGTGAGATCAAAATAGGAAGGGGCGGGGATAGAGCGGGTGGATCAGTTACGTTGGTGACCTGCTTAATGGACATACACCTTGGTGCAAGCTTCCATGCAGTAATTGTGGATTTACCCTCCAAGGAGCCCGAGTGAGTTTGACCAACGTCTGTTCCAGGTACAGTGAGACCCTAAATATTGTGGCTACTAAGGTCACCAACTCATAGTCATCCCCTGGGCGGGTACAGTCGATAGTCCAGTTAGAACATATGGGCAGGATAACAAGTCCGAAATCAACCCGAAAGTCTCCCACACATAATCGTGGGTATACCTTCCAGTGACCCCCAATATACGATCCGACCACTACAAACAGTTGAACCACGGAGGGACAATCTTCGTAACTCACCTGAATGTGACCTCGTGCATAACCCCTGTGTGAGAGGGGGATCCCAGGAAGACTAATATGACAATTGGATTTGACTCTCCCTACCGCAAGATACTAAGTTTGTTCAATAGATTTGGAAAGTTATCCTTTCAAGCTATTCCAAAGACCTACACCTTAAACTAATGTAGGTTTGCTAACAAAGATGTAAAAAGTTTGATAAATTTTAGTTAAGCATTGATTTTAATGGTTGTTGTTTACTCAGAGGGTGTACAAAAGTGAAACTGATGGAATGATGACTCAATTCCAAAAAATATGCATGAAATATGATAAGCAATCGTTTCTTTTCAATGAATACCTATTTAAGGGAAAGAGGAAGAGTCGTTTTCACTATCAAACACTTGATAAGGAATGCCCTCAATCAATTTTGTTCTCAATCAAATCTAATATGATGCTACAACATTTCAGAAATGCAAACTAATATGCAAACTAATCACTCAGATGTACTTTTGTCGTTTGTATGCGAATGATAATCAATTCAATGCAAAATTTCTCCTGCCAACTACCCTTTCAGATCAAGGAGATTCAGACAAGAATATGCAGATTTCACACAAACAACACACCCTTGTAATCAAACAAGAGAAAGAAAACCAAAAATGAAAAAGGAAGGAGAAAGAGATTGGATCATATGACCTCAAAGAACCAAATGAGAAGAGTTACAGACTTCAGATGTCCTCCACTGGAGTTCCCGCTCAGTCGGATAGGAGAGGAAAAAAGCAGTGGATCGATTTCAAGATCTCGATAGCAAAAACTCAAAAAGAATGAAGAAGGGCATAAAATATGAGAAAAAATATGTTTACTTCACAAGATGAATCATGTCAAAGATCAAAGGAAGAATGATTGAATCACAAAACAACTCGGCCAGTCAAAAAACAGGGTCTGGACCTCCAAAAAATGGAAATTTTGAAGAGATTTTGGGCAAAAGAGGGTTGGCACTCTGGTATAAAGGCCACTAGAGAGTTATAAAGCTTTTTCTAACAGCTTAAGGGAGTGTTGGTGCTATGCTAACAAGGTAGGGGAGCGCTGGAGTCCTAAAGCTCAGAAATAAGTCCAAAAAACCCAAAATTTCAATGGAATTTTGACAATCATGCTGAGTGTGATGGGGTAAAGAGTCAATCAGCGAGTGAAATCAGATAAATGGGGTGAACAAGGTCTGAAAAAAATCAGGTAAGACAAGTTCTTATGAGGAAAAATCAAAACTAAAATTTTGGGTTCGATTCTCCCCAGTGGAGTCGCCAGTTTCTGTTGTAGGAAAATCTCCCTACGGACAGGTAGATTGCCTCAAAGAGAAAGACCCTAAACTCTAAGACAAAAAGTGCTTAACATAGACACTGACTTCCTTTCAAATATATACAAACTAATACATGAGGAGGAAGGAGAACATAAGTACCTCTTTATCGACGTTTGTCCCTACACGCTCCGAGTTGAGCTCCAAACTCTCGCTCCTCGATGATCCATGTAGACAAAAAAAGTACGACCACTTCCTACTCTATTGATATTAGCTTGAAAATAGTTCTATCTATCAACGATAAGTTCATGTAAGATCAGACACAAACTAGAAAGAAACAGGCCAAGCAAATTATATTAATGAGGACAAAACATTGGTTACAGCCATAGATGAATTGCAACAGCTCTGCCAAGCCCTCCTTGTCTACCCCTTGCTCAAACGATCCATGATCTGAATGATGATAGCTTCACCAATTGCTCCCTATGAGATCATAGGTATCTTGCTTCCAAAATATCTCTGTTCCAGCACCACTTATGAGATCATAAGTTTGGTGTGATTCTCTCTTTTCCAGTCCTCCTTTCACCATTAGAAAGCTTTCTTATATAGCCTTGGAGAGGATTTAACCACTTGAGATATCATTGGGGAAGTTGAGGATTTGCCTCCTTCAGTTGAGGATCTGCCCTAAGATCATGGCTGGACTAGGGATTTGAATCCAATTGCCTTCCAAGAATGAAAGGATCCTTCCCCCATTCATCTCAACAACTTAACTATTGCCCATAATAGGTAGCACTCCCTCAAAAGGACCATCGGAGCGTTGTAGCGCTCCCTAGTAGGCTTTAGGGGGGCGCCAACGCTTTCAAAGTCCATAACACTCCCTAAAAAGGGCCAGAAGAGCTTTATAACGCTCCCAGACAGTGTAAGGGGGAGCGTCGGCGCTCCCAGAAGAGGTATAGGAGGGCACTCTCCTTCAAAAGCTCAGTTTTTGAGGTGCTTTCAGATGGAAAAAGGTTTGTAAGCCTATTGATTCATTTCTCCTCTTCCAAATCAAATGTTTGAGGTGTTTCAAGTGTCCTTCTAATGTCGTTATAGGCAGGACATAAGCATCATGGAATCATGCTCTCCTGACGCTTGCGACACTTGTGAGCAACATGCGACACTTGCAACCTTGTGAGAAAAATGTGACACTTGCGACCTTTGTAATGACGACACTTGCGACACTATCAAAGTGAGTATTTTTTATGTGTAACAGATTGAATTACCCGATGGGATCATAATTTCTCCAATATTCAATGTCTTAGATTTGTACCCATATAAACCTGAGGAAGCAGGGGCAGAAAATGAGCATCCATAGGTGTAGTGGTGAAAACAGATGCCAGTTGCAGAAAAACCACAGATGGAGTCCATACTGGACAAAAGAGTAAGCAATAAGACCAGAAGAAAGGAATATTTTGAGTATTTGGCCAAGTGGAAAGGCCATCCAATTGAAGATGCCAACTGGGAGAACGAAGCAGAAATACAGAAGCATGGACGGACTGTGCACGAGCTCATGGACAGGAGCCCATGCAAATTTTCAAGCGAGGGAGTATGATGCAGGAGCATCACCAACATTAAGAAAGCATGGGGCAGCCGCCAACGCATTTTTGACATATGATAAAGTTATTTGAATCATTTTGAAAATTTGGTGCGTCGAACATAAATATGGCAATTAAAGGAAGGTGCATTTGCAAATGTAAACGGACCTTGAGCAATTAACTCTCGTCCTTAAGTAGACAAAAGGCATTTATGATAATTAATGTAGGTAGATAGGAATTAATGTGTAGATTAGACAGTTTTAGAAGGAAAGAGGGAAAACGGATATAGACACCCTCATTGTATTATTGTAACATAAGGAAGAGAATGAGAGAGAATACAGTGAATAATAGTGCAAGAGCATGCAGAGAGTTGTGTAAGAACACCCATGTATAGATATTTGAATTAATAGAAAGAGTTTGATTCAGATTCATGGTGTCGTGTTGTTCTCTGTGTATGTATGTTGATTGATATGCTCATGGATGTTTACTTTCTGTTATACATTTTCTTTATATGTTGTGTATATGATTTCATGTTTTGAGTTTGAAGTATGAAAGGAAGTAGGAATGAGTTTCAATTGTTTCTGTATCTGAGAAAGGGTTCCTACAAGGAGTGCAGTCGAATTGTCCGCAAGGAGTGCATTGACAAAGGACTCAGATAGTTTCACTTTTGTTCTCATTCATCTAGAAGTGCAGTTGGGCACAGGAGCCGTGCAAGGAGTGCGTAGGCTGAGGAAAGTCTCAGAGTTGCGAACCTGAGCAAAGAATTTGAGATACTGCTACTGCAGGAGTGCGCAGAGTCGAAGGGAATTCAACACTTGAAGGTGTTTGAAGGTCACCGCAAGGATTGAGAGCAAGAGGTTTTTCTAAAAGACGCAGAGTCATGGAAAAGCTCAGGAAGGATAAGACCTTTGAAATCGTTGAAGGACAACGCAGGGAAGTTGTGACTGGAAGTATTAAGAATGCGTTGTAAGTTTGCACCACAGGTGGACACGTTTGTGGAGGAACACTTAGTTCATTTGCAGAAATCATCAAGGAGGAACGGACGGTTGGAATTCTTTGAGGAGGATTCGCGAAATCCCGTGAACCGTTAGATCTCATGGAAGAGAAAGTGAGTTATTGCGAGTATTTCAGAAGGTTCTAAGTTCAGGAGGAGTAGGACTGTAGATCCAAGCCATAAGGGTCGTTGGATTCGCGAGTGAATCCCTATTTCAGGATTTCATGGGTGGAAGTCCCGTAAACTTTGCAACGAAAATCATGATATCATGAAACATGAAGTTTCGAAGGCTAAAAGGACAGTGTGGGGCCAGAGGAGTCGGCGAGGCAGACAGGTGGCACACTATCGACACATAGTCAAACTCTGTAGACCATTTTGGGATTTCATGGGTCGAAGTTCCAAACACATTGCATTAGGATTCGCGATGTCGCGAAGTCTGAAGTCCTGATGGAGTGGAAGGCATTGAAAAGTCAACCCTACGAGCGTATTGATGTTTCGGTAAATCAGGATTAGGGATTCAAGGAGGTGAGCCGCTCGACATCGCGATCGCTGAAATCACGAAAGAGAGAATTTTGAAGGGGAAAGAGAAAAGGTCAGCGTTGGCTGTTTTCAGGTTTCATAAACAGAGGGACAAAGCGCTTGACCATTGGATTTGTGAAGGTTTGAAGTCCGACCTCCTGAGGTATAAAAGGGGGAAATCTCTTGAAGTTATCTTTGGGTGCAGATTTCCCGAAAGGGAAATAGAAGAGCCGGTTTAGAGTTCTTCAGGCCAACTAAAAGAGAAGATCTTGTTGGCGTGGACCCTCCGACCTGCAGGTTGAGGTAGGTGTCTACGTCATCACTTCTCTGAGTTAAAATGGCTCTTTGTTCCTCATTGGAAACTTCAACACATAAAAACCACATGTCCTTTTATGAACCCAGCTTGTGCAAACAAGCACTAGGCGCAAGATCCCCTCATGTGACCACCAGTGGTGACCACAAGCCTAACTAACAGGCACTTCACATTTCACAATTTTGGGACTTCTACTGTGAGTCACCCCAACTCCTCCAATTCCTGAACTCTAAAATAGAGCTTAACGGTCCCTAGATCGTCCTTTAAATTCTTCGCTGATGTGACCTCCGCTTGCAACCTGGTGCCCCTCTTCCGAATCCCTCAGGATTTCAAGTATCATGAAATCACGAAGTAGTTATTTCCCCTTCTCCCAAAATGTGAACTCGCAATGAACACTATTCCAGATTGATGGTCCTGATTCCCCCAAGATCCGATGATCCATATCCTTTTCTAGCGAAGTTGGGATTTCACGACTCGTGACTTTCGAAAGAAGCTTCCTCCATTCTCCTGACTCCCAAATTCTCGATATTACAAAGCGCCAAATCAATGGCTCACACCCTTTTAGATCTGACGGATACTATCTCTCCTGAGCTTGCGAGTGTTGAAAGACTCTCTCCCTTATCCTCCCCATAGATCTATTGGATACATTGGCGCACGGAAATCGGTGGTTATTCCTTTAGGAATTTCAACTGTCTATCCAGGCTCTCAATGGTTCCTCACCAAATGATTTTGCGTCAACCCTCCTGATCTTGATTCCACGAGGTGACTTCAAACCTCGTCTTTCCTCTGAACTTCCTTCGACTCTATCCTTCCTGAGCCTAATCCTTGCCACAAAATCAAGGATTCTATGGAATCCTACAAGCACTCAGTGTGGATTCTACAATAACCCTTGGTTATTCAAACACTCCAACTTTGTGCACTCCTTGCGATAGAAGTTATTCAACCACTCACTTGGGTTGGAAGATTCTAATACTGTCCTCAGCCTACACACACCTTGCATGAATCTATGTTATACTCGCACTTCTACTGGTATAAGTTAACGTTATCTCTCTTGAGATTTCTGAGATAAACTCAGAACCTTGTCAACACATTCCTTGCAGACTTTCACTGCACTCCTTGCAGGAATTATCAGGAAGAGAAACAATTGAAACTCATACTCTTCTCCCGGACTTCATACATTCAACATGAAATCACATACACACACATCATTGAAACAAATGCATAATAGATACTGGAAATAAAATGTAAACATAGCATTCAATAGATTCATACAGGGACCATAAATACACTAGACAATTGGATCAAAGCATTCTTATATTAATTCAAGGGCTTTTGTACATGGTCTCAATGAAAACAAATATATTCTCATACAACCTCTACAATCTTTGTTCTTCTCTGCTCTCCTATGCTCTCTTGCTCTGCTCCTCTTCTACCAAATTACAATGAGGATAATACAATACATACGAGGGAGTCTTCTTTAGTTTCCCCTCCTACAACCTTAAGATATCTTATCGAAATTAAAGACTATTACCTACTTTACACTTATTACATTAAATTTCCACAACTGACAGATGAGAGTGAACGCTCGATATCTATATTACAATCCCAAAAACATTAAAAGAAATTACATATTTCCATCTATTACATTAATGTGTTCTCTTTTGAAATTCAAAACGATGTCTTCAAAATGCGTGCTAGCATATATCCAATTTTCCTCCACTCGTGTTTGCTAGCGATGCTCCTGCATCATACTCCTCTGGCTGAAAAATTCATGGACTCCTATCCATGAGCTCCTGCATTGAATGTCCATGTTTATGGATATATGATTTACTTTCCCAACTGACATATTCAACCGATTGTCCCTTCCATTTTACTAAATATTCAAAGTATGTCTTCCTCTAGGTCTTCCTACTAACTCTCTGATCGATGATCTTTTCCATCTGCAACTTTTCATCTACATGCATCTGTTTGACCCAATGAATTTCCTTCTGAATCTCCACTCCTCCTGCTTCATCTGCTATGTAAGGATACATATCTTCTATGTTGAATATGGGTGATATGCCCACATTGTTGAGGAAACGATATGAATTGATCTTACTAAATAATTTTCATAATTTACTTGTCTAAAGAAAAGTAGACGGGAATATAACCCTATGTTTATAGCCAATAAAAATAACATCCTAACTCACAAGTATTAATTACGAGTGCTTAGGCTAGTCTTTTATCAACAAAAGGCTTACTAGAAATTTACTTTTAATGCAATTTTCTGAATATAACATTTGTTTAAATAAATGTAAGAACATAAGTAAAGACACCAAGATGATAATTAAGACAATTGAGATATAAAGAAATCCTTTCTTTCATTCCAATTCACCAAAGAGTCATTTTCTTTACAAAATCTCATATAGAAATCATGGACCAAAGTCAAACTTAAACATCCCCGATGGAACATACAAAAGGAGCTCTAACAGAAAACCAAAACTGAGCTCTTAAAGCTGGATCAGCTTGGCACAAATTGTTGCCCACTCGAGTCTGCACAATAGCCTTTACCAGTCATGAAAATTAATTCACAAACAGACAAGTCTACACAGACTATCAAAGATAGATCAACATCTCTCAAAAACAGGTGTCTGAATGATTTGATTCACCCCTGAATATTGTGGTCTACAATCAGACCCTACTATCAAAAAAGAGAATTAGGCTATGATGAATATACAAATGAATGAAAACTAAACTATCTCAACATAAACTCAAAGATCAAACCTTAGCATGATTTTGTTTATCTCCTCCCTTGTTCCTCCCTTTCATTTTGCTTTCAACAAATTATAATAACACACACCAATAGTCAATCACCATAGCGTCATCGATTGTACATTCAATATGAATTTTCTGCATGGACTGTTTCATTCCACCACCCTCACACACTTAGGCATTAATGCCTGCCTTCTATCCTGGGTTACCTCTGTTGGTTTTGGGGAAATCCCTGAGCTTTCGATCCTGCGTATACCCTGTCCAAACCCTTGTCCCTTTACCCGACTCACTTTGTGCTCTTTACTATGGCACCTGTGGTGCGCATAGAACCTAATGGAAGCCAAACACTCCTTCTATTTGACAATGCTCGTGAAGACCTGGAGAATAGTGGTTGGCTAGTTTTCATCCAAAAGTTTGAGGGTTTCAACCTTTCGGTCGCCCAAGAGTTTACCCTCACCTTCGACGGATGCAGGGCTAAGGTTGGACATATCCAACTTGAGCTAAATGAGGAATTCCTCAGCTCAGCCATAGGCTTACCAGCTAAGGGGTGGAGGTGTTTTAAGAGTTCAAAAGTGGACGAGCTTCCATGGCCTCTCCTATTCACATCGAGGAAGATTGTTAGCTGTGATAGAGGTATGCCTATCACTGCCCTTAAGACCAGGTGGCATGACCTATTATCCATTGTTAATCAATTCATGACTTGCGAAGGTCGTTATGGTTTGGTGTTTATTTATCACCTCAAGCTGCTTATGAATTTTATATACTACCCTCTGAATATGCCGCACTATCTCCTACGCAGTCTTTAAAAAATGTCCAAACAATTTAAGCGTGAGAAGGTTGATAACAGCCTTTTCCATCACTGCTTAATCAAAATCATTATTGTTCACCATTTGAAGCTTAGTGGTGACTGTTGGAAAGACTTCCTATCAAGGAATGGCTTTTCCACTCCCGAGTGTACTCAAATGGACAAGGTTGTGGTCACTGAAACCCTAGTTGGGCCTGTCGTGCCACCTTGTACCCTTCTACCCCGTGTCAAACCCTCGAATTGCCTCAGCATTGACCTACCCGATACCATGGCCGACCCATTTGCTAAAGACAATACTAAGACCTTCAAGAGGCCTATAAGGAAGAAAGGCAAAGGTGATTCTGGTGTCAACAGTAACGGAAAGAAAAATGAACGATGGATATCTAGATATGCTCGGAATAAGCCCAAACAGAGCACTGACCAGAAGCCTATTGTTTTGAGCGAGGATTCATACTCCGAGATCGAACGCTTCTTGGCCGAGGAATACCCTTACTCTCATGGCCTTTTTTTTGTGGAACCCTATGACTATGTTTCCAACATACCCCCATGCCTCAAGTTTGACCCTAACTTCCCAGGAATTAAGCTTCACAGTGGAACCCCTGGTAACTTGAAAGATCCCTCGCCTGTAATGCCAAGGCCCGATCAATCACCGTGTACTCAATGAAATTCTTGTCTTGAACATTATTACACCGATGTTCCCCTGTTGCAATCTAAGATTAAATCATTAGAGGAATGAGTTACTGTGTTGTCAAAGGAGAACGATAGGCTACAAGACAACGAGAAGAAGCAAAAGACTACGGGTTCAATTGTCTTCAGAAATGTTGAGGCAGCTACTACCTTCATCAACTCAAGGTTATCCTGACCAAATCATTTTTCTACACCCTAGGTATGATTATTTCAACATCGATTTTGAATGATTTGGTTAGCCGATTGTGTTCGCTCCCATTTAGTTCTATTTGTTTAAATAGATTTAAAAATGATTCTGCTATTTTGATTTCGTTTTGAATTATGTTTGCATTGAAGATTTGTTTGCTAAAATAGTATATCTATGTTTTGATTGAACCACGATTTGATTTCTCTTGAATTAGTATAATGATTGTGTCGGCCCTGAGTTAGTTCGATTCAATTTCTGTTTAGTTTGATTCAGAAACGATGTTGCATGCCTTGAATTAGCATAGTCGTCTGTATATGCGTTAGATTCGTATCAAAGTTTGGTTTGATATAGTTCTGTTAGTTTTGAATTCAAAAACGATTCTGTTAGTTTTGTTTTGATTCAACAACGATTTTGTTAAGTTCTAAATTGACATAAACTATGGCATTTGTGTTAAGTAAAAGATTTTTTTGATCGATTATAGTCTGTGTCGATTGAAATTGATTCATCAAAATGATTTCGTTGGTTTTTAATTGTCAAAATGATTATGTCTGTTTCAAATTGGTAATAAAAAGGTTGGTTGAAAGATCACATATATGCTTGTTACCATTCAGTTAATTGACCATGATTTTGTTTGTTTCAAATTGGCATAAAAGTTTTGGTTTGTTTTGGCGTGAATGATTTGCTTTGTTTTCAATTAGTAATTAAAGATTGGTTTAATAGGTCGAATATATTTATGTTATCATTTGGATTGATTTAAAACAATTATGTTTGCAAATAAGACCAGCTACAGAATCGTGAGATTCTGTAGCTGGTCTTATAATTTAGATTTTTGTTAATTTTACAAATAAAACATTATCTAAACTTGTTTATTCTTGTCCACCTACAGGTACCTACGAATTTCAATGGCAAATTGGACATGCTGTGGTAGTTTAGAACATGATTTTTATGATGTAGTTTTGTTTTAGGTTGTTAGCTTAAGTTAGAAATAGAGACTTGGGAGATTGTTCCCAGATTTTTTGTAAACTGTTTTTGATAATTCCCACAGGGATGTTTTACCTTGTGGCCTTTATATACTCATTTATTTTTGTAATGAACCCATCACTGTTGGGAGAACACAAACTATGGATTTATGATGATATAGACTCGAATGGAAGTGGATCTTTTGTAACAACTTTAGCTTTCAATTTATCATACTTTCGTTCAAGTTTTGTGCATTTTAATTTGTGATCAAGTTATTAGCTACTTTAGATATCAAGACTTGTTGCAAGTTGATGCGTTATGATTTAAATTCTGTCCATATCTGATGTATCTCGGTTTTAATACAGCAATTACTCTATTTCAATTTAATGAATAAAGGTTTATCTTCTTCGTTAATTGAACTGTTATGTACAAATCTTTGCACAGGGATTTATCTAACTGCGATGATTTGTAAATTATAAGATTGTTGTCGTTTTATGTTTTGTTTGTTCTGTCATTCATATTCGAAGAGAACTGTTGCTTCCTGTTTACAAGAAGCTTGTAGAAAATCTGGTGTGGGTTTCCTCCCATCAAACAACTAAATCAACTACTGTACATAGGACAAATAGGAAGCTTTACTTCAGGTCAGTTTGTTATTTGTTATTAAATAGTTAATAAATTTGAGAATTCTCAGTAGTTCAGATAGATATATAGTTCAGATTTACAGTCAAGATTATCATCTTAATTGCTCAGCTTAGATAGTTTTTATTTAATTTCTTTCTCATAAAAGATTATAAAAAATAAAAAATAATAGCTTTTCTGTCACAGGACAGTTCACAAATGATTTTCGCAGGTTTTTTTATTCAAAATCTGTAATCTGTAAATGTTGTACATATATAATTAAGATTTAATTTTGTTGATAGCTGAACATTTTATTAAGTAGAATTATGGTTGTATAATATTAGTAAGTAAACTGTATATATGCTTTAGATTTGTGTATAGTTTGCTGCAGTTGTTTTTTTTTCTTTAGATTAGTTCCTTTAGTTTAGTTTTATTTCGTTTTCCTAGGACTTAGATCGGCCAACGAAGTTGCTAAACTTGTCAGGGTGGATCATCCCAAATGTCTTGGGTTATTTAGACAACCCCGGACCGGATCCACTTCTCCAGTTGACGAGCGTTCAATTTCGCTCGTCAACAAATGGCGTTAGAAGGAGGGCCTGGAATTTATTAATGGAACGAGGTGGTCATAAGACTCCTCCACCACCCAACCGCTCACCTATAGTGACAAGAAGTCAGTCAAACAACAAAATTGTCCCTCAAACAGCAACCACATCAAACGACGATCTACGGATCATAGTTGAACCAGCTACCCTAAATCCTACAGGTGGTGATGTACAAGAGATTGTCCGCCAATCTCTCTTAAGAACACATAGTGCCTTCACCCGTCTGAGGCAACCCAACCGAACTCTGGACCAACCATTAGATTTCTCTGATATCATAGAACAACTTGGAGGCACTAATCTTACTTTAAACCCTACAAATCCAATCCTCACTCCCATTGCAGGAGGATCCGGTATACCACCCTCACCACCTCCATAATATCCTTCTTCTTCTAGAGAAGACTCTTCTGACGAAGGCAGTTCCCCTTCTCAACCTTCCACACCGCCTACACTAATGGCCAACCAGAACAATCCTGCCAGACCCTAGCTCGACCAGGATGCAGTAGCCATACCTGGGCCTCAGCATCCCTTACCCAAACATCCAGAGAAGTGGCTCCCCAAGTTTGACCCTGACTCTAAACAGATCGTCGAAGATCGCATTAAAAATTTTATGTTATCCATTAGACTCCGTAATGTCGAGAATGAAGACGTAGTCTATAGGTTGTTCCCCTATACTTTCGAGGGAAATGCCTCTACCTGGTACTTTTCCCAGCAACCCCATACCATCATGCCATGGGAGAAGTTTGAATCCTTCTTTCTGGAAAATTTCGGAGACGATAAGTCCCCAGAAGTTCTAGTCATGGAGATTTCTAGTTTAAGAATGAACCCAAAATAGAAAATCAAAGACTTTAACCAAAGATTCTTAACACTAAAGAACCGAATCCCTATGGATTCGATGCCTTTCTAGAATCTTATCATAGCATACTATACTAAAGCCTTGCATCAAAGTATAGCTATTTGGGTAAAATGATCTAAGAAAGCCACTTTGTTAGAGGCCTTCGAAGAGGCTAGCTAGATTGAAAAAGACATCCTTAGTTTAAAAGACACTACTAGCAACGAAACAGAGACTAGTTCATCTTCCAAAAAGAAGATTGAAATCCTCCCTAGACCTGCTCAAAGTAAAACACAACCTGAAAGCTCGGATTTAGAAAACCTAACTACAGTCATTCAAAAACTGTCAAATAAAGTTATAGATTTGAAGAGGATGGTCGAAGAAGCTTCTTCGAGCAAAGGGCCTTACAAACCCTTGTTCAGGAAGCCTTTTCCCACCAACCAACCTAATCCAAGTACCGAGGGCCTAAATATAGAAAGTCTGCAATTCGCCCTTCAAACAATTCTAGAAGCCCAGGATAACTTGATGCCCCCCTGAGATCCCTGAGGAGGTAGTTGAACAAGAGACAGTTCAAGAAGAAGAATCTTCTCTGAACATTTTTGGACACTTCTTGGATATCATTTTTCAATCTAACTTTGAGACGGTACATCCCTACAATACTAGGAGTAAGACAAAAAACAAATTTGCTTCCGAAAACACTACAACTTTGCCCTCAAAGCAATCTAAACCAACTGAGACTAAACAGAGTCATGTAAACCCCAACTTAGATTATGATTTAGTTGAAGATCTAAAAAAGTTAAGGGCTAACTTTTTTTTTTATGAATTATTAAAATTTCCGTTTCTACTACAAAAAATGTTACAGAACATCTCAGAGAATAGCAAAAACGGTAATTCAAGCAGTAACAAGGTTGTTCAGAACAAAGTTCCTCCAAAGAATTCCGCTAAGAATAATTCTGATCCTCAAGAGAATGGAAGTCTTCCTGTAAATAATGTAAATAATGTAGATAAATTAGCTTTAGAGGCTACGAGTAAAAAGCCACAAGCTTCCACCATTAGTACTCGCCGAAATATACCTCCATTTTTGTTAACTTTCGAAATCTTTAATAGGAACGTGCACAATTGTATGATAGATTCAGGTGCATCATCCAATGTAATGCCATGGTCTGTGTGTCAGAAGATTAATGTTGAAGTTGAACCATCCACCTTAAAAATCATACAACTTGATCGAACTAATGTTAAAGTTATAGATGAACTAAGGAATGTGCTTATAAGATTATCATCTAACCCCAAAGTTCTTCAAGTGATTGATATTATTTTTGTGGATATTCTAGAAGTTTATGGTTTGTTTCTAAGCAGAGACTGGTCGGAGCACCTACAGGGCTATTTCGCGACAGATTGGTCTCACCTGTGGCTGCCCGAGAATGGCAAGCCCAACAATATCAAGGTAAATCGTGAATGTTACCTAAAGTTCACAGTGAAAGATCTAAACGATCCCAACGAACCATTTACACCTTCTGTCGATTCTCCTGGAATGGATACATTTTTCATAAATTTCATGGCCGAGACTTCATATATCACTAACCTAGAACAGTTTTCTGAGATTGTAGCATATGTGCAGCCAACATCTTCTACACAATGGTCTCATGCACCCGATAAAAATCAAATTTGGTCTCTTTACTTTGACGGGTCAAAGTCCAAGGAAGGAGCTGGTGCGGGCTGCGTCATTATTGATCCAGCAGGTAATAAAACCTTGATTGCATGTAGATTAGAGTTTGAATGTACAAACAACACAACATAATATGAGGCTTTATTGCAAGGTCTCAGAAAAGCATTAGATATGAACATTCAAAATTTCATTGTCTTTGGCGATTCAGAAATCGTGGTTAGACAGGTAAGAGATTCTATCCACTGTTTGTCCCCGCATCTTAAAAGCTACCAATCTGAGGTATGGAATTTGATGAATAAATTTTTTGCTTTCAATATAAATTCTATCCCTAGATTGAATAATTTGGAAGATGATTTGTTAGCTAACGTAGCTTCGAAACTCTTTCCTGCAGAAGGCTTGTCCCCGAATGCATTCTCCGTCGAACTGTTGTTCAGGCCATCCGTCCTGGACAACATCACGAATTGGAGAGTTTTCGACAATGACCAACAAATTATTAGTTTCCTGCATATGGAAGAAACCTTCCAAGGCGCAGTGATCGACGAATGCACTCATGACGACAATCTACACGATTTCACAGTAATACCAGATCCGAGCACTCCTGAATCTTCATCGGACATGGTAAATTCGATCCCTAAATCTGTAGTTAGATTAGAGAAATTTTACGATCTTCAAGACAAATTCAAAAAAACGGTCAACTGTAAAACAAATAGTTCCTCTTTATTATATGAAAAAGTAAACTTGGGAACTGATGACAATCCACAGTGCATTAAATTAGGGGTAGGGTGTTCTGAAAAAGAGAAAGCCACGTTTATTAGATTGTTTAAGGAATTCAAAGATGTCTTTGAATGGATGTATGATGAACTAAAGACATTTGACCCTAACATCATAAAACACGTTATTCCTGTGAAACCCCAAACCTTTCCATTCCAAAAAAAGTTAAGAAAAATGCACCCTAAGCTCGAACCGATCATTAAAAAAGAATTAAATAAACTCCTGAATGCTAAGATAATCTTCCCAGTTAGGAACACACAATGGGTCTCCAATTTGGTCCCTGTCCGGAAGAAGAGTGGTGAAATCCGACTATGCGTCGATTTCTGAAACCTTAATCGAACGTCTGATAAAGAAAACTACCCTGTCCCACCCATGGAACAGATCCTTCAATAGGTATCTGGTTCTGAAAGATTATCCTTATTGGATGGTTTTTCAGGGTATAACCAAGTCTTGATGTCTCCCCCAGACCAACTTAAGACTACCTTCTGCACTCCATGGGGCACCTACGCTTATAGGAAAATGCCCTTTGGACTCATTAATGTTGGTGCCACTTTCCAGAGAGCGATGAATATCGCTTTCTGAGGCTTGATCAATCAGTCCATCGTAGTTTACCTGGATGACGTTACTGTCTTTTCAAAAAACAAAGCTGATCATCTATCTCATTTGAGAGCCGTTCTACAACGATGTCGTAAGTACGACATTTCTTTGAATCCTAAAAAATCCATTTTCGTTGTAGAACAAGGTAAACTCTTAGGATTCATTGTATCAAGCGAAGGGATGATTATCGACCCTAAAAGGACACAAGCCATCATGAGACTTCCCCCTCTCTCATCAAAAAAGTCTATGCAGTCTTTCTTAGGCCAGGTAAACTTTGTTAGGAGATTCGTCCCCAACTTTTCAGAAATGGTAAGGCCACTACAAAACCTGATAAGGAAAGATGTGCAATATCATTGGGGACCCTTAGAAAACCAAGCTTTCAATTTGATAAAAAAAGGCCATAATCGATACTCCTTCTCTAATGAGCCCCAACTTTTCAAAAGACTTTACCCTCTACACATTTGCTTCTGACCGCTCCTATGCTGCTGTCCTAACTCAAAAGAACGATGAAAATAATGAAGTCCCAAATTCCTTTATGATCTCAGCCTTCAAAGGCACATAACTTAATTACCCAATGGCAGATCAGCAAGCCTATGTTGTTTTTAAAGCAGTAAAGCACTTCCGATCTTATCTTTTGAAATCTAGGACAAAAATTATTGTCCCTTACTGGCCGTCAGAAATCTGTTAGTGCAGAAAGAACTAGGGGAAAAGAGGGTGAACTGGGTTACTTCTTTACAAGAATATGAAATAGAAATCACCCCAGCTCAAATAGTGAGAGGCCAAGGGCTATGCAAGTTAGTTGTTGACTCAGTAGCAGGACAACAAGAAGAAAACGATATGTCAAACCCAGGACAACACAATCAAAATTCAATCTGTTGTGCACAAAACTCTGTCAGTCCCTGGTATGACGATATAAAATTCTATCTTGAACATGGGTCAGCCCCATGTCACCTGTATCCCACTAAAAGAAGAGCATTAAGATTAAAATCTTCCTCCTTTCATCTGATTAATGGTATTCTTTTTCATCAAAATTTTGTTGGAGTACTAATGCGTTGTCTTGAGAAAGATGAAGCAGAAAAGGTCTTACTAGAATTGCACACAGGAGAAGCTAGTGGGAATTTTGGTGGGGATACCACTGCCCATAAGGTTTTGAGAGCCAGTTATTACTGGACCACAATTTTTAGAGATTCCCATGCCTTGTGTCACAAATGTATTATTTGTCAAAAAGCATCCGGGCGGATACAAAAACCAACCTTTCCTTTGTAGCCTGTTTCAGTAGACTCCCCTTTTCAGCAGTGGGGTCTTGATATTATTGGTCCAATCAATCCGCCATCCTCATCGCAGCATAATTTTATCATATCAACCACAGATTACTTCACCAAGTGTTCTGAAGTTGTCGCTTTAAGAACTGTGAATACCAGTCAGGCAATTGCCTTTTTAAATTCAAATATTATTACTCGTTTTGGCATCCCTGACTGTTTAGTATTCGATAACGCTTCTTATTTTTTGTCTCTTGAGATGAGTGAGTTTTCTCTAGAAAGAGGAATTAAATTGAAGTGTTCTGCCAGTTATTACCCCCAGGGCAATGGATTGACAGAATCAACAAATAAGAATCTGATTAAAATCATCAAGAGAATGGTATCTGAAAATCACAAAAATTGGCATAATGCACTCTTAAACGCAATCTGGGCTGATAGGGTAACACCAAATACTGTTGTAGGTAACTCTCCCTTCTTTCTAGTCTATGGCAGAGAAGAAATTCTACCACCACATATTCTTCTTCCCTCACTACAACTTTCACAGAAAATACAAGAAAAAAACTTTCCCCCTTTGGAGAATCGAATTAACGCTTTAATGAAACTAGAAGAGGTAAGGGCTCAGGATAAACGTAAGTTAGATTAACATCAAATAGTGGTCAAAAGCTGGTTTGATTCCATATCTACCTCTGATAGGAACTTTGAAGTAGGTGACCTTGTCTTGAAATGAGACAAACCGCATGAGGGAAAGGGAGAGCATACAAAGTTTCAGAATTTATGGCTTGGACTATTTTTAATTGTTGAGAAGTTGGGTCCCAACTCTTTTCGATTATAGAATCTAGAGGGACAGCCAGACACCTATCCGGTGAATGGACAAGCTCTGAAAAGATATTTCGCTTGATGACAACCCTATGTATATTGTGTAAATATTTTTCTTTTGATTGCTTTTCTTTTGTTGTTTTGGTTTTGATTTTTGTAAATATCAGTCCTTGATTTTTGGAAATACGCATACCTACATTTAGAACTGTTCAGACAAAGAAAACAGAAAATTCTTTCTCTGAAATGACTGCTGAATTTTTTTTCTAAACATCAAGTATAATGTACTTCTGAAATTTACATCCATGTTGAGAAAAGACTGTTGTTTAAAAGAAGTTAACTGATTTCGATCTGTGAGTGAAGCATGTCACGATCATCCATTATCTTCTTATGTTGTCCCTGTTCCTGAAGAGAAAGACTCAGAAGATGTCTCCCTACCTTAGAAGGACGGTTTTGCAAACAAACCATCTCTGAATATTAATGAAGGACAGTTTTAAAAAAAATCTTTCAAGGTCTGTAAAAAATATGTCTAAAATATCATAATTTTCAGCGTCACCTCGCTCAATTTTATATCTTTAAAAATCAAATTAAATCATAAAAGAGCTGTGGGAAGTGCTTGTAAACCCACCGGGATGCTGAATAGGTCTGCTGGCAGCGGGTAAATGCATGCATGACGCCAAGACAACTTCACCAGGGTACTGAACAGGCCCACTGGCAGCGAAGAAATGTCGGGTATATGAAAATTCGTAAGTGTGAAATATTTTGACCTTAAAATGTCCTTTATTCTAATTTGGAACTTCTTGGCAGGATACGGATGTCAGAGTGGGTTAAATGAAAACTCTGTCAAGACTATGGATGCCTGCTGGCAGCAGTGGCTCTGTCAACAGTATTGGATATTTTATCTTTAATATCGTGACTCGCTTGTCTTAAGACTGTTATCAGTTTTCATCTTTTAAGCATTGCTGGAATATTTGATCAATGATGATGTTTAAACAATTTTCTGGTTGTTTTTGAGTCAGAATTATTCTCATTATCATAATCTGAGTTTGTTCTTTTGGTAGAGATAACTGCTTCTACTAGTGTGTCTCCATTGTTGGCAGCCATTTCGCATTTTTATCTTTTCTTATAAGATGCCTACACAAGTGTTTTGGAACCCTGGATTCTCATCGCAATCTTTTGAATAAAACGACATGATTATTTTGCGCATTTTCACACCTACCTTTTGTTTTTGTTTTCACAACTGAAAGCGTGAAAACCTTGAGTTTGAATTCATGTCGATGGCATTAAAATCGTCACTCGATTATTATGGTTACTCTTGTTTATGTGGTCATCTCACCTCTAACTTAATGACAGTCGCACAGTTGGTAAGACACCAAAACCTTTACTCACTTGGCATTTTTTTGTTATTAATATGGCTTCATTTTTATGAGATTGTGATGGTATTCTAATGGTTGTGATTGCCCTTGATACAATGGTTTCATGAGAATGCATTAACATTATGATTAGAATTGTTGGTGCAATGGTTTCATACAACACTTAAGTTTTATGGTCAAGTCTTTGGTGCTAAATTCGAAATATTGCTTTGTTTTAAATCATACAAACACTATTGCTTGTGCAAATATTTGGGTTGACTTATCATATTTTGCAATAGTTGTTTGATTCACTTTACTTTTAACACACACAAATAGTCAATCACCATAGCACCATCGATTGTACATTCGATATGAATGTTCTGCATGGACTGTTTCGTTCCACCACCCTCACACACTTAGGCATTAATTCTTGCCTTCTATCCTCGGTTACCTTTGCTGGTTTTTGGGAAATCCCTGAGCTTTCGATCCTGTGTATACCCTGTCCAAACCCTTGTCCCTTTACCCGGCTCACTGTGTGCTCTTTACTATGGCACCTGTGGTGTGCATAGAACCTAATGGCAGCCAAACACTCCTGCTATTTGACAATGCTCGTGAAGACCTGGAGAATAGTGGCTAGCTAGTTTTCATCCAAAAGTTTGAGGGTTTCAACCTTTCGGTCACCCAACAGTTCGCCCTCACCTTCGATGGATGCAAGGCTAAGGTCGAATATATCCAAATCGATCTAAATGAGGAGTTCCTTAGCTCAGCTATAGGCTTACCAAATAAGGGTCGGAGGTGGTTTAAGAGTTCAAAAGTGGATGAGGTGCCATGGCCGCTCCTATTCACATCGAGGAAGATTGTTAGTTGTGATAGAGGTATGCCTGTCACTACCCTTAAGACCAGGTGGCATGATCTATTATCCATTGTTAAGCAATTCGTGACTTGCGAAGTTCGTTACGGTTTGGTGTTTCTTTATCATCTCAGGTTGCTTATGAATTTTATAGACTACCCTCTGAATATGCTGCACAATCTCCTATGCAGTCTTTACAAAATGTCCAAACGATTTAAGCATGAGAAGGCTGATAGCAGCCTTTTCCATCACTGCTTGATCAAAATCATTATTATTCACCATTTGAAGCTTAGTGGTGATTTTTGGCAAGCCTTCCTATCAAGGAATGTCTTTTCCACTCCCGAGTGTGTTCAAATGGACAAGGTTGTGGTCACTGAAACCCTGGTTGGGCCTGTCGTGCCACCTTCTACCCTTCTACCCCCTGTCAAACCATCGAATTGCCTCAACATTGACCTACCCAATACCATGGCCGACCCGTGTGCTAAAGACAATACTAATACCATCAAGAGGCCTATAAGGAAGAAAGGAAAAGGTGATTCTGGTGTCAACAGTAAGGGAAAGAAAAATGCATGATGGATATCTAGATGTGCTCAGAATAAGCCCAAACAAAGCACTGACCAGAAGCCTATTGTCTTGAGTGAGGATTCAGAATCTTAGATCGAACGCTTCTTGGCTGAGAAATACCCTTACTCTCATGGCCTCTGTTTTGTGGAACCCTATGACTATGTTTCCAACCTACCCCCGTGCCTCAAGTTTGACCCTAACTTCCCAGGAATTAAGCTTCACAGTGGAACCCCTGGTAACTTGAAAGAGCCCTCGCCTGTAATGCCAAGGCCCGATCAATCACCATGTACTCAATGCAATTCTTGGCTTGAACGTTATTACACCGATGTTCCCCTGTTGCAATATAATATTAAATCATTAGAGGAATGAGTTATTGTGTTGTCAAAGGAGAACGATAGGCTCCAAGCCAACGAGAAGAAGCAAAAGACTACGGGTTCAATTGTCTTCAGAAATGTTGAGGCAGTTATTTCCTTCGTCAACTCAAGGTTATCCTGACCAAATCGTTTTTCTACACCCCAGGTATGATTATTTCAACATAGATTTTGAATGATTTAGTTAGCCGATTGTGTTCGCTCCCATTTAGTTTTATTTGTTTAAATAGATTTAAGAACGATTCTGCTATTTTGATTTCGTTTTGAATTATGTTTGCATTGAAGATTTGTTTGCTAAAATAGTATAGCTATGTTTTGATTGAACCACGATTTGATTGCTCTTGAATTAGTATAATGATTGTGTCGGCCCTGAGTTAGTTCGTTTCAATTTATGTTTAGTTTGATTCAGAAACGATGATGCATGCCTTGAATTAGCATAGTCGTCTGTATATGCATTGGATTCGTATCAAAGTTTGGTTTGATATCGTTCTGTTAGTTTTGAATTAAAAAACGATTCTGTTAGTTTTGTTTTGATTCAACAATGATTTTGTTAAGTTCTAAATTGACATAAACTATGGCGTTTGTGTTAAGTAAAAGATTTGTTTGATTGATTATAGTCTGTGTCGATTGAAATTGATTCATAAAAATGATTTCGTTGGTTTTTAATTGTCAAAACGATTCTATCTGTTTCAAATTGGTAATAAAAAGGTTGGTTGACAGATCGCATATATCCCTATTACCATTCGGTTAATTGACCACGATTTTGTTTGTTTCAAATTGTCATAAAAGTTTTGGTTTGTTTTGGCGTGAATGATTTGCTTTGTTTTCAATTAGTAATTAAAGATTTGTTTAATAGGTCGAATATATTTATGTTATCATTTGGATTGATTTAAAACGGTTATGTTTGCAAATAAGACCAGCTACATAATCGTGAGATTCTGTAGCTGGTCTTATAATTTAGATTTTTGTTAATTTTACAAATAAAACATTATCTAAACTTGTTTATTCTTGTCCACTTACAGGTACCTATGAATTTCAATGGAAAATTGGACATTTTGTGGTAGTTTAGAACGTGCTTTTTATGATGTAGTTTTGTTTTAGGTTGTTAGCTTAAGTTAGAAATAGAGACTTGGGAGATTGTTCCCAGATTTTTTGTAAACTGTTTTTGATAATTCCCACAGGGATGTTTAACGTTGTGGCCTTTATATACTCATTTATTTTTGTAATGAACCCATCACTATTGGGAGAACAAATACTATGGATTTATGATGATACAGACTCGAATGGAAGTGGATCTTTTGTAACAACTTTAGCTTTCAATTTATCATACTTTCATTCAAGTTTTGTGCATTTTAATTTGTGATCAAGTTATTGGCTACTTTAGATATCAAGACTTGTTGCAGGTTGATGCGTTATGATTTAAATTCTTTCCATATCCGATGTATCTCAGTTTTAGTACAACAATTACTCTGTTTCAATTTAATGAATAAAGGTTTATCTTCTTCGTTAATTGAACTGTTCTGTTCAAATCTTTGCACAGGGATTTATCTAACTGGGATGATTTGTAAATTATAAGATTGTTGTTGTTTTATGACTTGTTTGTTCTGTCATTCATATTCGAAGAGCACTGTTGCTTCCTGTTTACAAGAAGCTTGTAGAAAATATGGTGCGGGTTTCCTCCCATCAAATAGCTAAATCAACTATTGTACACAGGACAAATAGGAAGCTTTACTTCAGGTCAGTTTGTTATTTGTTATTAAATAGTTAATAAATTCAAGAATTCTCAGTAGTTCAGATAGATATATAGTTCAGATTTACAGTCAGGATTATCATCTTAATTGCTCAGCTTAGATAGTTTTTATTTAATTTCTTTCTCATAAAAGATTATAAAAAATAAAAAATAATAGCTTTGCTGTCACAAGACAGTTCACGAATGATTTTTGCATGTTTTTTGATTCAAAATCTGTAATCTGTAAATGTTGTACATATATAATTAAGATTTAATTCTGTTGATAGATGAACATTTTATTAAGTAGAATTATGGCTGTATAATATTAGTAAGTAAACTGTATATATGCTTTAGATTTGTGTATAGTTTGCTGCAGTTGTTTTTTTTTCTTTAGATTAGTTCCTTTAGTTTAGTTTTCTTTCATTTTCCTAGGACTTAGATCAGCCAACGGGGCCGCTAAACCCGTTGGGGTGGATCATCCCAAATGACTTGGGTTATTTAGACAACCCCGGACCGTATCCACTTCTCCAGTTGACGAGCGTTCAATTTTTCCCCTCAACAAGGCTTTAGGCCATTAGTTGTAATTATACCTCCTAGTCTCCTATATATACCAAGGAGACATTTTCATTTTGAATCATCTTGTACTCGAACATTTAAGTAGGGTAAAAGGAGGTTGCCCCCTTGAAGAGGCTTATTATCTAAAATTATCTGTTTTTCAAGGTGTTGAGTACTTTTTCTGAGGTTTTTCTATGCTATATTGGTGTTTGGTTCTTAACATATGGTATATGAGCTCAAGGTCTTGGGGTTTCGCTGCTACATCTGAGACACCTTGGAATTTTTGCTATAACTTTTTTTCTACAATGTTTCAGAAGAAACGTCTTGAAGGATATTTATAAGACAGATCAAGGTACGTTGGGTTCAAAATTAAGCTCCTGAGGCCTTATAATTTCTCAGATAGAGCCTGGGCAAGATAGGGTTCTGGAATCATCCTCAAATGAGTCATTGTGACATTTTCGCTATAAAAAATTTTCCATAATGTTTCAGACCCTGAAATTGGAGGCTATTTACAGAAATTAGTAAGGTATCTATGGTAAAATTTTCAGCTTCTGGGTCATCTTAAATTTGTAGATACACCCTGTGTAAGATAGGTTATCTAACTAGTCCTATTGACTAGTCTCAAGAAGGTGTTCCAGGTAAAACAATCATAACATCTTCCTGTAGTATCCAAATTGGGTGGGACTAGTTTCATTGGATTGTGGACAGTCTGTAGTATTTCTGGTGCGAGTTTCAAAATTTTATATCAATTATTTTGTGCGGAGCACGGTATACAAGTGAGATCTTATGGAAAGGACAAAAATCGACAAGTTGTGGAGAAGTTACCATAAATTCCACTTGGCACATCCAATTTTGATCAGACCTGTTGCATTGCAGAGAAGAAATATCAGAGAACTACATAAAATAAAGTTTCATACCTAGAAGGGCTAAAACTTGGGAGATACAACAGAAGAAATATTGTCTAGCAGAACCACCTTAAAATCAAGGTTCAAAAGTGATACTTGGCCAACATGCCACCAAAAAAGGGAACTTCTACACCAACTAAGCCTCCAGAAAATCCTACTTGGACTCTTGAT
>ML780705.1:181652-193462 GCA_009831015.1 Picea engelmannii | reverse complement strand
CATCTTGTACTTGAACATTTAAGTGGGGTAAAAGGAGGTTTCCCCCTCGAAGAGGCTTATTATCTGAAATTATCTCTTTTTCAAGGCGTTGAGTACTTTTTCTGAGGTTTTTCTATGCTATATTGGTATTTGGTTCTTAACAGTCCCTCGGGATGATGGGCGGTCCCTAATCAATTTGGGACTTCGGGACTTTGGCAAGTTCGCTCTCCTTTGCACACAAAGGTTTAAGGCCCATGCAGTTTACTTGGATTGGATGACTTTTGATCCTTTGCACTCAGATCCGATGGATGGGATCTGTCATTCTCCTCGTTCGTTCCTTCTTCATCCTTGACCCCAATATGACGGTCCAGATCTCTTCCTATAGTCAATCGGATGGTTTTTGTCGCTCCTCCTCCTAGGCTTCTTTTTTCTCTCGGACTTGGGAAATTTCCTAAGTGTTCAAAGGTTTTGGTCTTTAAACCTTCTCCCGTGAAATTGGTTGAAAGGGTCCCGAATCCGCTTTTCCTTCTGAGATTTGACAATGAATATTGTCCTTGACTCTAGTGCACACTTTCAGTTTGCGTGAAAACTTTCACTACTCCTAAGCTTGTGAATATTGGAATAATTTCACTTCTACACGCCCTGCTTGTGATGTCTCTCTTGAGATTTTGCCTACTCAAGTTCTAATATTTCAATCCTTTTATTCCTTAAATGGATTCTTGTGCCTTATCGACAAATTTTTCTCAATGCACACTTGCAAAGATTTAGAGAGTGTTCAACAACTCTATGAGTACCCTCCTCTGATACTCTTCTCTTTGAACTTGAAAGAGAGTTCTTCTATGCATGCTTGCACCCACTCAATGCCCACCTGGACAAGCTCTACAGATTTCTTAGTGACTCTATCTCTCTCTCTTTCTTCGGCACAATTTCTCCTCTAAGGTATTCAACAACCTAGAGGCTTACCTTGAATTGTTATCACTCTGGTGAGCCCTCCTGGCACATTTCTTTATAACTCCACAGAGTCCAAATGTGCACTCCTTAGGTTAGCTACATGACCTCTAATGTTCTTTTGTGCACTCCTTGCACAACCTAAGAATCCAGAACAATATTTAAAACTGAACAAATATAGAGAAATATATTTTCCTACTGCAGATGAAATCTATCATACATCTACAACATACATTCATGAAACACACAAACACATAAACAACCATGTGAAGGAAAAACTTCTATCTTTTTTATTAATATGAAAAATCGATTACAATATGTGCAGGGTGGACTACAACAAACTCTCATCTCTCTCAAGATATCTCAAAGAACTATTCTATCTCCTATTTCCTCCTCTGAAGATTTCTAACTAACTTGCATCTACGTCCTATTCAGTAACAACCCTCCTTCAACATCCTCATTTGGGCATACAATACCTCTACTTACACAAGAGGGTTCCTAGGCTCCCCTCCAACTACCTATATTATCGAAAGAAGCTAACTACCCCTTAAGCACCGTTACATTAAATTCGAGGAGTGAAACTCCCAAATCACTTGTGATCATTCGATCCCAAGCATTTTGATCTTCTTCAGTTTTCAATCAGTTCAAAAAAATATTTGCAGGAAATACCATCGTTAAGATTATGAATTGATTTAACGGTGTACTAAGGCATTGAGCTATCATACCATGTGGATTTGTTGACGATGCTCCTGCATCATACTCCATTGTTGGGAAAATAATAAGATCTTGATCATGGATCTCTCTTCTCTATTGTTGAGATCCTCTAGGGTCCCATACCTTCTCTTGGAGTTGTTCATCTGCTCCTTTTCTTTGTTGCTTCTTCTACCTTGTTGCTCCTGCAGGTTATCTTCTATCCCATACTTCTCTGATGTTTTCTTCTTGTGATGCTTCCAACATCAATCTATTTACCTCCTCTATCACTTCTTCCATCTAGTCCACTGGTTTTCATTCCTCCTGCAGTATGTCATGTTTCATCTTCTCTCCATCAATTTCCAACTTAACTTGTTGGATAAGATGACTTTGCATATTTACCCTTATCTCTAGGTCCTCCATCTATTTACAATGATCAACAAGATCCATGATTTATGTTTCTTCCTCCTTTGTTGTAGGTTCACATTCTACAGTTATTTTTTTCTCATCTTCCTGGCTGAAAATTTCGATCCATTCATCTGGATGCTCATCTCCTTCTATTGTAGATCCAAATTTTACAGTTTCCTTATGTTCATCTCCGTGGCTGAAATTTTTGAGAAATTCCAAAGAATTCTCTTCTTTATCCATCTCTTGGACACATTGAAATGTGTGCTCTTTCCCTTCCTTACCAATCTGATCAATCTGACCCTTCATGTAATATTCATCTCCTGTGGCACTAGATGGCCACTCTGTTGCAGACTCTAGTTCTGCAGTCTCACCACTGAGTTGTTTCTCAACTTCCTCCTTTGATAGATTGAATTATGTCATCTCCTCTTGTGTTGGTTCAACTCCAACTTCATTTAGCTGATCCCTAGGCTCATATTCTCCTCCACCTGTCTCTAAATTAGCCTGTTGGATGTGCATGCTTTTCACTATCACCCTTATCTCCAAGGCTTCCAGTTATTCACACAGATCAAGAAAGTCTATGTTGTATGCTTCCTATTATACTACAGGCTCCAAAGTTGCAATTATCTCCTGTTCAACTCGTTGGATGAAAATTCTAAATTTTTTTGTTGAATGCTTTTCCTCTTATTCGTTTGGGGTAGACTTCAGTATCTTATTTTTTTCTCCTTTATGACAGTCACGACTAGCTATATTTTTGTTGTTTCATATGAAACACACGCTCTAGACTCAACTAGGTTTCTTGGTAAGAATATCTCAATTCCTCCAATGATCAGAATACTCCTCTGGTCCTTCTCCATCATCTCTCCTTGCTGATATGAACTCACAACTAAGTTCATGAGACTATCAGACAGTCTCCTCCTCTTTCCCTTTCCCACCAGGAAATTTGAATTTTCATCTCTGGCCTCCTTATAGTTTATGAGATCAAATGTTGATCTCTTCCTATTGCCCCCCTAGAAATTTGAACCTTCATCACTGAGGCTCTTTCTAACTTTTGGCTCACAGATGTGAACCACTTTCCCTGTGTCACTAAGGGCTTCAACTTCCCTCAACCACCTCCTTACTATCTGTTGCTTCTTTATGGCCAACAACTTTTGAACAGGTCATTTTATCTTCATGTTCAGAGGCCATTCGTACCTCCATCTTACCTTTGTCTCCTACTTCAACTTCAATGTCATTTGTTCCATTCTTTCTCTTATATAAATGAGCTCCTTGTCAATTTATTCTTTACTTTTCTATTGGCGGTCCTTTCCTTGACCATGCCCACGGCCTTCAGTAGCCATTTTCACCTTCTACCTACCCTCCTGGAAAGTCTATTGTTCACTCTACAACTGAGAGCATCTCCAGTTTCTCCCACAACTCACCTGGTTGTCTGTTGACTACTGCGGACTTGAAAAAATCCTTCACACAAAGCATCAATACTTTATATTCACCTTCACCTATTGTCTACAAGAGAACTTTAGCTTATGATACTACCTGACATAGCCAGACTATCTCCTTCATCTCCTTTCCTCTTTTTCCTACTGTGTACAAGCAAAAATCAGCTATGATACCACTTGATACAGATCCCTCGGGGCTGCGCGACCTCTTGGTATAGGATCGTTCAAATCAAGGAGTCAGATCAACTCTTCAGGCCTCTACTAGACCCCAACTAATTTACATAGGTCCCCTTTCCTTCAATGTGCAGGTTCTGGAAAACTCGCAGGCTCTTTCCTGGCTTCTTTGAATAATTCAAACAATAGACATTAGATCCCCTCGCGAGGTCCTTTCCTTCACATGTGACCTCGGGCTATGACCTCACGTAAACACTTGATTTTCGGGTGGCCAATATTGGTTTGAGACCACACTAATTTTCTCCCCGTAATTCAATATCATCTGCCACATATCCCTTTGGAAATATCGTGGTTTTGATTACGGCCCGCTCTAGGATTTTTAAAGTTCGAGAAATTTCTATCCCTGCAATCAAGCACTGCCATTGATATTGTGATATTGTATAGTGCCTTTTGACTGACAACTGATATCAGCCTCATTTTCTTTCCATCTCTTTGGAGCACTCTCTCCTAGATTTCCATGACCTATCGACATGTGTCCCTTTCAAATCAACAATCATGATTTGCTTCGGCAATTAGGGCTTTGGGAATTGGAAACTCTCTGCTCTTTCTTCCTCCTAAATGGATATATTCTGAAGTGGAAGATTTGTTGACACGTATCCTTAGCAAACATATGGCTCATATGAACTTCGGCTCTCTAGCCTTTGAGATTTCTCATCCAACACACTCCTTATTCTCCCAGAGTGACTTAAATCTGAAATGACAGATATTATACCACATGTCCTCCTTGAATCAATAGATCTAGTCCACTTAGGGACTTCAACCTTAGGAAGTCTCAACTTCTCCATGCTCTCTTTCTCCTGAAGCACTTTCACCCAAATTTCATGATCTGTCGACACGTTTCCCCCCCGGATCTGACGGCCACGATCCACTTCAGCTCTTCAGGCTTCAGGAGTTTCAAAATCCTATGCACTCATTCCTCCTGGAGTGCTTTCACTAGAAGACAATGGATTTTCACCACGTGTCCCTCTGGATCTAACAGTCTATATTCACCTCATCTCTTTGGGTGCTTTCACTCAAAGTCTATAGATATATGTTGTCTGTCCCTCTAAATATGACAACTACGATTTACTTCGGCTCTTTGGGTTTCAGGAGTTTCAACTCCTCTACTAAAATATTCGAAGTGATTTTCCTCGAAGCCTCAGATCTGTTGACATGTACCCCCCTTGCGACCAACAACCAAGATCTACTCTTCGACAATTTTTCTCTATCCCGGTCTACAGACTTCCGAAGTTGTAGATCTTGTGCCACCTATCCCTTTGGATTATGGATAGTCCCTAATCACTTACAGACTTTGGAAATTCCACTCTCCTATGCACATACAGGGTTAAGGCTCATGCACTTTACTTGGATCAGATGACTATCGATCCTTTGTGCTCAGATCTTATGGATGGGATCTATCATTCTCCTCATTCATTCCTTCTTCATCCTGGACCCCAATCTGATGGTCCAGATCTCTTCCTACTGTTGATCTGACAGTTGTTGTTGCTCCTCCTCCTGAGCTTCTTTGTTCTCCCGAACTTGGGAAATTTCCTAAGTGTTCAAAGGTTTTGGTCTTTAAACCTTCTCCTACGAAACCGGTTGAAAGGGTATCGACTTCGGTTTTCCTTCTGATCTTTGACAATGAAGATTTTCCTTGACTTTGGCGCACAATTGTGCTCTGCGTACAAACTTGTACTACTCCACTTGAGTTTGTGAATCTTGGAATAAGTTCACTTCTGCACGCACTCCTGTTGACGGGCGAAATCGACCGTCCGTCAACTGGAAGAGTGGAACCGGTCCGGGGTTGTCTAATATCCCAAGCCGTTTGGGATGAACCACCCTGACGGGTTTAGCGGCTCCGTTAGCCGATCTAAGGTCCTAAGAAAACAAAAGAAAACTATTCTAAACTAACTAATCTAACTAAAACTAATTATTAAAACAAACTAAACTAATCTAACTAAAAAGGAAATAGAACACACTAATAAACTAAACTAACTATTATATACAATCTATTAACTACTACTATACTAACTCTAACTAATTAACTGTCTAACTACTAACGAAAATATAACTTATTCACAAAATGTAGATTATCTACAATTTACAGATTTGAATAAAACCTGAAAAACTCATTTGCATTCTGCCCTAAGACAGGGAAAGATATTTTTGTTGATTTTATAATTTTATGAACAGAAATAAAACAAAAACTAACTAAACCAAACAACTAATATACTAATTCTAACTACACATTTAACTAAACATATATCTAACTAAACTACTAATATTATACTATACAAACTAACAAAAATAAATTACAAACTGACCTGGAAAAATGCTCCAGATTTGTCATGTGTATGATGATTGTCGTAGCTAATCGGAGGGAGGAAACCCGCACCGTATTATCCAGGAGCTTCTCGTAAACAATAGTTGTTGTGCTCTTCAAGTATGATCACGGTACAAACAAGACATAAAATTTACAACAATGATATGATTTATAAATCTTCACAGTTAGATAAACCTGTATGCAAAGACTTATACAAAATAATTCAATTGATGAAGAAGAGAAATCCGTCATTCATTAACTGAACTAAGTAATTGCTGTATTTTTTTTTTTTAAGTAATGAAAGAAATCAGACATGGATCACATTAATTAAATCACATCATTCTGCAATAGACTATGATAGCTAAAGTAGTCTATAATCAATTACAAATGACATGCATAAAATGAAACAAAATATTGATAAATTATGAAAGCGAAAGCTGTAGCAGAACATCAACTTCTGTCTCAGTTTGTATTAAAAATCCATAGCCTGGTTCTCCCACAAGTGAGGATGATCCTTATTACAAAAACAATAAGTATTTAAAGAATTTCTACAGGGTAAAACCTCCCTGTAGAAGTTATCAAACTGTTTACATAAAATCTGGGAAGATATCCCAAGTCTGACTAAACTGGGAACCTAGCATAAAAACTAAATTACAAAACATCTCCTAAACTGTTCAGTATGTCCAATGCAATTTGGATGCACCTGAAAAGGGTCAAAAATAAATCAGTTAGCATGATATTTTGTTAATGGAAATAGTAAAAATCTAAATCTATAGACTAGCTACAGAATCTTATGATTCTGTAGATGGTCTAAATAAGACACAAAATCAACATGAATTCAATTCAAATCATTTAAGAATTAAATTCAACTAATAACCAATAACTATTTTGAAAACGAATTATTCAAATTGGAATTTTTATACTAATTCGAGATCAAAACAGAGCTAAAATCAAATGACTACAGAGAAGCATATACTCTGTTTCGTTTGTTACCACAAAATCGGGTGCACAAAATCATAATCAAACAGTTGTGAAACTATTTCATATCAAACTGAAATCGATTAAAACAAATCGCAAGCAATTGTTATGATGTCTCATCAACATGAGATACGATCAAATCCAAACAAGATCATTTCCAAATCGTTATAACTGTATTGGCATAGCAAACGATTCATGCAACGAGTGGATTAACTCAAACTGGTGCGAAAATCAACTCAAATAAAATCATAACAGGATCAATTAATTGGTAACAGAATTCGTAAGAACTATTCGATCGTTTGTTATTGCAAATTGGGAAAAAAAGATTGATTGACTTTGATCAAAATCGTTCCATTCAAACGAATTATATCCGGATTTGATAGAGATAACCTAGGTCGACCAATTCGTTTTGCAAATTTAAAATCAAACAGAGCAGCAATTATAATCCGAATCCAACGCATAAAACCATGTTGCCAACTCAAGATATGGGATAATCCAATCAGAATAATAGCGAATTGAACAGTTAAGGTTTTAACATAGTCATTATGAATCAAAACCATTCCATGATTCGGGCACATTTGCACCGGCTTAAATGAGAACATTGTTTTCGTAAAAACAGAGTCGTTCTTTCCAAATTGAGACCGAACAGAGTTGTATTCCTGTTCTTAGAAGATTACATGACACAACATATTACAAGATCGTAACAACAAAACTCATTGAAATCGTTTGCCGATCACAGCACATGAACCATAACGAAATCATATCCAAACATGATCGTATTCTAAATTGAGCATGAAAAACTTCTTGTTCAGAGTAGATACACAACGAATCCAATTCAAAGGAGACCATTAGTTCATTAACTTAATCAGACAAACGAACAAATCAAATCCAAACGAAGACCAATCAAATCGAATAAAAATCTATCAATGGCTAAACTAGGAATGATCAACTCATGTATCTAAAGCGAAATTCCATTTATTTTTAGCAAAGCGAAAAGTATACAAGATGAAAACATTATGACAGAGCCATTCTGAAATATAAACAGAGCTATTCGAAGACCAAATTCAAATCAATATATTAATCCTAATCACTCACCAAACTAAAACGATATCAAAATCATACCTGTATGGCGAGCAGACAGCTTGATCATGACAATTTGGAGTTGACAACGGTTGTGGCTGATTCAACATTCTTGAAAACGATGGAGGCAGTTGTCTTTTGCTTCCTATAAGTTGCTTGGAGCTGGTCTCTTTGACTGGTCAATACTGCAACTTGACTTTCCAGCGATTGAATTTTCGATTGGAGTATGGGAATGTCGATGTAGTATCATTCCAACCATAAATCACATTGGTCACAGGACGACTATATGGGTTTCAAAAGCACAGGTGAGGGTTTGATTACATTGCCAAGGGTTTCGTTAGGCAGTTTGATACCAGGGTAGCTTGGATTATTTCTTAGGCAAGGGGGAAGATTCGTTACGAAATCATAAGGTGGTTCGGGGCATAAACCCTGTGAGTAAGGGTACTCACTGGCTAAAAAATGTTCTACGTCAGAGTCTGAATCCTCACTAAGGACTATGGGATTTTGCTCGGCAGAGGGTTTAGGTTTGTTTCTAGCCATTCTCGAAATAAGCCGAGCATTCTTTTTACCCTTAGTAATAACAGTAGGGTTTGCCTTGGCCCTTTTGCTCGCAGGCTTTTTTATAGCCTCGACCTTCTCTGCTACATCGTCTGGTAAGTCAATATCAGGGTCGACCGAGGGTTTAGGAGAGGGAAGTAGGACATGGAAGGGCACGGGTGGCTGGACATTGGTTTCATTAACCATAGGTTTGTCAACCTGGATAGGGTCTGTATCATCAAAACCATTTCGAACGATGAAATCTTTCCAGCTATCACCATGTAAACTCAGATGATAAACAATGATAATTTTAATTAGTCCATGGTGGAACAGGCTACTGTCGGCCTTCTGGATTTTAAAGCTTTTTGATATTTTATATAGGCTATGCTGAAAGTAAAAGGGCATATTCAACGGGTATCCCATAAAATTCATTAGCAAATGTAGGTGGTAAAGAAATACGAGTCCATATCGACCTTCACAGGTCACAAACTGTTTGACTATTATGAAAAGGTCATGCCATCGAGTTTTCAGCGCAGAGATGGGAATACCTCTGTCACAAGAGGTGACCTTTTAGGAGACGAACAGTAGTGGCCATGGAACCTCTTCCACTTTCAAATTTTTGAACCAACGCTGGCCCGTGGCAGGTAACTCTATAGTAGAACTAATAAACTTCTCATTGATTTCCAACTGTATGTCACCCACCTTGGCTCTGCAGCCATCAAAAGTCAGGGCAAACTGTTGTGCCACAGCTAAGTTAAAACCCTCAAATCTTTGCACGAAGGTGAGCCAACCGTTATCCTCCAAGTCCTTCCAGGCATTGTCAAATAACAGCAAGGCTTGGTTGTCGTTCGGTTCGATTTGCACCATCGGTTCCATGGAGCCGAGCACATGGTGAACGAGCCAGGGTTTGGGTCATAGCATACACAGGAGTAGAGTGCGTGAAGGGTTACCTGAGAGAACAAAGGTAAAACAGGGAGAAGGGATAGGCATTAATGTCATCGTGCGAAGGTGGTGGAGCTTATCTCTGCCATGCATAATAGTAATTGCCAAAGTACAACCACCGGCTTATAGCTATCTACCCATTATAGCATAGTTCAATAATCACGTCACTTGGCCGATCAATGAAACCAATAGTAAGTGTATAAACCAACGCGTACAATCAACGTTATGCCAAAGTTTTAAACCATCTACATTCAATTTGAAACCAAGACCAAATGTTTAACCATGCACCAATGTATTGTAACAGCTCATATCAAGAGTTTAACCAAGGTGCCAATGGGTCTTCATATAATCAACATGCCAATAGTTATGAAAATATGCACATAGGTATCATTTAAAAGATATATATGAGAGATTTAAACACAACACCTAGGCATTTTTATGAAACCAATGGTTAAGTAGATCAAATCAAAGAACATATAAATCCAAATGTCAATGCATTGCAAACTCAATGAAACCAATTCACACAATCAATCCAAGAATGTCCAATGAGTATAGCTTGAAAGTTTTGCCAGGTGCATAATGGTAAGTGAAATGTAAGCGCAATAGGCATATTGACAAGAAGGATCATGACAGTTCAAATAATGATTTCTATTGCGACTTCGAAAGACTAAGTTTTCACGCTTACAGTCATCAAAACAAAACGAAGATAAATGTTCAAATGTCACAAAAATAAAAGTGTCGTTTATTTGAAAATCGCGACGAAAAATTGATGTTTGCAAAACATTGGTGTAGGAAGCTTATAAGACAGTGGAAAAATGTGGATTGGCTGCCAACAATGGAGACACACTGGTAGAAGCAGTTATCTCTGCCAAAAGAAACAAATTCAGGTTAGGACAACAAAGATAATTTCAACTCACAAATAACAACCATAAAATTGTATAAACATCATCATTAACCAACTATTCCAGCAGTGTTTTTTAAAAGATGAAAACTGATAACAGTCTTAAGACCAACAAGTCACGATATTAAAGATAAAATCTCCAATATTGTTGGCATATCCACTGATGCCAGCAGGCGTCCATAGCCTCAACGGGGTTTCCATTTAACCCACTCTGACATATGTATCCTACCAAGAAGTTCTGGATCAGAATAAAGGACATTAAAGAGGTTACTTATTTTCAAATTTTCATATACCCGACATTGCTTCGCTGCCAGCGGGCCTGTTTAGTACCCCGACGAAGTTGTCTTGGCACCATGCATGCATTTACCCGCTGCCAGCAGACCTATTCAGCATCCCGGCGGGTTTACAAGCACTTCCCACAGCTCTTATTAATAATTTATTTATTTATTTATTTATTTTTATTTTTTTTTTATTTTACTTTTATTTTTATAGATCTGTAGTTGAGCGGGGTGACGCTGAAAATCATGATATTCTAACATAATTTTTTCAGATATCATCCGAATTTTTTAGAACTATCCATTATTTAGATCCAGAGATGTTTATTTACGAAAACAACTTCCTAAGGCAGGGAGACATCCTCTGATTCATTCCTTTATGGAATAGGGACAGCGTAAAAAGATAATAGATGATCACAACAAGATTTACTTAGAGATCGAAATCAGCCATCTTCTTTTAAACAATAGACTTTTCCAACATAGATATAAATTTCAGAAATATAGCATTGATGTTTATACCTTTTTCTTAGCAGTTATTTTAGTGAAGGAATTCTCTATTTTCTTTATCTGAATAGCTCAGTAATGCAGGTATGTGTATTTCGACAGCAAAAACTAGTAAGCATAAGGGAGAAATCAAAACACACCAGCGAAGAAAAAATTGGAAAGCAAAGAAATCCAAACAAGAAAAACAAAAAAAACAAATATGCACAAAAGGTGCATCTGAAAACCTCATGCAACAAATCCCTTGGGAAACTGAAAAGTAGAAAAATCCTATTTGATGGGAAAGCAGTTCTACTCATGGTACCTTGGGTCAGGGTTGATTCAGATTCATTTATCTCTTTACTTTCCATTTAAGATTTGCATGACGATACTACGTTTTTGAAAATAAACGTTCAACTAGAAGTAAAGAGAAAAAAGATCGAGGGGACTTCCCTGACAACATTCGTATTATGGTTCTCGTGGTGTGCCCACTTGCGTGCATGACTGCATTATTACAAAGAGAAATAGTGAGAAATAAAACTACAAGAAAACCTATTCCTAAATCTACCCTAACTATTAAATAAACCAGAATACTACGTGAAGTCATGTTTCCAATGTAGCCA
>ML780705.1:135929-180762 GCA_009831015.1 Picea engelmannii | reverse complement strand
TTTTAAATGTTGATTAGAGCATGAGTTACAAGAATGAGGGTATTCACCTTGAGCCATAAACAAATCATCTTCCATACTAGTCTTAGACTGAAAATACAATGATTCAAAGGAAAAACCAATTTGGTTGTCAATAAGAGCCTGATTAATAGATTCTACCTCCCTGGATTGTTCAACATTATCGGAAGAATTTTTCTCTTCTTGCGAAGAAGATTGTTCTTGCAGTTGAGTGATAGGATTTGCAATTGGTTCTTCATTCGTGATTGAACATGATTGTATGGAAGGGAGGGAAGCATTATAGAAGAGATTTAATGCCAATGACAGGTCATCGAGATTAAATTTACATAGGATATGATAGACTCTTGTCAAAAAGTTTTCTGAAGATGAATCGCCGTTGATTAGCGAAGTATGAAATTCTTCACATAATTGATCAAAATCATAAATTTCAAAAGCATCTAGAAACTCATCTACAAATTGAAACCAATAAAAAATGTGACATGCTGGAAAGGATTCAAACCAATGTTTGAGCCGGCCTCTAAAAGTAAAAGAGAACAGTTTGCATAAAACTCGTAAATCTGAGATGTCATGTTTGATGCATTTGCACCAAAACTTGTTAAGGTGGTCTTTAGCAGATATATTTCCTTCACCATCAAAGGTGAGTTTGGACAAGCATGAGACTGTCTCGTTGGGAACATCGGGTAATGAGAAGTTGAAAGCATGTTCCAACACAGTGATTTGGGGAGCCATGGGGGAAATTGAATATATTCAAAATAAAGATCCTACAAGGCCAACTTGTCAGTCAGGCCCTCCTTCTAGCACCATTTGTTGATGGGCGAAATCGACCGTTCGTCAACTGGAAGAGTGGAACCGGTCCGGGGTTGTCTAATAACCCAAGCCATTTTGGATGAACCACCTTGATGGGTTTAGTGGATCCGTTATCCGATATAAGGTCCTAAGAAAACAAAAGAAAACTATTCTAAACTAACTAATCTAACTAAAACTAATTATTAAAACAAACTAAACTAATCTAACTAAAAAGAAAATAGAACACACTAATAAACGAAACTAACTATTATATACAATCTATTAACTACTACTATACTAACTCTAACTAATTAACTGTCTAACTACTAACAGAAATATAACTTATTCACAAAATGTACATTATCTACAATTTACAGATTTGAATAAAACCTGAAAAACTCATTTGCATTCTGCCCTAAGACAGGGAAAGATATTTTTGTTGATTTTATAATTTTATGAATAGAAATAAAATAAAAACTAACTAAACCAAACAACTAATATACTAATTCTAACTACACATTTAACTAAACATATATCTAACTAGACTACTAATATTATACTATACAAACTAACAAAAATAAATTACAAACTGACCTGGAAAAATGCTCCAGATTTGTCCTGTGTATGATGATTGTCGTAGCTGATCGGAGGGAGGAAACCCGCACCATATTATCCAGGAGCTTCTCGTAAACGATAGATGTTGTGATCTTCAAGTATGATCACAGGACAAACAAGACATACAATTTACAACAATGATATGATTTATAAATCTTCACAGTTAGATAAACCTGTATGCAAAGACTTATACAAAATAATTCAATTGATGAAGAAGAGAAATCCGTCATTCATTAACTGAACTAAGTAATTGCTGTATTTTTTTTTTTAAGTAATGAAAGAAATCAGACATGGATCACATTAATTAAATCACATCATTCTGCAATAGACTATGATAGCTAAAGTAGTCTATAATCGATTACAAATGACATGCATAAACTTGAAACAAAAGATTGATATTATGAAAGTGAAAGTTGTAGCAGAACATCAACTTTTGTCTCAGTTTGTATTAAAAATCCATAGCCTGGTTCTCCCACATGTGAGGATGATCCTTATCACAAAAATAATAAGTATTTAAAGACTTTCTACAGGGTAAAACCTCCCTGTAGAAGTTATCAAACTATTTACATAAAATCTGGGAAGATATCCCAAGTCTGACTAAACTAGGGACCTAGCATAAAAACTAAATTACAAAACATCTCCTAAACTGTTCAGTATGTCCAATGCAATTCGGATGCACCTGAAAAGGGTAAAAAATAAATCAGTTAGGATGATATTTTGTTAGAGAAAATAGTAAAAATCTAAATCTATAGACTAGCTACAGAATCTTACGATTTTGTAGTTGGTCTAAAGAAGACACAGAATCAGCATGAATTCAATTCAAATCATTTAAGAATTAAATTCAACTAATAACCAATAGCTATTTTGAAAATGAATTATTCAAATTGGAATTTTTATACTAATTCGAGATCAAAACAGAGCTAAAATCAAATGACTACAGAGCAACATATACACTGTTTCATTTGTTACCACAAAATTGGGTGCACAGAATCATAATCAAACAGTTGTGAAACCGTTTCATATCAAACTGAAATCGATTAAAACAAATCGCAAGCAATTGTTATGATGTCTCATCAACAGGAGATACGATCAAATCCAAACAAGATCATTTCCAAATCGTTATAACTGTATTGTCATAGCAAACGATTCATGCCACGAGTGGATTAACTCAAAACTGGTGCGGAAATCAACTCAAATAAAATCATAAAAGGATCAATTAATTGGTAACGAAATTCATAAGAACTATCCAATCGTTTGTTATTGCGAATTTGGCAAACAAGATCGATTGAATTTGATCAAAATCATTCCATTCAAACGAATTATATCTGGATTTGATAGAGATAACCTAGGTCGACCAATTCGCTTTGCAAATTTAAAATCAAACAGAGAAGCAATTATAATCCGAATCCAACTCATAAAACCATGTTGCCAACTCAATATATGGGATAATCCAATCAGAATAATAACGAATTGAACAGTTAAGGTTTTAACATAGTCATTATGAATCAAAACCATTCCACGATTCGGGCGCATTTGCACCAGCTTAAATGAGAACATTATTTTCGTAAAAACAGAGTCGTTCTTTCCAAATTGAGACCGAACAGAGTTGTATTACTATTCTTAGAAGATTACATGACACAACATATTACAAGATCGTAACAACCAAACTCATTGAAATAGTTTGTCGATCACAACACATGAACCATAACGAAATCATATCCAAACATGATCGTATTCTAAATTGAGCATGAAAAACTTCCTGTTCAAAGTAGATACACAACGAATCCAATTGAAAGCAGACCATCAGTTTGTTAACTTAATCAGACAAACAAAAAAATCAAATCCAAACGAAGACCAATCAAATCCAATAAAAATCTATCAATGTCTAAACTGGGAATGATCAACTCATGTATCTAAAGAGAAATTCCATTTATTTTTAGCAAAGCGAAAAGTATACAGGATGAAAACATTATGACAGAGCCATTCCGAAATATAAACAGAGCTATTCGAAGACCAAATTCAAATCAATATATTAATCCTAATCACTCACCAAACTAAAACGATATCAAAATCATACATGTATGGTGAGCAGACAGCTTGATCATGACAATTTGGAGTTGACAACGAGTGTGGCTGATTCAAAATTCTTGAAAATGATGGAGCCAGTTGTCTTCTGCTTCCTATCAGTTGCTTGGAGCTGGTCTCTTTGACTGGTCAATACTGCAACTTGACTTTCCAATGATTGAATTTTCGATTGGAGTATGGGAACGTCGATGTAGTATCGTTCCAACCATAAATCACATTGGTCACAGGACGGCTGTATGGGTTTCGAAAGCACAGGTGAGGGTTTGATTACATTGCCAAGGGTTTCGTTAGGCAGTTTGATACCAGGGTAGCTTGGATTATTTCTTAGGCAAGGGGGAAGATTCGTTACGAAATCATAAGGTGGTTCGGGGCATAAACCCTGTGAGTAAGGGTACTCACTGGCTAAAAAAAGTTCTACGTTAGAGTCTGAATCCTCACTAAGGACTATGGGATTTTGCTCAGTAGAGGGTTTAGGTTTGTTTCTAGCCATTCTTGAAATAAGCCGAGTGTTCTTTTTACCCTCAGCAATTACAGTAGGGTTTTCCTTGGCCCTTTTGCTCGCAGGATTTTTTATAGCCTCGACATTCTTTGCTACATTGTATGGTATGTCAATATCAGGGTCGAACGAGGGTTTAGGAGAGGGAAGTAGGACATGGAAGGGCATGGGTGGTTGGACATTGGTTTCATTAACCATAGTTTTGTCAACTTGGATAGGGTCTGTATCATCAAAACCATTTCGAACGATGAAAGATTTCCAGCTATCACCATGTAAACTCAAATGATAAACAATGATAAGTTTAATTAGTCCATGGTGGAACAGGCTACTGTCAGCCTTCTTCCCTTTAAACCTTTTTGACATTATATATAGGCTACGCTGAAAGTAAAAGGGCATATTCAACGGGTATCCCATAAAATTCATTAGCAAACGCAGGTGGTAAAGAAACACGAGTCCATATCGACCTTCACAGGTCACGAACTGTTTGACTATTATGAAAAGGTCATGCCATCGAGTTTTCAGCGCAGAGATGGGCATACCTTTGTCACAAGAGGTGACCTTTCGGGAGACGAACAGTAGTGGCCATGGAACCTCTTCCACTTTCGAATTTTTGAACCAACGTTGGCCCGTGGTACGTAACCCTGTAGCAGAACTGATAAACTTCTCATCGATTTCCAACTGTATGTCACCCACCTTAGCTCTACACCCATCAAAAGTCAGGGCAAACTGTTGTGCCACAGCTAAGTGAAAACCCTCAAATCTCTGCACAAAGGTGAGCCAACCATTATCCTCCAAGTCCTTCCGGGCATTGTCAAATAACAGCAAGGCTTGGCTGTCGTTCGGTTCGATTCGCACCACCGGTGCCATGGAGCCGAGCACACGGTGAATGAGCCAGGGTTTGGGTCATAGCATACACAAGAGTAGAGTGTGCGAAGGGTTACCCGAGTGAACAGAGGTAAAACAGGGAGAAGGGATAGGCATTAATGTCATCGTGCGAAGGTGGTGGAGCTTATCTCTGCCATGCATAATAGTAATTGCCAAAGTACAACCGCCGATTTATAGCTATCTACCCATTATAGCATAGTTCATAATCACGTCACTTGGCCAATCAATGAAACCAATAGTAAGTGTATAAACCAACACGCACACTCAACGTTATGCCAAAGTTTTAAACCATCAACATTCAATTTGAAACCAAGACCAAATGTTTAACCATGCGCCAATGTATTGTAACAGCTCATATCAAGAGTTTAACCAAGGTGCCAATGGGTATTCATATAATCAACATGCCAATAGTTATGAAAATACGCACATAGGTATCATTTAAAAGATATATATGAGAGATTTAAACACAACACCTAGGAATTTTTATGAAACCAATGGTTAAGTAGATCAAATCAAAGAACATATAAATCCAAATGTCAATGCATTGCAAAATCAATGAAACCAAGTCACAGAATCAATCCAAGAATGTCCAATGAGTATAGTTCGAAAGTTTTTCCAGGTGCATAATGATAAGTGAAATGTAAGCGCAATAGGCATATTGACAAAAAGGATCATGACAGTTCAAATAATGATTTCTATTGCGACTTCGAAAGATTAAGTTTTCACGCTTACAGTTGTGAAAACAAAATGAAGATAAGTGTGCAAATGTTGCAAAAATAAAAGTGTCATTTATTTGAAAATCGCGACGAAAAAATGATGTTTGGAAAACATTGGTGTAGGCAGCTTATAAGATAGTGGAAAAATGCGGATTGCCTACCAACAGCTCCTTATGTTGTCTCTCTTGAGATTTTTCCTACTCAAGTTCAAAGATTTCAATCCCTTTATTCCTTAAATGGAGTCTTGTGCCTTCTCAGAAACTTTTTCTCAATGCACACTTGCATATATTTACAGAGTGTTCACCAACTCTATGAGTACCCTTCTATGATACTCTTCTCTTTGAACTCGACAAAATCACTCTTGCACCTGCTCAGTGCCCACCTGGTCGAGGTCTACAGAGTTCTCAGTGACTTTGTATCTATGTTTTTCTTCGACAGAGTTTCTCCTCTAAGGTATTCAACAACCTAGAGGATTCCCCTGAATTGTTATCACTTTGGTGCGCCCTCCTGGCACGTTCCTTTCTGACTCCACAGAGTCAAGATGTGCACTCCTTGCGCTGGCTACAAGACCTCCAATGTTATGTTGTGCACTCCTTGCATAGCCTAAGAACCCGGAAAAATATTTCAAACTCAACAAATATAAAGAAATATATCTTCCTACTGCATATGAAATCTATCATACATCTACAACATACATTCATGAAACACACAAACACATAAACAACCCTATGGAGGAAAAATTGTTATCTTTTTCATTAATATGAAAAAAATATTAAAATATGTGCAGGCTGGACTATAACAGAGTATCATCTCTCTCAAGCTCTCTCAAAGAACTATTCTATCTCCTATTTCCTCCTCTAAGGATTTCTAACTAACTTGCAACTACCTCCTATTCAGTAACAACCCTCCTTCAACAACCTCATTTGGGCATACAATACCTCTACTTACACAAGAGGGTTCCTAGGGTCCCCTCTGAGTACCTATATTATTGAAAGAAGCTAATTACCCTTTAATTACCGTTACATTAAAGTCTAGGAGTGAAGCTCCCAGATCACTCATGATCATTCAATTTCAAGTGTTTTGATCTTCTTGAGTTTTCAATTAGTTCAAAAAAAGATTTACAGGAAACACCATCATTAAGATTCTGAATTGATTTAAAGGCACACTAAGGCACTGAGTTATCATCCCATGTGGCTTTGCTGATGATTCTCCTGCATCAAGGAAGGTATAGGCATTCTTGCATATGGACACACTTCAGAGATGGTAGACTAACAGGTTGACTAACCTAGGAATGTTTCAGTGGATGGGAAATAAAAATTCCTTTGGAAAAATTAGATATGGATAAATCTTATAGCTCAATTTTCCTAAGATCTACAAGCTCTTATACCATTGTTATAATGCGAGAATATAGATAAGTGTGAGAGTGTATTTATCATTAATATGATACATATATAAATAGATGAGATTGACTTTTGAATTCATCTTCCAATAGGTCTCTTGGACTTCCAATGTTTATTACACTAACTTGATGTTTCATACTACATTCGCAAGTGATTAATACCATAACCCTAGTGGATTAGGTTTACAATGATAATTTAGAGTGATTGTGTGTAGTCCTTTATAAACCAAAAAGATTGTTTGAGAAGTCAAATTGAGTTAAATAGACCTTAATTACATTTTATGGTATTTCCCTTACAGAAGCATATCTCTCAATGTAATGGTTAGAGTGTTGAGATCCATTCAGATGAGTTAGACAACCATCAGAGGCTTATCCACCAATGATTATGACTCTTTATCCTAGGATGAAAACATGATATACTATGCACAAAGCAATATTTTAACTCTAGCTTATTTTCTCCAATGAATCATATTATTTCTTCAAGTCTATAGATTGTTATCTCTTGACAATGGTGCCATTTCCAATCATGTTGCAATCAACCTATAATTCAATAGTTGTTAGTGACCCATTTTTTTCCATTGAATATAGTAGCTCACACAGAAAAAAACATTAGGTTACTTTCCCACTTTGAATGTAATCCAAATAGCTTAGCATCAATGTATTCAAAATGGGTATATTTTCTCCTATTTTATTGTGCATACTACCATTGTAGTTATGTATATATGTTTTATAATCGTAGAAATTAAACCCAGATAAAATTTAGGTGAAAATGTGTTTGTGATCTACTCTGCGACCAACGGTATGTGGTTTTTTTTTTAGTAGTGAAACAATTGACATACACAAGTCATCAAGCATCAAAATCTGTCATTATACCATCTCCACACATCAAGAAATCACCAGCAACAACATTGATTGACCTATAATACACTAGAATTTCATTCTAGTATCCCTATCCTCCGTTGTCGAAAAACATTTTTGATGAAAAAAACATGCACACAAAGAAATTTGAGGATATTTTTGTTGATTGTCGATCCTAATTTTCTTCTTGATTCAGAGGTCTTGTTTCAGTTGTGTTTGGATCCTAGTTCCTAATGAGGGGTTTGGGGGATATTTCCTACCCACTAATGTCACTAAGGCATCTAGGGGAAGTGGTGAAAAATAATGGAGCCCCTCTTGGCAGGGGTTTGTGGGCAACACCCCTAAAGAGATCTATATCATTCATTATTAGGTCACATATCTGATGGTAGAAGTTATGTTGGTTCTTTTTTTTCCTATAAGGAAACCCTATTTTATGGGGGCATTGTATTGTGGTCAATTATGGGTTTAGCATCGACGATTTACATGTTGTTTGTGGATCTTGATTATTTTTTGGATTCAGAGTTCTTTGTTTCCATCCATGTTTATACCCCATGAAGAATGTACACCCCTTCACGTGGGGGGGGTTGAAGGGGGGGATTTCCCCCTCTGCGGGGTCTAGGGGTCTCATCCCCTTGGCTGGGGGGTACGGGGGAAAGTGGCCCCCCAACGCAGGTTCGATGGAAATGTCCAATGAGTGAATGGGGAAGGGAAATGTCATCCACTTGTAATGCGAAAAAACGTATTTGAGGCATTCTTGTTGGATTCATAAATGGGGTTTTTCATAGCATGTGTCATTTGAAAATAGGCATTCACAATATCAATTCTTGTATAGCATCCCCAAAATTATACCAAACCAAAAAAATGGCCCCAAACAACATAAAACATGGAATCCTGAAAACAATGGAATCATAGTGCATATTTATAAAATGAAAAAAATATACTATAAAGAAGGACATGGAACCAAAACTTGTATATTTCAGAGTGCAATAGAAAAACCATCGATTTAATGCATCGACAATTCAAAATATCACTAAAAAAAATACCTGAATAGGTTTCAAACTCAACCATCCCCAAAATCCACAAAAAAAATGTTAGGAATACGATCATAGAGAAATAAAATAAAACAAATTAAAAATGAATGTGAAAATAAAACACATAATAAAAAAATACAAGAGAGACATCGATATACATGTGTCACTTGATATGGTCTACATCCATAGAGAAACAACAAGTCCTTCCTTTATTCTATCTAGAAAAATGAAGGGACAACACCTACTATACATCCACTGCAACCTCCTCTTCACTCTCTATCAGTCTCCTCTCTCAGTAAAAATAAACTCTCTCACTCACACAACCTTTAAATAAGATTCACTACATATAATCCCATGGGAAAATTATATGGGTTACCCAATACCATGGGCCTGTAATGTTATAAAAATAGGATCGCAGGGCAATAAAATAAAACAAATGTGGAAATAAAACACAAAATATACACAATAGCATGGAGACACAAATATATGTGGTTCACGCAGTGTGGTCTACATCCACTAGAGAAATTGTCAAGTCCTTCCTTTTTATTATCCAACAAAATGAATGGATATAACCTAAAACACACCCACTATAAATTCCTCTTCTTTATCTCACATTATCCTCTCTCATAATAAAATATCCGCAATTGTACACAGCCTCAATACAATTCCCTCATAAGGAGGGTTTCCTTCTAGGGAAAAAAACCCTAAGATAACTTCTACCATCAGATCTACGACCTTAAAATGAATAGTCCATATTTACTATGTAATCACAATACACATTTACAAGGAAATTTTTCCTTCGAGGGATTCACCCCCCCCACATGGATGGGATGTACAGTCTTCATGGGGTATAAACATGGTTCAAAAAAAGACCTCTAAATCAAAAAGATAATCAGGCTCGACAACCAACAATTTCCCACTTGGATATTGATCACAAAAACTCCACTTTTGTTCTATCTACTGGAATATGATCCTTCTTGGACCTGGAAAATTTCTCATCTTCACCTTCATGCTTGAATACCAACTAAAACTAAGGAGGAACTTAGTTTCTCCCTGGTTACTCCCTTTGTTAACATGTCTTCAATATTTTGTCTAGTATGTATCTTTTCCAACTTCAAATGTCCATCTTCCAAGATGGATCGTATGAAATGGTACCTGAGCTATATATGCTTAGTATTTGAATGGAAGGATGAGTTATTTGCAAGATGAATGGCACTCTCACTGTCACAGTACAACCTGTTATTCCTCTAATTCTTTCCCCATTTCTCCATACACCTCTGTAACCAAATCATTTATTTACTAGCCTATGTAGGAGAAACATACTCTGCTTCTATTGTGGAAAGTGCAACAACCTTCTGTAGTTTTGAAATCCAACTTATTGTTGTTCCACCTACAGTAAAAACATACCCTGCGGTGTTCCTCCTACTATATTTATCACCTGTCATATATGAATCAACATATCCCTGTAGAACAATGTTTGAACCTCCAAAACATAATGCATAAGTAGAAGTACCTTTCAAATACCTGAGAATCCACTTTACTACCTCCCAATGTTCTTTACCTGGATTGTTCATATACCTGCTCACAACTCCCACTGCATGTGGAATATCTGGTCTTGTGAAAACCATCGTATACATCAAGCTTCCATCTGTTTATGAATAAGGGACCCTAGACATGTATTCTATCTCCTCTTGTGTCTTGGGACACATTTCCTTAGTTAATTTGAAATGACTAGCCAAAGGTTTACTAACTAGTTTTTCATTCTACATTCTAAACCTCTCCAACTCCTTCTCTATGTACTCACCCCGAGACAATGTCAATTTGCGATTTTTCCTGTCTCTTGTCATTCTCATACCAAGCATTTTATTTTCACCACCCAATTCCTTCATTGCAAATGAATTAGATAATTTCTTCTTGAGAACATTTATATCCTGCATATTAAACCCTGGAACAAGCATGTCAACTACACATAATAGAAAGATAATATAAATTTCATTTTCTATCCTTTTAAAATAAACATAGTGATCAGAATGACATATACTATAACCTTGTTCTGTCATAAACCTGTCAATCTTCAAATAACACTACCTCGGAGCTTCCTTTAGGCCATACAAGCTCTTCTTTAACCTGCATACCAAATTTTCCTTCCCTTTGACCTCATACCCCTATGGTTGTTGCATATAGATCTCTTCCTCCAAATCCCCATGGAGAAAAAATGTGTTTACATATAACTATTTAATATGAAAATATTCTACAATGACAAGACTTAAAATTTTCCTAATTGAAGTCATCCTAACAAGAGGAGAAAATATTTCATCAAAATATATACCTTTCTTTTGTTCAAATCCGTTTACAACAACTCTATCTTTGTACCTCTTTTTTCCTCCATCTTCTTCCTTCAACTTGTAAACCCATTTATTTTGCAATGTTATTTTTCCTACAGGCAACTAAACCAAGTCCCAAGTCTAGTTATTTACAAAGGAATCCATTTCCTCTTTCATGTCTTTCTCCCACTTCTTTTTAGTGTCTACCTGCATTGCCTCTTCATATCTTTCTAGTTCACCAGAATGAGTCAACAATAAATAATACAATGAAGGAGAGTATCATTCAAAGGGTATACTTAATCTGGCATATCTTCTAAAAAAAATTGTAGGAGTTTGATGTACCTACTTCCCCTATTGTTGTACATTTTTATTTTCTAGTACCTTTGGAATTTCTTTTTCCGTGATCTCATCAAGCACTGTGTATTGTGGTTTTTATTTTTCCTGTTTCTTTCCTTGCAATTGATCTTTGTACATGACCTTCTCATTGAATATCACATCTCTACGCATAATGATTTTTTTATTTTCATAATGCCATAAGCAATAACCAAAATCATTAACACCGTATCCAATAAAGGTACACTTCTTGTATTTTTCCTCAAGACTTGTTCTATTTTCTTTATCAATATGGACAAATACTTCACAACTGAAAGTCTTCAAAAACTAATAGTTTGACCTTTTATCTCTTCATGCCTCTTCTAGAATTCCACCATCTAAATAGATTGAAGGTCCTTTGTTTATTAAGTAAACAAAAGTATCTACAACATTTGTCCAGAACTGTAAGGGAAACTCAGCATGCAATCTCATACTCCTTGCACACTCCAAGATTGTCTTGTTTATCCTTTCTGACACACCATTTCCTTGTGGTGTTCCTAGAACTGTCTTTTCTCTACGAATCCCATGGTATGAAAAATAATAATCAAACTCCTTGATGAAATATTCACCTACATTGTATGATCTAAGACTTCAACCTTTTTCATGTCTCTTTCTTAACCAAAGCTTTCCATTTCTTAAAAGTATCAAAAACATCATATTTTTGTCAAATGCAATAAACCCAAGTTTTTCTAGTTGCATCATCAATAAAAGTAACATTATAACGAGATACAACAAGATATTATACCTGAGTTGATCACCATACATCTGTATGAAAAATCTCTAACCTTTCACTCTTCTTTTCTATTCCAACTATGAGAAATTTGACTCTCGTTTGTTTTCCATAAACACAATGCTCACATAAATCCAAATCAATTTGTTTAAGATATGGCAACAAATTTCTTTTGTGAAGTATCTTCATCCCCTTATCACTCATGTTTCCAAGCCTATGATGCCACGATATTGTATCCACTCCTGTAGAAGCTATAGAGATAAAATATTCAGTAGTACCAATACATAAATACAATTCACCTACCTTTTCTACTTTTTATATCACCAGTGATCCTTTGGTGATCTTACACACCTTATCTTTAAATATGGATATACAACCTTCACTTGCCAACTTCCCTGTTGAAATTATATTTTCCCTTAAATCTAGAACATGTCTTACCTCTTTCAACAACCATTGGTTTCCATTCCTTTGCTTTATTTTTACCTTTCTCATTCCAACAATTTTTCATGGTGCATCATCACCCAAACGAACCTGTCCAAAATCACCTTGAACATAATTTAGAAAATGTTTCCTATGGGGTGTGGCATGAAACAAAGCCCCTTAATATACTACCCAAGACTCAGAAATATTATATGTAGAAAGAATCAAAGAATCTTGTAACACATCACCTATTACATTTTCTTCTTGATTGTTCTCTTGATGTCCATCTCTTTGTTTCTTTTAAGATCTGTAGTCTTTCTTTAGATGTCCTTTCTTCCCACAATTCCAACACTCTATGTTTCCCAATGTGGATTTGTATCTTCCCTTCCTAGAATTCCCATGGTTCCCTAAGCCCTTTCCTCTATCCTTTTGTCTTCCCCTGTTCTCCATGTTTAACGCATTACCTCATGTCTCACTTGTGATTTTCCATTGCATTTCCTCGCTAAGGATAACACCAACAACATCATCAAATTTTAAAGTATTTGAACTAGAGAAAAAGTTACTTACATTCATGACCAAGCCATTCCAAATTTCTCGCAATGAGACCAAGATTAGAAGAGCCTTGACCTCATCATCAAAGTCCACTTTTATAGAACTTAGCTGATTAGTAACCATATTAAATTCATTTAAATGATCTACAATAGACCCACCTTATGACATATTCATATTAAATAATCTCTACATTATAAATGCCTTATTGGACACCGAGGGTTTATCATACATTTTATCTAATGCGTCCATCATCTCCTTCGTTTTCTTTTCTTTCAAAATATTGAAAGCCACCAACATTGTCAGGCTCAGTCCTATAATTCCTAGTTCCTTTCTGTCAAGAACCTCCCATTCTTCATCCTTTATGTCTGTAGAATTCTTTTTTATTCCACCCAATCATAGGAATATATCCTTTCGATATAAATAATCTTCCATCTGCATCTTCCATAACTAGTAGTTTTGGGCGTTAAATTTCTCGACCCTAAAATTTCCATCTTCTGTCATTTCTCCACTAGAACTATGAACCCTCTTTTCCTGTGAGTTACCTTTCACTATGATACCAGTTGTTAAAAAATAGGATCATGATGCAATAAAATAAGACAAATTCGGAAATAAAAAATAGAAGATACACAATACAATAGAGACACAAATATATGTGGTTCACCCAATGTGGGCTACGTCCACCGGAGAAATTATCAGGTCCTTCCCTTTTATTATCCAAAAAATGAAGGGTCAAAACCTATAACACACCCATTGTAACTTCCTCTTATTTCTCTCACAGGCTCCTCTCTCAAAATACAATATTCACAATGATACACAACTACAATACAATTCCCTCATAAAAGAGGGTTTCCTTCTAGGGAATAAAACCCTAACATAACTTCTATTGTCAGATATGTGACCTTATAATGAACGGTTCATATTTACTATGAAATTACAATATATATTTACAAGGAAATTTTTCCTTCGAGGGCTTCACCCCCGAACCCCCCATCTGGGGGGATGAGACCCATGGACCCTGCAGGGGGGGAAACCCCCCCCTAAAACACCCCTGTGTGGAGGGGTGTACAATATTCATGGGGTATAAACAAGGCTGAAAACAAAGACCTATGAAACGGGAAGATAATCAGGCTCCACAACCAACATATGGGTTTACCATCGATGGTTTACAGGCCAATGGTTTATAGAGAAAGTATTGTGACTGAGAGAGGAGACTGATAGGGATTGAAGAGGAGGTTGAATAGGATGTGTAGTAGTTTTTATCCCTTCATTTTTCTAGATATAATAAAGGAGGGATTGGTTTTTCTCTGTGGATGTAGACCATATCAGGTGAACCATGTATATCGATGTCTATCTTGTATTTTGTTCTTCTGTGTTTTATTTTTGCATTCATTTTTTATTTTATTTTATTTTATTTCTCGATGATCTTATTCCTAACATTTTTTGTGCAAATATTTTGGATGATTGAGCTCAAAACATATTCAAGTATTCTTTTAGTGAGATTTTGATTTGTGGCCTTAAATCAATAGATTTTTTTGTTGCATTCTGAAATCTACACATTTTTGCTCCATGTCCTTCTTTATAGTATGTTTTTTTCATTTTATCAGTCTGCACTACGATTGCATTGTTTTCAAGATTCCATAGTTTATGTTTTTAGGGACATTTTTTGGTTTTGGGTTGCTATCCACAAATCGATCTTGTGAATGTCTATTTTCAAATGACACATGCTATGAAAATCCCCATTTATGAATCCAATAAGAATGCATCAAATACTTTTTTTTACATTACAAGTGGATGTCATTTCCCCTCCTCATTCACTTATTGCATTCTTCTTGTTTTTATTTCATGAATAATGGTGATTTTGGGTGGTTTTATGTTTTAAACCCATTTGTGTAATTTAGATATATACTAGGAAATTTTAATGGAATTAAAAAATTTCACTTTAAAGGAAAAAATTACAATCGACATATAGCATATATACTTAAACGGCTTCAACCCTAATATAGTATGTATGTTTGTTGGAATGAAAAAATCCAAAATATAAACATCCATACGAGTTAGAATTTATAAGAAGTGTTGTTTCACTACTACATATTGAAAATTTTGCGATAACTAGTTACGACGAAACCACTATTTCGTCGCAAAATTCAAGAGAAAAAGTTCAATTTTTCAATTTTGTTCTAAATCCAACCTATATTTGTTGCTCTCTCGATGGAATCAAACTTTCATCTGTTTTGCGACGATCATCAAGATAGTGGAGTATTGTCTCTATTTCAACAAACATGTGTATTCATCGCAAGAGCTACGCTAACTATTGACCGTTACACTCTTTGATACTATCCATATTGACCGTTATACATTTTGATAAAGTGTAAATTGATATAGTCAACATTCGTCAGAAGAGAGATGATATGACCATTATAACCGTTAAAATATTTGACAAAGTGACCTAAATATAACACATAACTAGTTATATTTAGGTCATTGTTCATTGCAATTGCGATGACAGTAACCTAAATTGACCTATAAATATTTGACGATTTAAAGATGTTGCGACAATATTGCTATAACAAGGACGGTTCCGAAAGCGTATTTTTGTGCGAAAGTTGTGCAGAATAATGTCGTAGAATATAATTAGAGGTGGGGAAAAAAGTAAACCGGGTGAAAAGGGTCATGGTAGATGTTATTTCCCTTGCAAAAAATGTTGCCTCATACATCCCGTAAGAATTTTAATAGCAGCAACTAAAAAACATTGTAGGAAATATGGGCACATTGATGGCGGATCGAATGAATATCATCCCATGGTAATTAGATATATATTCATTGTATGTTTTTATATTGTCAATTTTATATAAAATTATATGTGTGTATATATATTGTTTGAATGTTTGTTATAGTATACACTAATTTTCCATGATTGTTTGTAATTATAAAGTTAGAGTTGCCCTCTAACTTTCCGTAGAATATTGAACCAAGTAGTAGTAGAAATGATGTCGTACAAGCTGAGGAACATCATGACCAAGAAAATGAAGATATAATGGAAGAAGATGATGGGACAAATCAAGTTGATGATCCCATGGAAGAATATGATGGGTCAAATCAAATGATACAAGAGTTGTTTTCACAGCCAGATGAGGATGGGGATAGTGTTGGTATTCATGATGAACCTCTATTAGAAAAGGCAAATAAACGAGTTTATGAAGGATCAAGAGAAAATCTTCTCTCTGCTACATTGTTTCTAGTGAACTTAAAGGTTATGAATAATTTGTCAAACACTTGTATGACACATATCCTAAGGTTTGTAATATGTTTCATCTCATATTATACATAAATGTTGATTTTTTTCTATTTGTTTTTAGTGATAATTAATGTGTAAAATAAGAATGAAATTTTTACGATTAATATTCTTTACATTAACTAGTTATTTGTTATGTTGTAGATTGTTAGGTGATTTTTTGTTACCATCATCAAATATTTTACCTCGCACATATTGAGGCTTGCATGCCATTATGAAATATAATGGAATGGATTATCAAATTATAGATGCATGTCCTAATGATCATATTATATATTATGGACAACATTCTTTGAAAATAGAATGTTCACAATGTCTTATCAGTAGATATCGAACCAATCAAGTAACAAAAAGGGTGCCTTAAAAGGTTCTTTGTCATATTCCCATAATTCCACGTTTGCAGTGATTGTTCAGGTGTGAAAGCATAGAACAATTTATGGATTACCATGCACATAACAGTAGTGGAGATGGTGTTCTTCGAATGCCTGCCGATGGTTCTGCATTTATGGAAATTGAGGAAAAATGGACAGATTTCAAAGATGAACCTTGTAATGTTAGGCTTTCATTGGCAGTTGACGGTGTTAATCCATTCAGAGATTTGAGGTCTATTTACTCAGTGTGGCCTATTTTTTTTATCAACAATAACATTCATCCTTGTATGTCAATAAAGAGGGAGCACATAATGTTGACAATGATTGTTCCAGGTATTTGTTTACATTAATTGTTTGAACACAACATTTTCATTTGTTTCAATTTTTTCATAATATATTTTGTTTATTTATTTACTTATATATATATTACATGATATCATTCCTATAGTAATTATGTGTAATTTCAAACAATTAGGTAAGTACCAAGTTATATATATGAATGTATATATCAATTCTCTTAATGACGAGCTACTAAAGTTATGGGTTGGCATCACAATGTATGACCTATGTAAACCAATCGGGGAGAAGAAATTTAAATTCCGTGGAATAATTTTATGAACAATTCATGATGCCCCTAGAATAAAAACAATTTGTGGTATGTAGCATTTTAATATTTCTCTTTAATACTATATAATTGTTTAATGTTATCATGGTGCATGTTTAAGTTTTAAATAATCTCATCGTATAATTGACATTAATCCATTTGTTGCATGTCTTCAAACGAAGCGTAAATTTGCATGTCCAATTTGTGGCCCTAAGGTGAAGTAACATGATTCAAAAAGTTTAGTAAAGGTGTTGTTTGATGAGTATAGACACCTCCTCCCTAAGAACCATATGTATCGTACTACTAAAAAACATCTTTTCAATGGGAAAGAAGAGACTAGTTTAAAACCACAAAGAATGACACCTCACCTATGGAGGTTGGAATATAATATAAATCGTCAAGGTACTCAATTTATTTATGTATCATAGATCATGTAATGTTTTTAATGTTTATTTTAATCATTGAATTTATTTTACCGTATTTGATAATTATTTTTGTGATTTCTTTTATGCTTCTGAAGTTCGCCATCATCATGAAGGTATTAATAATGGGCTTCCATGAGGAATGAAATGTTATCCCGCTCAATTCATGAGGTGTCCCTACTATGAGGAGCTAAAAATAGCTCATTTGTTTGATACAATGCATATCGGGAAGAATGTGACAGAAACGTTATGGAGAATCACAGATGGTAGGAGGGACAAAGAAAAAATTGTCAAAATTTGTACTGACATTTAGGAACCCAATCATGCAATGTGAAGTTTGATCTAATATTCAAATAGATCATATGGAGTACTAGACCTAAATATCCTTCCATGGGTATTAACATAGAAACAAAGCAATGATGTAAAAGAGGTCATTCAAAGAATTAAATTTCCCATGGGTTTTGCTTCAAACATAAATAATATCTTAACGAAGAAAGGTGAATTTGGTGGGGTAAAAAACCATGATTGGCATACCTTTATTAAGGTAATAATTTTGTTATACATATTTATATATATTGTCCTTATACATATTTTATTGTTTTTTGTCTACTTTGGTCGAAACAAATAATGATTCATTTTTTTGTTACAGTATGTTCTACCGCTATCTCTCCCAAACAACTTTGATAACAACATCAAACGAGTTATATATGATCTTGGAAAATACATGAGGTAAGTAGTTGTGATTTATATGTAAAATGTTCTTTCAAATTATTGTTGTACTTAATGACACATGTTTTACTTGTAATGTAATATATTATATTATGTTATGTTGAAACATGTTATTTTCTTGTGTCATGATCTCATGTAGATGGTTGTCATTGAAATAAATCCATGAAGATGATATAAAGTATTGGAAGAGAGAAATTCCTCGTCTAATGTGTGAAATGAAAAATTATATACCTCCAAAATTTTTCAATGCACAAGAACACTACCTCATACACCAAGTTGAGGAGATTAAAATTTGTGGACATATTCACACAAGGTCAATGTGGATGGTGGAGAGGCACTTGAAATCATTGAAGGCGTGAGTTAGAAAAAGATGATGTCCTGAGGGTTCTATGGTGGAGGGATATATGGTATATCAATCCATGGTGTATATTAGTCAGTATCTTCCTAAATCAGTTGCGCCAACTATGCATGCAGTGGATCACATTTAGGATGTGAACTCCATCAAAAAATTTGAAGATCAGGAGCATCTGTTGGGGAAAGGTAGAATGAAAAAAATGAGAGGTAATATATTAATAATTGAGGATATTTATATTAATAACACAGATAAAGTTTCATTTTTTGTGTATGTGATCATACTCATTAATATATTAAAATAATTTATTTCATAAATTATTAATATTTATAACCTCCATATTGGATGTTATAACTAATACTTAATATTGGTGAAATGTAATTTTTCGATTCAGTTGCTCAAGAGTGGGATGCACTGCATTTATACCTTGCAAATAGTATTGACTAGATGAATGTATGTATTGAAAGATGTAAACAACATAATGGAGGTAGGTTATCATGGCAACGACTATCTGATATGGTTAGAGAAGCTCGTCGTAACGAAGATGCCTATGTTATGAAAAGAGAAATTGATTTAGCATATGGTTTGAAAGATGGATAGGTAAGCAAATTCACCCATTTTATTTAGTTATTTTATATTATATTAATGTGACTACATGTGTACTGTATTTTTCAAATACTTTTGAAGTTATATAAATGTATATGTTAATTTATTAATTGACAATGCATCTTTTACATATATGGCATATTGCAGTTGAAACACCACAAGGCTATGTGGTGCAATGGTCATAAATTTCGCATCAAACAATTGGATGAAACCAAGAAAAAATTTGATAGTGGGATAACTGTAGTATTCCAGGTCACTAATGTTTCCTCTAGGAGTGACAAATATTCCCGAGAATCAGAAAGTAGTTACTATGGGTATTTAAATGATATACTTGAGTGTGACTTTAATTCCTTTGAATTAGTTATGTTCGATGTCAAATGGTATAGATTATGAATGCATGAACATGTTGAGGAAAGAACTGATATTCAACATGCCAATGGATTTCCAATGATTAAAACAACAGTGTTTGAAAGAGGACATGATCGCTATGTTTTTCCAAGCCAACGTGAACAGGTCTTTTACTCAAATGTTCCAGGTGAGAGGGATTGGTCATTTTTTGTTAGGTATGATCCAACAGGAAGGCCAATTAAGTATACTCATTTACAGGAAGAACATGATATTGAAGATCAAGAAGATGATTCGACAGATCATACAGATCTGGAAGATCATGTAGGGTAAACAAATGAAGAAGACGAAGAATATCATGATCCAAACGTAGGAGACAATATTACAATTCTTGATGATGATGTCGATGAAAATATTCTCGAAAAATGACATTGATGATGATGATGATGATATCATCAATCCTTTCAACACTATTTCTGAACCGGATGATGATACAAATGTCGATTTCGATGAAGAAGATCAAGATACGGAATAAGTATGATTAAATAGATGTTGATTTTGGATTAGGTATGTGACTATATAATATTTTAATTTGTATGAATTATTCTCTTAAAATAATTTAGTTGTAATGTCATGGGTTAATTACATGTTTTTAAGTTTATGCGATGTTTTTATATCCTACATTACATGTTGTTTAATTATTATGTGACACCTGAAAATAGTTGCCAATATACTAAAGTACGTGGTAGACTAAAAATATCATTTAGAAACACATAATTTCATGTACCTTCATTAATTTTTGTTTTTGTAGTTTCTATGCATGAATCTTAATAAGACGTTGCTTTCGATTATTTTCTATTTTTATAGATTGGGTTTTGGGGATCAATTGAGAGTGATATGAGGGGTAGGGGAGGGGCCATATGAGCTTCCACCTTCACATGGTTAGCCTCGTTTAGTAGAGGATAAATTATTCTTGAAACCAAGAGAAGCTCTTTCATTTTTATACCATCGTGATCGTATAATATTTCATCAATAGTGTTTTCATAGTATTGCATCAACAAAGTTTCAATGAACATGTTTGTAATTTATATAGAAATTTTGTTCAAACCATAATTTTATTTCAAAGTACACAATTTGGTTGACGCAAGTTTTAAGTTTGCATCAGTCTTTCTTCATTTTTCTTTCAAGTTCTACATTAATTTATATACAGTGTATTTGTGGGATAGTTGTGATGAAAAATCCCTCTTTTTCGTTATTTGCTTAATAAAAGACATAAAAATATTCCCTTGCAGTACTATATGCGGGGACATGTGTAATGTCGAACAAATTTTACAAGGAACAAGGAAAGGAAATTGTACGAGGACTAGACACCGGCAATAGTGACCTGTGAATGGGGTCAACGTTGAAATGTTTTCACACTATTTATGTATGCACTGAAATTTGGCATGGATATAATATTCACATGCATTAACGATATGGGAGGGTTTCTTGACTCAAATTTGACTCACACATCCACTTTATTCCATCATAAATTCATCATGTAAACCATAAACCCTAATTTTCTTTTAAAGTACACAATTTGGTTGACACAAGTTTTAAGTTTTCGTCAGTCTTTCTTCATTTTTCTTTCAGGTTCTACATTAATGTATATACAATGTATCTATGTCATATTTGTTATGAAAAATCCTTCTTTTTCACCGATTTCTTAATCAACAACATAAAAATACTAGAGGCAGGCAACAATGACATGTGAATGGGGCCAACGTTGAAATTCTTTCAAATTGTTTTTGTATGCATTGAAATTTGACATGGATAGAATATTTGCATGCCTTAACGACATGGGAGGTTTTCTAGACTCAAATTTCACTCACACACCCACTTTCTTCCATCATCATATCATCATGTAAACCATAAATGTTATTTTTCATATGTTCTATTAGATATGTTAATGATTCCAAATTTCATATTTGTATTTGACTCAAGGTCGTGCTAGCTTGCAAAGTATAAAATTTTAATTTCAATTTGATAAACCAAATATGAAATGAATCCAAGAACCATTTGATATCACCACAAGAGAGACAAATGTAAATAATCTTGTGACGAATTAGCTATACTATTGAGGAAAAAATTTCGTCAATAATATGGCTAATTCGTCGCAAGAATGTGTCTAATTTGAATGGTGCTACATGGTCTGCAAGGAATGTATGGATTATATGGTGCAATTTAGTGTATTCTATAAGAAAAATATCTATACCAAACCTCAAAATGGATATTACTATATCTTGTTCATAAGACAAATATTCTTTGTATGTTTCCTTTGTGGTGGCTCAAGCCCTCAGTAGACATGATGCATGACAATGAAATGTAACGATTTGACTATTGAATGATATTTTTATTTCACACATGGTTAAGGAAAGAACATGAGGTTGTTAGGTCCTATTTTAATCTTCTTAGAATTGAGATTTGTTACATAGTCCGTGAAAAAACACAAAAGACTTATGTAGTGGATATTTGGTCTTTGTGTGGGACATTTTATGCCATTAGTATGTTTTGTACAAAAATAATGGATCTTGGGGACTACATCATGGTCAAGGAATGAGGAATGGGGAACAAGGAGAAAGGAACGAGGAACAAGGAACAAGGAACGAAAATTGAACTAGGACTAGACACCGACAACAGTCACCTGTGAATCAGGACAACGTTGAAATTTTTTCAAGAAGTTTCTGTATGCACTGAAATTTTTCATGGATAGACTATTCACATGCCTTAATGATATCAGAGGGTTTATGGACTCAAATGTGACTTAGAAACCCACTTTCTTCCATCATCAATTTATCATGAAAACCATAAACCCTAATTTTCTTTCAGAGTACACAATTTGGTTGATGCAAGTTTTAAGTTTGCATTAGTCTTTCTTCATTTTTCTTTCAGGTTCTACATTAATGTCTATAGAATGTATCCGTGTCATAGTTGTGATGAAAAATCCCTCGTTTTCGTTGATTTCTTAATCAACGCCATAAAAATACTCCCTTGCAGTACTAGATGTGGGGACGTATGTAATGTCAAATGAATTTTACAAGGAACAAGGAACGAAAATTGTACGAGGACTAGACACCGAGAACATTGACCTGTGAATGGGGCCAACATTGAAATTGTTTCAAACTGCTTCTATATGCACTAAACGTTTACATGGATAGACTATTTGCATGCCTTAATGATATGGGAGGGTTTTTGGACTCAAATTTGACTCACACAACCACTTTATTCCATTATCAATTCATCATGTAAACCATAAACCCTAATTTCTTTCAAAGTACACAATTTGGTTGACGCAAGTTTTAAGTTTTCGTCACTCTTTTTTCATTTTTCTTTTAGGTTCTACACCAATGTATATAGAATGTATTTGTTTCATGGTTGTGATGATAAATCCCTCTTTTCGTTGATTACTTAATCAACACCATAAAAATACTAAAGGCAGGCAACAATGACATGTGAATGGGGCCAACGTTGAAATTTTTTCAAATTGTTTATGTATGCATTGAAATTTTACATGGATAGACTATTTGCATGCCTTAATTATATGGGAGGGTTTTTGGACTCAAATTTCACTCACACACCCACTTTATTCCATCATCATATCATCATGTAAACCATAAACCCTATTTTTCATATGTTCTAGTAGATATGTTAATGATTCCAAATTTCATATTTGTATTTGACTCAAGGTCCAGCTAGCTTGCAAAGTATACAAATTTAATTTAAAGTTGATAAACCAAATATGAAATTAATCCAAGAATCATTTGATATCATTGCAAGAGAGATGAATGCAAATAATCTTGCGATGAATTAGCTATAGTATCGACGAAATAAATTCGTCGATAGTATAACTAATTTGTCGCAAGAATGTGTCTAATTTGAATGGTGTTACATGGTTTTCAAGGATTTTAGGGATTATAATATGGTGCAATGCAGTTTAGTATATATGAACAATCTCTATTCCAAACCTCAAAATGGATAGTACTATATCTTGTTCATAAGACAAATATTCTTTGTATGTTTCCTTTGTGGTGGCTCAAGCCCTCGATACACATGATGCATGACAATGAAATGTAACAATTTGACTATTTAATAATATTTTTATGTAACCCATGCTTAATTAAATAAAACAAGGTTCTTTGGTACTATTTGAATCTTCTTAGAATTGATATTCGTTACATAGTCCTTGAAAAAAGACAAAAGACTTATGTAGCGGACATTTGGTGTTTGTGTCGGACATTTTATGTCATTAGTATGTTTTGTACAAACATAATGGATCTTGGGGACCACACCATAGTCAAGGAATGAGTAACAAGGAACAAGAAACTAGGAACAAGGAACAAGGAACACAAATTGAACTAGGACTAGACACCGACAACCGTGACTTGTGAATGGGACCAACGTTGAATGTTTTTCAAACAGTTTATGTATGCATTGAAAATTTTCATGGATAGACTATTCTCATTCCTTAACGATATGGGAGGATTTCTGGAATCAAATTTGACTCACACACCCACTTTATTCCATAATCAATTCATCAGGTAAACCATAAACCCTAATTTTCTTTCAAAGTACACAATTTGGTTGACGCAAGTTTTAAGTTCTCGTCAGTATTTATTCATTTTTATTTCAGGTTCTAAATTAATGTATATAAAATTTATTTGTTTCATATTTGTGATGAAAAATCCATCTTTTTTGTTGATTTCTTAATCAACACCATAAAAATACTAGAGGCGAGCAACAATGACATGTGAATGGGGACAACGTTAAATTTTTTTCAAACTGTTTCTATATGCATTGAAATTTGACATGGATAGACTATTCACATGACTCAACAATATGGGAGGGTTTCTGGACTCAAATTTCACTCACACACCCACTTTCTTCCATCATCATATCATCATGTAAAACATAAATTGTATTTTTCATATGTTCTAGTAGATATGATAATGATTCCAAATTTCATATTTGTATTTGACTCAAGGTACAACTAGCTTGAAAATTATCAAATTTTAATTTCAAGTTGATAAAACAAATATGAATTTAATCCAAGCATCATTTGATATCATCGTAAGAGAGACAAATGTAAATAATCTTGCGTCTAATTAGCTATACTATCGACGAAAAAAGTATGTCAATAGTATAGCTAATTCATCGCAAGAATGTGTCTTTGAATGGTGTTACATGGTTTGCAAGAACTGTATGGATTATAATATGGTGCAATGTAGTGTATTATATATGAACAATCTCTATGCCAAACCTCAAAATGGATAGTACCATATCTTGTTCATAAGACAAATATTCTTTGTATGTTTCCTTTGTGGAAGCTCAAGCCCTCAGTACACATTATGCATGACAATGAAATGTAACAATTCGATATTGAATGATAGTTTTATGTCACCCATGGTTACAGAGAGAAAATAAGGTTCTTAGGTCCTACTTTAATCTTCAAAGAATTGATATTCATTACATAGTCCTTGAAAAAATACAAAAGACTTATGTAGTGGATATTTGGTCTTCATGTGGGACATTTTATTCCATTAGTATGTTTTGTACAAAAATAATGGATCTTGGGGACTATACCATGGTCAAGGAATGAGGAACAAGGAATAAGGAATAAGGAACGAGGAACATGGGACAAGTAACAAGGAACAAAAATTGTTCTAGGACTACACACGGGCAACAATGACCTATGAATGGGGCCAATGTTGAAATTTTTTCAAACTGTTTATGTATGCATTGAAACTTGTCATGGATAGACTATTCACATGACTTAATGATATTGGAGGGTTTCTAGGCTAAAATTTGACTCACACACCCACTTTATTCCATCATCCATTCATCATGTAAACCATAAACCCTAATTTTTTTTCAAAGTACACAAATTAGTTGATGCAAGTTTTAAGTTTTCATTAGTCTTTCTTCATTTTTCTTCCAGATTCTACATTAATGTATATACAATGTATCTGTGTCATAGGTGTGATGAAAAATCCCTCTTTTTTGTTGATTTCTTAGTAAACGCCATAAAAATACTCCCTTGTAGTACTGGATGTGTGGACGTGTGTAATTTCAAACGAATTTTACAAGGAACAAGGAACAAGGAATGAAAATTGTACTAGGACTAGACACCGACAACAATGACCTGTGAATGGGGCCAACGTTGAAATTTTTTCAAATTGTTTCTGTATGCACTGAAATTTGACATGGATAGACTATCTGCATTCCTTAATGATATGGGGGGTTTCTAGACTCAAATTGGACTCACAAACCCACTTTCTTCCATAATCAATTCATCATGTAAACCATAAACCCTAATTTTCTTTCAATGTACACAATTTGGTTGACGCAAGTTTTAAGTTTTCCTCATTATTTCTTCATTTTTATTTCAGGTTCTACATTAATGTATATACAATGTATCTATGTCATAGTTGTGATGAAAAATCCCTCTTTTTTGTTGATTGCTTAATCAACACCATAAAAATACTAGAGGCGGGCAACAGTGACATGTGAATGGGGCCAACATTGAATTTTTTTCAAACTGTTTTTGTATGCATTGAAATTTTACATGGATATACTATTCGCATGCCTTAACGATATGGGAGGGCTTATGGACTCAAATTTAACTCACACACCCGCTTTATTCCATCATCATATCATCATGTAAACCATAAACCCTATGTTTCATATGTTATAGTAGATATGTTAATGATTCCAAATTTCATATTTGTATTTGACTCAAGGTACAACTAGCTTGCAATGTATCAAATTTTAATTTCAAGTTGATCTAGTAGTTCACATGAAGCGACATTTGGGAGACCTAAGATTCGTCGCAATATCCACGACATAACTTCGCAAGAGCATCAAAATAGCCGGCACAAAATAACCCGAATTTTCTAGTGAACCACTTATATATAATATAATGTTCAGTCTCTTTAAAAATAATAATAATAAAATATATATCATTCTATTATAGGTGAAGTATCCACATAAAAATGCTTGCATACTTCAATTCCATATTTCACATGATGTTCAATGTTCATGTTGAAATCATGTACATAACAAAGTCAAACACAATATCTTTTCTCTTCTTTTTTTAAAGGAATATTGATTCTTGAACATTTATCTATGTATTGTTCTTATTGAAAAATAATATAAATCTCTAAATTCCAAAGTGGTTGCAAGCTTCTACAACCAATTTTAAGATTTTTTAAAACAAGTTAAATTATCAATAAAACAACTTTCCTTGTTTCCAATATTGTCTTCATTGTTGTTTCTAGTGACCAATGCAAACTTACTTCCATAAATCATACAATCTAGAATGTTCTTAAAAAATGTTGAACCTTATCATGAATTTTGTTGTGGAAAGTCAATATTGATTTACCTAAAGTAGTGTCCTCACTTCAACCATAATGTTGAAATCTATGATCACTTAATATTTAAATACAAAGTTCATTTTAGTGGTCACTTATTATATAACTTATAAAAATTGTAGCATCATGTAATGTCCCCCACCTCTTGATAGAGAGGTGATGAGGAGACTCAATGGCCTGGGCACCCCCACTAAGTCATAGTCTCACACTGAGGGGGAAAGTCAACTAAACTAAAGTTATATTTTTAAGTTGACTTAGGAAAGAAAAAGAATAAAAGGAGGAAAAGATAACTCAATAGAAGAATAGAATCTAACCCTGGGAGTTAACCTAACTCAATAGAGAATTAGAAGGAAAAGTATAAGTAAGAGGCTGGGGCGCACCTATTAGTCATTCTGGATTTGGCATATTGCTTGTTATTGCTCTTGAGCATTCAGTTGGGGGTTTTGTTGTACAAACCCTTGTGAGAAACTCAGTGGTGAAAGACCCATTCACCTTGTTCCACAGCTTGGTCTCGGGGATGAAAGACTCCTCAACACCATTATACACTCAGCATATTTCCATCTAGCGCTTCAGAAAATAGCAGGGTCGTATTGTTCTTGAGTTTCCAGCAAGGGTGCACCATCACCTAGAGGAGGGTTCGATCCAGCTTATCAGGAGAGCCTATCACCATTCCGTCACTTGGATTTTATTTGTAGGAGAACAACCATCATTTTTAGGGATTTTATGGAGAGTTATCACCATCAAATATTTTTCTTCAGATTGGGACGTCTTGGAGACAAAAGGGACATCCTAGGATTCAGTAAATCATAGATCTAGAGAGCTTCAGCTGGAATATGAGTCTGAAACTTCTTCTACAGGGTCTCTATAGCCTGATCTACATTCCTGGAGAGTTTTAGGTAATTTGGAGGCTTCTCTCATCGGGGACAAATTACCTAGGGTTCTAGGCATCCAGGAGGGCGTAGCTTCAACAGAAGGATCACAGTTTGGAGGAGTTTTCCTTGGTCATTCAGCTTGAGATTTCAGAGGGGTGTTCCTATCACCCATATCTATCAGTTGACAAAGTTTGGGCTCATTTGGAGTCTTCTTGTAGTTGGGTCAAGTTATTGAGGGTTTCATCCTTCTATTGGAGCGTGGAACTCTTCAGTTGGAGGGTTTGGCGTTCAGATCTATTTGTATTAATCTTCATTTCTTATTCAACCTTTGGAGGCTTATTTTGTATCGGCAGATCATTTTGTAGCAGCTCATATCTTTTGGCTATCTAGCCATCTGAGGATTGTTCTAGATAGGCTATCTATTGTATTGGTTTGATATTGCTCATAATAAAAAGTCAGATATTTTCTTGTGCTTCTATATCTTGAATGTATTGTGATCTTCATGTGTTGGATGAATCTTGTATGAACGCACTTAATAACTGGATAACTCAATAAACACCTGCACATCAATGAATCAGTGGTAGTTAGTGATTCCAAGAGAAAATTATGGCTTGGGATCATTACAGTGGTATTAGAGATTCGATCCTCCAAACTTGTGGAGGGATCGGCGCATGAAGAGGTACAGTGGAATCTTTATGGGTCAGAGGAAGAAACTCAGCAATGAAACAGAGGTCGAAATGGAAGGGTCAAGGGATGACCATGAGCCTCAAGGCTTGGCCTTCTTAGCATTTGAATTTGATAAGTTCCATCAAACCCTAAACCACACAGAAAGCACGTTGGTCCAACACTTATATGAGTACCAGGAAACTAGCATAAGGGGACAGGCTGAAATTTCTGAAACTTTGAAGAAGGTTGACGAGAACCTACAGTTGATGAACAAGAATCAATCCCAGATAACTAAACTTCTTATGCAAGTAACCCATCAAGGGAAGGACCCTGATACGTATGGAAATATGGAAGCTAGTGGATCAGGTGGAGTCCATGAGGAGATAAGATATAACCTGGAAAAATCTCCCAGATCCGGAGGAAATCTGGGAGGTGACATGTCCCAGGGTCAGATGGGTAGCAGGTTCAATCCTAGACCATACATGCCCATGTTCACAGATGAACAGATAGGCTGACATTAGGGTAGCAGAGCTAACCCTAGACCGTACATTCCCACATTCACAGATGAGCAAGGGAAACAGGAACAAGTTGAATACTTTGTGGAACAATTGGCGAGGAGTACCAAGGAGTACTACAATTTGGATATGAGGGTCCAAAGACAGATGTACCTAGATTAGTATTTCCAACTCAGTTTTAGAAATCAACCTAGGACGAACCACAGGGGAAGTTTTGAGTTTGAACGAAGAGTAGGGAAGATAGAAATTCCATACTTTGATGGTACGACCAAGACGACAGCACAATCTTGGGTGCAAAATATGGATACCTATTTGTAGCTCAACCCCATGAGGGAAATGGAGGCCATCAAGTTTGCCACTATGTACTAGGATGGAAAGGCTCAGGACTGGTGGTATCATGGACTCACCACACTCGGCCACAATAATATTGTGTACTATACAAAATTCACTCAGAGGCTCATTGATAGATTTGATCAAGGAGATCCTGAGATACATTTCTAGGAGCTCACCCAACTCTAGAAAACAAGTACAATTGAGGCATATATTGATGAATTTCAGAGGTTGGTAGTGATGATGCAATATGCTTTTCATAGAAGGATTGATGGAACCCTTGAAGGGTTGGGTAAAGGCCTTCAAGCCTACCAACCTACAGGAGGCCATTTGGAAGACGAGGGATTTGGGTCCAGCTGCTAAACCTAAATTCATACCTAGACCACCTCTTAACAATGGTGGAAGAGATCAAAGGCCTCCAATGAACCCAGAAGGACGTGAACCAAGAGGCTTTGACAAAGGCCGTGGCAGAGTGGATGAAAACACTAGGAGGGAATTGAGAAGGAAGCAAATTTTCTTCACTTTCAAAGAACCATGGAACCCAACACACAAATGCATGGGCCGTGGTCGAGTGCAACATTGAGGTCACCTCAGAAAATGAGGAGGAAGAGGAGATCGGCTAGATACAGAACATGGAGGCCGATACCATTGATACAGAGGAGGAGCATATCATAGGACAGGATAGTATGGCCATTTTGGAATCTATCAGTGGAGTGCCAAAGTATAACACCTTCCGAATGAGGAGGGTCTTGTAGGGATAGAGGGTTTCAGTTTTGATTAATGGAGGAGCTTCCCACAACTTCATTGATTCTACCTTATTAAAAAGGAGACACATACCCACAGTAGAATTTGAAGGATTCAAGGTGGAGGTAGAAAGTGGAAGCACTATGCCTTGCAACAGATACATTCCAGGCATGAAGCTTACCTTGGGTAGACATGAGCTGACACAGGACGTCTATGTCATGGACCTTTCAGATACCAACATCATCCCAGGGCTTCAGTGGCCCAGGACATTGGGACCTATCACCACAAACTACAAAACTATGTAAATTTCATTCATAGAGGAGGGTGGACGAAAGGTAGTGCTTCAGGGAATGACAGGGAATGATGCAAAGGTAGTAATGGACAAGAGGATGGAGGCCATATTCTGAAGAGACGAGATAGTAAACGCAGCTGAATGTAGGTTTGTGACACATATGGATTAACAGGGCAAGGTTCGCTACACCCCAGAGATCAAAGAAATCCTTGACAGACACCACAAGGTGTTTGGGCCCATTCCTCCAGGGGTACCACCAAATAGAGGGTTTGAGCACATTATTGAGCTAGAGGAAGGGTCCAAACCAGTTATCACCACACCATACATACATCCCAAGAAGTACAAATATGATATAGAGAAGTCCATCAAGGAACTTCTGGACATGGGGCACATCAGGCCCAATAGTAGCCCTTTTGCTTCTTCAATAGTGTTGGTGAAGAAGAAAGATGGCACTATGAATATGTGCATTGACTTCAGGGCTTTGAATAAAAAGAACATCAAAAATAGGTATATGATACCAAGGATTGATGAACTGTTGGACGAATTACATGGGGCCATCTACATCACTAAGATTGACCTTCACTTTGGTTACCATTAGATCAAGATGAGGGAGGAAGACATATCAAAAACAACTTTTAGATGTCACTATGGCCATTATGAGTTTTTGGTGATGCCCTTTGTCTTAACCAACCCCCCTGCTACGTTCCAATCATGTATGAACCATGTATTCAACAAACAGTTGAGGAAGTACCTGCTGGTATTTTTTGATGACTTTCTTATCTATAGCAAGATGTGGGAGGAACATCTCAGGCATGTGGATCAGATTTTTTCAATCATGGAGGAACAATCACTGTATGCTAAGGAGTCACAATGTGAATTTGGAATGACAAAGGTACTCTATTTAGGACACATCATCGGGGAAAAAGGGGTACAGGTACATCAGGAGAAAATACAAGTCATCATGGAATGGCCTACTCCTAAGACACTCATAGAATTGAGAGGATTTCTGGGTATGTGCACGTATTACAGGAAGATTGTCAAAGGATTTTCTCAGCTGTGTGCACCTTTGACTGATTTGAATAAGAAAGGATCCTTCAATTGGGACGAGGAGGCTCAAATAATGATGGAAAAGATGAAGGAAGTGATGAGTACGTGCCTAGTCTTAGCCCTTCCAAATTTCAGTCTCCCTTTTACCTTGGAGTATGATGCCTCTAGGGAAGGAATAGGGGATGTATTGATGCAGAAGAGGCACCCTCTTGTCTATGAGAGTCGGAAACTCAGGGGTCCCGAGTTACTCTGCAACATTTATGACAAGGAAATGTTGGCTATCATGCATGCACTAACCAAATTCCGACAATACTTGGTGGGTGCCTGGTTTGTGGTCAAGTCAGATCATAACAGTCTCAAATATCTATTGGAGCAGAAGGATTTGAATGAGAGGCAGCAGAAATGGGTAAGTAGAATATAGGCCTATGACTTTGACATTGAATTTGTCAAAGGGAAGAACAACGTGGTGGCTGATGTGTTATCCAGGAGGCCATCCATCTTTGCCATGACTGGGGTATCAATTGACTGGAAAGACCATCTGGTGATGGAGTATGAAAAAGATCAGTTCTCATGCCATCTATTGGATGGGAAGATACAAGATGATAATTTCAAGGTTATGAATGATCTCATCTACTATAAGGACCGTATCTTTTTGGTTCATGAATCGGCCTTTAAGGCTAAGATATTACAGGCATACCATGACTCACCAATGGTAGGTCATCAGGGAATTAACAAGACGTACATGCAGGTGGGAGAGAGGTTCTCATGGAAGGGCCTCAAGGAGGATGTGATCAATCACGTCAAGGAGTGTACTACATGTCAGGAGAACAAAGATGAGCACACACACCCAGCAGGATTACTACAACCCTACCCATTCTGAAGAACAAATGGGAGAGCATATCCATGGATTTCATCACCGGGCCGCAAAATACACAAGAGAAGGACTGGATATTTGTAGTAGTGGACAGGTTGAAAAAGTTCACACACTTATTCGCCATAGCCATTGACTTCAGTGCAGCACAGGTGGTCGAACTGTTCTTCAGGGAAATCTTCAGGTTGCACGACCTACCCAAGACCATTGTCAGTGACAAGGATAGCAGGTTCATGAATACATTCTGGCAGGAATTATTCAGGTTGGTTGGTACAGCCTTCACCCCTAGAACCAGCTATCACCCTCAGACATACAGATAGACAGAAATTGTCAACAAGTGGGTGGAGGGCTACCTCATAAATTATGTGGCAGGAAAACAGAAAGCGTGGGCCAGATGGTTGCACTTGGGAGAGTACTGCTACAACACCACCCAACATACGTCCATAGGCATGTCACCATTCAAGGCCTTGTATGGCTATGATCCCCTATATTTTGGGGAGATTACTTTCGGTGATAGTAGGGCACCTATGGTACAGGATTGGATACAACAGAGATAAGACATTCTCAGGGAGATGAAGGATCATTTACAAAGAGCACATAACCAACAAAAGGTCCAAGCAGACAAGCACAGAGTTGATCATACTTTTGAGGTTGGGGACATGGTCTACTTAAGACTCCACCCATACAGGCAGGCTTCCATAAAAAGGAGCGGAGCAAATAAACTACAACCACGTTTCTTTGGACCCTACAGAGTTAGTAGGAAGAGAGGGGTTGTAGCTTACGAGTTGGAGCTTCCACAGGGTAGCAAAATACATAATGTTTTCCATGTCTCCTACCTTAAGAAAGCCCTTGGCCAACACATCAGACCCATTGAGGTATTACCTCCCCTAGATGAGGAAGGAAAACTTGTTTTGCTTCTAGAGGAGATATTAGAGGCCCAAGAGAAAAGGCTCAAAAATCAAAACATCAAAGAGTACCTGATCAAATGGAAGTATTTACCCATTGAGGATGCCACATGGGAAAAGGAGCACATGGTAAGAGAAACAGGTTTGGAATTGCTTGAGGTCAAGCAATTTCAAGTAGGGGAGACTATAATGTCCCCCACCTCTTGATAGAGAGGTGATCAGGAGACTCAATGGCCTGGGCACCCCCACTAGGTCATAGTCTGACACTGAGGGGGAAAGTCAACTAAACTAAATTTATATTTTTAAGTTGACTTAAGAAAGAAAAAGATAAAAGGAGTAAAAGATAACTCAACAGAAGAATAGAAGCTAAACCTGGGAGTTAACCTAACTCAACAGATAATTAGAAGGAAAATTATAAGTAAGAGGCTGGGGCACACCTATTAGTCATTCTGGATTTGGCATATTGCTTGTTATTGCTCTTGAGCATTCAGTTTGGGGTTTTTGCTGTACAAACCCTTGTGATAAACTCAGTGGTGAAATACCCACTCACCTTGTTCCACAACTTGGTCTCAGGGATGAAAGACTCCTCCACACCATTCGACACTCAGCATCTTTCCATCTAGTGCTTCAGAAGATAACAGGGTCGTACTGTTCTTGAGTTTCCAACAAGGGCACACCATCACCTATAGGAGGGTTCGATCCAACTTATCAGGAGAGCCTGCGGCCATTCCGTCACTTGGGTTTTATTTTTAGGAGCACAACCATCATTTTGAGGGATTTTTCTAAAGATTTATCACCATCATATATTTTTCTTCAGATTGGGACGTCTTGGAGACAAAGGGGACATCCTAGGATTCAGTAAATCACAGATCTAGAGAGCTTCAAATGGAATCTGAATCTGAAACTTCTTCCACAAGGTATCTATAGCCTGATCTATATTACTGAGGATTTTCAGGGCATTTGGAGGCTTCTCTCATCAGGGTCGAATTACCTAGGGTTCCAGGCATCGAGGAGGGCACAACTTCAGCAGAAGAATCACAGTTTGGAGGAGTTTTCCTTGGTCGTTCAGCTTGAGATTTCAGAGGGGTGTTCCTATCACCCATATCTATCAGTTGAAAAAGTTTGGGCTCATTTGGAGTCTTCTTGTAGTTGGGCCGAGTTATTGAGGGTTTCATCCTTCTATTGGAGTGTGGCACTCTTCAGCTGGAGGGTTTGGCATTCATATCTATTTGTATTAATATTCATTTCTTATTCATCCTTTGGAGGCTTATTTTGTATCAGTAGATAATTTTGTAGCAGCTCATATCTATTGTCTATCTGGCCATCTGAGGATTGTTCTAGTTCGGCTATCTATTGTATTGGTTCCATATTGCTCATAATAAAAGGTCAGATCTTTGCTTGTGATTCTATATCTTGAATGTATTGTGATCTTCATGTGTTGGATGAATCTTGTATGAATGCACTTAATAACTGGATAACTCAATAAACACCTACACATCAATGAATCAGTGGTAGTTAGTGATTCCAAGTGAAAAAATTGGCTTGGGATCATTACACATCAATCATAAAAAAAAAATGTGAAATGTTGCATTCATCATCTATCTTCGAATTGATAATGAATATGCTAAAAAATTGATTAATTGTGTGACAAATTGATACAAATTTTGTGTATTGGAGCTACCACAAGGGATTCTAATCTATGAGAGTAAATAGCTTGAGGACCAAAATCCTGTATCCATCTACCACATAGGAAAATATCCAATCCTCATTTGTATGTTGCAATTGCATGGAGGGGTGGTCGGTTCTGGCATGTTATAGCTTTATTTGGTCACCGCTAACCATGGATGCCTTGTCGTCCAGGATAATATCCATTTCCTATCTTTGTTCCACATGAAACATATGCTAAATTGATGTTTTCCTCATACGTGTGCTCTTCCTTTGGGCAGTGTGTAGGTACCTACATGTTTCCTTTAAGAAAGGCATGGGTGTCTTCCAAAAATTGTAAAAAATAATAAATGTGAATTAATTATGGACTCCTTTGTGGGGTTTATGGGTTATGTACACCTGTAAAACCCTAATTATTGTTACCAATGACCTTAACCAAATTTTTATAGTATCAATAGGGTTCAAATTTTGGATAAGGGGGATTGGCCATTCTACTACCCTTATGCTGGAGCATTATCCTAAACATTGTCCTTTGATTTTTATCACCAATCCCTTCTGCAAAAACCCTTGTTTCGAGGATTGACTCTCTTGCAATTTGTCTGGATAAGGTCCTAAATACTCGAATCTTCTCTGAAAATATGCACAATATAAATACACAACCTTCCTCCAACCAATAAAGTCATCTAATATCAATGACAATGAAACAAGAAAACTTGTAACTAACTAATATTAATTAACATCGGGTGGTTAATTCCTCCTGAAATCATGTTATCAATACTCAAGTAAATTGCAAAATAGTTTTCGAGGGGAAGAAGAGAGATCTTCATATATTAATTTAATGTGAAAAAACAACTACAAACACATGAAATAAGACATGATATGTTGTTGGCACCATTTTCAGTAGAGTTTGGGTTCCTCCTACTTGAACTACATATAGATTTCAACTCTACTTCAAACTGCTTGCCATATGTGCATTGGAAAATCAACAAGGATTTAGGTCCCAGAGTCTAAGAAAGAGAGTCAATCCCAAAAACAAGGGTTTCTACAAAAGGAACTAGTAATAAAAATCCAAGAATAAATTCTCAATATAATGCTCCAGGATAAGGGTAATAGAATGGTTGGTTCCCTTTCTCCAACATTTGAACCCAATTTATACTATCACAAGTTGGTTAATTTTGTTGGCAATAATAATTAGGGTTGTACAATTGCACAGATTTCGTAAACCCCTCTTAGGAGTGCATAATTAATGTTCATTTTTTACTTTTGACAATTTTTGGAGGACACCCTGCCTTTCTTAAAGGAAACACATGGGTATCAGTGCATTTCTCAAAGAAATAATGTGGGTATGAGGAAAAATAAATAAATTAACATATGTTTTGTGTGGATCAAATATATTCAATGGATAATATCTTGGGCAACAAGGAATCCATGGTCACTGGTAACCAAATAATGTTATAACATGAGGTGCTTTCAACTTCCAAACACATGTCCTTTAAGTCTTCAACTACAAAAAAATGCTTCAATCCGTCCTTTTCCTATACATATATCATGGAAAAAGATAAAGGTGTGCCATCAATGGAGATGACATAGTCGAAGATCACTCATCTCCAAAAAACTTGTCATTTGCAAATTTAATGGTTTAATGGTTATTGGCCTCCTTCATCGGCGTTGTACCAATGGATCCACTCAAACTAGAAAAAGAATTATAAGATTCCTCTCTGCTCCAAAGGTGTTTTTTTAATTCATATTTTCGATCATGCTTCTTATAAGCAAGTTTTAGAGGAGGTTCCTTGGTTTTGGGGAAGAGTGGGGCTTTTTATATCTCCTTTATTTCCAAATTTTGATCCTAACTCTTTGTCAATTACTAGAATGATACTTTGGGTAAACCTCCCAAATTTTCCATTTCATTCTTGGTATATATCAATTTTTGAGGATATTTAGAATACTTTGGGCAGTTACATAAAAGAAATTTTGGAGATTTATAATGATATTGTGTACATACACCTACATCTATGTTGAAATAGACTTGAGTAAGAGTCTTCCAGATAAAATGACTCTCAAATGAAATTTTTAGGTGGATTAAGGTATTGAATTATGAGAACACAACATTCTAGTGTTGAATTCATCAACTTACAGGACATCTACATAATATTTATCCCCATGCACAAGCTCATAATTCAAGGGAAAAACGGGACCAAGTCCAAATAAAAAAATTGGAATTTTCCTAAGAAACCAATGTCAGATGATGAAGTTTCTCTTGCTAAGGAAAATAAAAAACCATTGACTTAAAAAAAAATTGATATAGTCTTCCTAGAAGAGTTGATTGGGGAACCTTGTCCTCCCTCAAAGGATGGAGTAGAGGCCATTGATATTGGGTTTTCCTTCTCAAATATGACAATTGTACCTAATGCCCCTCTAGGGGGAATGAAATGACTTCATGAAACTAACATATCTGATTATGATAAGGATATTAAATCAAAGTGGTCGTCACGATGTCATACCATCATGTTATAGATGCTTAAAAGAAAGGCTATGGTAAACATTCCTTGTATCCTTCATTCTGTACTACAGACACTTACTCTTAGGTTTTTTCTTCATATATCTATATCAATTAGACTTTCTAAAAAATTATATATGTTTCGTGTCCTTCAATATATGAGGATATGGGTTTACTCCTTCTAGTTTCAAAACATATAAGCATATTTCCAATTAGAAAATCATGATAGAAGGTCATCATCAAGATGATGAACCAATTATTAAATAAAATAATTTAATTAGTATGTAAACCTTCCTTAAATTACTTCAACATTTCCAATTGCCCATTTAAAAAATACCCTGAGAAGCCATGGATATGGTTGTGTTTATTGTTTCAATGGTTGCACATGACTCTTCAAGTGCCCCCAAAGTACGATGTCAGTGATGATGTTGGACACTATGAATAAGTGAATGGCCTTTCAATTATATTTGGGACAAGTGGATAAAAGAATGCATCGTACAAGGAGGCCGAGTGGGATGAATTGTATGAGTACAATCCAATTGAATCAAATCATATCACATAGAAATGTGCATCTCCCATTAAGATACATTGGAATCCTACTCAAATTAAAATAAAAAGTCGTTGAAACTTGTTGACCACCACTATTTTCTATGGTATAGTATTTGATGACAAGGTTATTCTTTACAGAAAATAAGTGGATAAATGAACCAACAAATAAGTCAAAATATATGGAGAAGAGGTTCATAATTTACCGAGAGGAGAAGCTCCCATGTTAAACTAACATGGAATTTAAAGATTGACACTATAAAAATCATATTAAGTAGTTTTTAAATAGTTTTGTTAAATTATATGAATATTTTTTATATAGTTTTGTTAGGTAAGAAAATTTAATGGTGTTTATATCTAGATCTCATCTAAAGGATTTATGTGGGGGTTTGAAGCTTGTCTCATAAGCCCTAAAATTTTCATTTAGAGAATAAGACTCTTGATTTCCTCTATTGAAATGGTAAAGTACTCAAGACCCATTCTTATTACAATATTTTGATTTCAATACCAACTTTACTTTTTCTAAGATCTAAATAAAAGTGTGGTTATATATAACATACTTGAAAATTTTGATGATAGGTTGCCTGACACTTTGAAGGAAACCAAAGAAAGAATATCAAAACATGGCCAACACAAGATAGGATAGGGTGGCTACTCAAGGTTACAGTCACGAATCGTAAGTACCCAAACATCTGAAGAATATTATTTGTATCACCTTACAACTTTCAGGTAATTGTAGCCAAAAACATTAAAAATCCATACCCTTATGAAATGTAGGGTGACGACTTCATAACTAAAACCATGGAGGAAGATATCCAACTTGGTTATAAGTACGGTTATAAATTCATGATTGATCATATGAAAATCATGGGGCAAACCCCAAGATCCAATTTGCGGGATAAGGTAAATAAAAATCATTCCACATTAACCTTCCATTACTTATAAAATAAGTAAATGTTTGATATCGTCCATAATTTAATGTCTTACCTTGTTTTAATCAGGGGACCAACACTATCAACGAAACCATTAGTACTGGACAACATAGTGTTGATAGTCCAATGCAACCAGAAGATCATGGTGCTCCCCAACAGCCCCATCCCAGTGGGGTGCAACGCCAAGATGTTCATGTGACTGAGGCCCACGATGGTAAAATGGTTGTATATTAATCATATACTTAACAATTCTGTACTTATAAATTTTAACTTTTCAATGGCATAGAATGTCATAGTTGATCCTCCTCAACCTGAAGATTAGGTGAACAAGCCGACAACCATTCCAATGGTGCCAACTATAGGACCAAGTAAATAATTACATTGCAGAATTTTTTTTTTAATATTAATGAACTACTTCAAAGATATTTAAAAATTGGCCATATAAGTTTAATATTTTTTGTTTTGTAGGTGATGGCCCCTCACAGCAGTATCCATGTCATGGGTACGATGTCAGACGTACTCGACGTGAAAGGAATGAAACAACATCAGTTGTTGAAGAGCACCCAATAAACAAAGACATGGAGATGGATGAATTACTTAAGACCTGGAAAGAACAAAACAAGACTAAAAGAAATTCATGATGTGTAATAATTTTATAAGACAGTTAGATGTACATTATATAGCGGAACATGTAATGATGCATATAATGATTTGACATTATGGGTACTTTTTCATCTGATAATATACACAAGGCTATTTCTATGGCTTGTATATATATATGTGAATGTAATTTTGTTATACACTTAATGATAATTTCATCTTCTCTTAGACTTGGTATATATTGATTCAATACTCCTTGGTTCTATTGGTTCTATTGGCCTTGAAATACATTTTTTGCATCAATTTGTGGCTCCATGGATATCATCCTAGCGATTTGAAAGCATTGGTAAATGTGGAATTTAAGAGATTGAATTGTTCAAGTTTGGATTTAAATTTTACATGCTTCTTTGTTTGTGGGTTTCAAGAGTTCCAAACTTGTATCCAAGAGTTCCAAACTTGTATCTCTTGGTCTTTTAAGAATGGTAATATCTTTGTATTTTAATATATAACGTGAGAATCCAAGAAAGACTTGGTGCCTTGTTCTTGGGCTATGGAGTCTAGGAAACAAAAAAAACTTGAATATGCAATTTGCAACTTCCAAAATCTTATGACATTATATATGAAACTTTGAAAGTATTGTTACATGTGACATGTGGAAAGCATCTTTTCCAAGCAATGTGAAAACTTTAAACTTGGTGCAACATGAAAAAAGAAATTTTTGGGAAGATGCAATAACACATTTTTGGAAGTTGTAAAAAGAACTTAAAAAATATTACAACTTGTGACATGCATCTTTCAAAATCTTGTGACATGCGCCATCCATCTTTGAAAATGTTGCGACATGTGATATGGAACATGTAAAAAACATTTTTTCTATGCACGTGAACTTTGAACTTGGTCTGACTTGTCAACTTTGAACTTGGTCTAACATGTGACATTCAAAACTTGAACTTGGTGCGATGTGTGATATGTGAATTTTGAACTTTGTGTGACATGCAACATGCATCTTTTTGCAACTTGTGAAACACATATTTTAGTATTTTCACCATAACTTTTGAACCCAAAATTTGTTTTGTGTCATATTTGTACAGGTCTTGTTGAGATATGAAACTTCATTGTTACAATTTGCATCATCTCAATCTTCATGTCTACAATATGTGGAGGTTTATTCAAAGTTTCAAGACTTTTATTGAGGTTCATGATATAAACACTCATTGTTATAATGTTGACATAAATTCCAATCTTCACTTTGTCTATTAGAGGGCACAATTTTGGCAACAATTTAATTTTTTTAGTTCCATGAAATTTATTTTGTTTCTTCAACAACATTAAGGATTAAACATGAGGGGTTGGAAATGGTGATGTCAAACATTTTATAATATTTTTTCAGAGCATTACCCTTCTTTTCATTGTGCCTTTTCATTGTGTCTCACATGACAAAGAAACAAAATCACATTGCCATTGTCAATTTACATGTGGATGGTTATTCAAGGTTTCAATACTTTCTTCATATTTTCCTACTTTAACCCTCTCATGGTAATGTTAATCCATATAGAGGTCCATCATATAAACACTCATTGTTATAATGTTGATATAAATTCCAATCTTCACTTTGTCGATTAGAGGGCACAATTTTGGCAACAATTTAATGTTTTTAGTTCCATGAAATTTCTTTTGTTTCTTCAACAACATTAAGGATTAAAGATGAGGGGATGGAAATGGCGTTGTTAAACATTTACTCTTTCACACATGTGCATCATCTTAATATTCATGTCTTCAATATGTGAAGGGTTATTCAAGGTTTCAAGACTTTCTTCATATTTTCCTACTTTAATCCTCTCATGGTCATGTTAATCCATATAGAGGTTCATGATATATGCACTCATTGTTCTAATGTTGACATAAATTCAAATATTCACTTTGTCGATTAGAGGGCACAATTTTGGCAACAATTTAATGTTTTTAGTTCCATGAATTTTTTTTTGTTTCTTCTACAACATTAAGGATTAAACATGAGGGGTTGGAAATGGTGATTTAAAACATTTTATAATATTTTTTCATAGCATTACCCTTCTTTTCATTATTTATTTACATTTTATAATCCATATATAGGTTCATGATATAAACACTCATTTTTATAATGTTGACATAAATTCCAATCTCCACTTTGTCTATTAGAGGGCACAATTTTGACAACAATTTAATGTTTTTAGTTGCATGAAATTTCTTTTGTTTCTTCAACAACATTAAGGATTGTTTCTTCATGTCTTTTGTTTCACATGTTCAAATATATATGTAACAATTCGACCTCAAAATATTAGGTTGAGGTTCATCCATATACATATAGATAGACATGAATTTGGGTACCTTGGAATTCTAGTGAAATACAAAGAACCAAAATATTTAAGGGCTCCTTCTTTATTATAATTTTATTTTCTCAAAACCTAGTGTTGCATTTTTATTTAGGTCATCATCATATTTTTCTTATAGTTACCTATGTAAACCTATTATTTCAACCTCCTTTGTTGGTTCCTCATGGACAAATTTCATAATTTAATCATTGATGAGAGAAACCAATGTTATGGCCCCGATTACTTGCCACTCATTTTCTTCAATATCATACTTGATTCACATAACATCATTAAGCATAGATGAAGGATAATTTCCTTTCACTTTGATTTAGAACCAATATTTTCATTATCATTGAACCCATGGTTAGTGTTAGATGCAATATATCCTTAATTTTGTACTATAGTTGAAGACAAAGAGAGACAAATGCTATAATGAAGTTCTAGAGCATCACATGCCATACCATTTTTATCTTGAAACATGCCATGAACATGTTCACATTCTCCATTTTATATTTCAATATTGGGATCATTAGTATCCCATTCATTACTATAAATTCCCAAGGTTTTTCAACACATCTTACAAACCACTACTAAAATGGAGGGAACCCAACATCATCAATGAAGAAAACAAAATAAACGACAATGAGAGAGTTTTGACCATATGTCAATTAATTTGTCCCTTTAAAAAAAATTCATTGATGTGCAAGGGAGAAATGTGTCATAGAAAAGACCTAGTTTATCCCCCACATATATTCAATAAGGTCTGTGGGATAAACACACCCTCAAAACAAAAAAAAAATCACAAGAATCGACCTAAAACCCTATTATCATCCTTAGCGCTTAATGTAAAGGCTTTGAGACAACACCTTAGGCCTACGAACCAATACCAAGATAAAGGGAACCCAACGCCATTGATCAGGTCAAAAAAATAAACTAAAATCAGAGAATTGTGATAGCATGTCACCTAAGATACAATAAGTAAGAAAATAATGCAACTTTTGTGGATAATAAAAGACAAAATGAGATGTATCGGAACAAGATAGGGTTTGACAGTCATAAACACAACAAAGGGCAACATGGTTACCCAAGGGGGTGGTAATGGAACCCCCTCATACAAGAAGATAGTGGTGGATAGGGGGAAAGGATCATGATGTGGAGGTTTCAAGGAACTAGTGGTGAGCACCTTGGGTTCCGGACAGAAAAAGAATCAGGAAAAAAACTTGAAAAAAAGGGACCACATGTGGGAAGAAGCCAGAGAAACCCAGAATGAAACACAAGAACCAGAGATCCCCAATGGGGTAGAAGTGTGCAACCCATGTAAACCAAAAACAACACCAATACCCAAGGTAATACTGGAAGACCCACAAACACAACTCTACCGGGACCAGATGAATATGCATGCACTAATCTGCAAGTTCATGGGTCTGTGGCCCATAGAAAGAACGTTGCACAAATGGATTAAATATAATTGGAAACCAAATGGGGAAGTGGAACTCCATCTGGGTTCAAAAGGATTCTTCACAACAATATTCATGAACTTGGAGGATAGGGACAAAGTATTTGAGGGGGGGTCATACTTCCATGCCTCAATAATATTGTACATGCATCCATGGAAGGAAAACTTCTCTCCAGAGAAAGAAACCTTCAAGAACGTACCCATCTATATATGGCTTTACTCTCTGCCCCTAGACTATTGGTTACCCTCTACCTTCGAAGCAATCGAGAACAAACTGGGAAAATATGTGAAGACATCAAAAGCAACCCTAAAATGGAGATATACCTCCTATGAAAGGATTTGCATAGAGATGTATGTTTCAGGGGCACTCCCAGAAGCCATAAGACTAGAATTCATGGATGAGGAATGGATACAAATCATTGATTATGAGCAGATCCCATTCAAATGTAGAAGATGCCATGAACATGGACACCTATTCAGAGAATTCCCTCTCAATAAAAAAAAGAAGCGGAAAACACCAAAATGAAACAGGATGAGGAAGGGTTTATTAAACTGAACCACCTAAACAGAGAAAACAAGAAACCAAATAAAACCCCAATGGGAAGAAATCTGGAAGCCAGGACCAGAATGGAAGGGTGATACAAAACCTACAAAGGGAAAGAAGGAGGAAAGAATAAGGAAAGAGCTAAATAAGATAAGAACCAAACCACAAATGAGAACAAAAACAATCCAAGCGATCAAATGGAGCAGGGGGGTAGCGCAACTCCTATGGACGAGGAAACCGGAGATGCCAACACACCCATGCAGGAGGCAGACAGAGACACGAAAATGACACCAAGAGATATAGGCATGGAATATTCGTACCTCAGAGATATTGTGGAAAGGTAAGGAATAGATCTCCCGAAGATTTTGGAGCAATGGAAAAGGAAAGGCGTAGACAATGTACCAATGGAGCAACGAGACCACATCCAATACCTATTCCTTATAAGGTGTAACATCCCGCTCTGGCGCACTTACAAAACTTATTCTTTGAGGACACTTGCTCGCAAGTGATCTGGATTTTTATGATGATAAAACTTTTTCATTATGATGCGTTAAGTTATATGACAGGATGTTTTTACTACCTTGATGTA